>JAKTWP010000001.1:0-378147 GCA_030582095.1 Trigonopsis vinaria | reverse complement strand
TTTTTATTTTAAAAATAAAAAAAAAAAAAAATTTTCCCTAACCCACTTTAACACACACAAACACAAAAACAAAAAAAACCTTTTTTTTTTTTTTTTTTTTTCTTAACGATAACGAATGAATCTTATTTAAAAAAAAAACGTAAAATATACAGGCACAATACTCTAACTAGATCCCCATTACCGAGCGTTGATTCGTGCTACTTGTCTGGGGTTTTCCTCGTCTTCCAAATAGCGGGTTCTATTTTACAAGAAACAGTCGCTTCGATAAAGTGGTCTAAAGACCTTAATTACTAACAAGCGCACAAGAACCCACTACATCAAAAAAGAGAACAAAAGATAAACCGACGTAGTTACAAGTTGCTCAAAACAAAGCCCTCTCAGATGGCCGTCAACTTTCTGTTCGCTACACAGAAGAAACCTTGCCAACACATTTCGCCAGAAGGAGTAATGGAGTAGAAAGTGAAAGTCTTAAATCAGAGATGTTGTCTTTGAATTTCATCAACAAGGCACTGGATATGGCTCGGGCCCGTCTTACAGCAACCACCTAGTAGGATCGGAGAAAATAGAAGGGTACTCTTCTTGATGGATTGCACAACAATCTCTGCCCAGACAGCTTCTACCAAAGTGTTGGACGTCGAAGCACCGCCAGGATTACTCCATGTTTGCGATTCTCCGTCGTACAAAGCCCCCCCGTCAGGGTACACGACCAAGCCAACTCTGGAAGACCGATAGGCTTCACTGTCAAAAATTTCATTATACCCAGAAAGCGCTCGTTTCATGTCATCCAGTTTGGTACAATTGATACCAATAAATACTGGGGAGTGTAGGCTGGAGTACATTGTGCGCTTTGCAATCATTTTTGCGACATCATAAGAAGAAGTCCCATCTGGCAACATAGCAACATCACCGTTAGACTGGGTATAGACAAATGAGAGCCATGTGGGCTTAGGGACTGATTCCTTAAACACGATGGCAAGTGAATCAAAGATAGCATCAGCTTCGATCATTGCGGGAATAGTCTCGAAAGCTATAAAGTCGACAAGAGACCATATACTAGGGTCAGTAGAAAATACTCGTAATCGCTGGGTATGCCAGTCTCGTAGCTTTATTCGTGCGTCAGGAAGAGATAAATCAAAATCTCCGGGGTATTGCGCAGTAAACTCATGCCCTCCCGGAATAATTGCACCATAAGGACCTAAGGATAAAGCAATATTTCGCGTAGGCTTTTTTTGTTTGGCTGAATCGCTAGCAAGTTCAACCAATTTCTTCATTGCCTTGTGTGCACGATCCTGGTTATACCCAGCCGCAAGGAACCCTTCTAAAGACGTCTGATACGTTGCAGTCTCAACTATATCAGAACCCGCATCAAAATACGCAGAGTGTGCTTCCCGAATTATCTCTGGTTGAGATTCTATGCAAGCCGCTGACCATAGAGGTCCGCTAACCACATCTGATCCAAATCTTTCTTCGATGTAAGTCCCCTAAAAAAAATACATATTTAGTCACGTTGGAAAACACTGATACCAAGATCATCTAACCAGGCCTCCGTCAATGACTTGGATAGTCATGATTGATGTATTTATCAGTCGAGGTTTCGTAAAATCTATCTTGAACTTTTCCATCACTCAATCTGTGAGTCTTTCGCAAAATGGAGTCAAATGTATTTGCAAGTTAAAAAAAGTGAATGGAAAGGAAATAAGCAACGCTTGAGCTTTTTTTAAAGGCGTAAGGCCACGCACACGGCAGTCCCTTGGAGTATATGCTCATCTTCTCTTCTTCCTGACTCGCGCCAGCTTAACCAGGCATTTGTTTTCACAAAAAAAGCATATCAAGAAGTACAGAAATCTGTTTTAAAACGATTATTTTTTGAAAATATTGCAAAAATGGCAGAGTCTCTTCTTGTATGCCCTCTGCTTCCCCAGGATCACTATGAAGAACAAACAGAGGTTTATGAGAAGGATACTTCTACCCTTAAGCTCAATTTAATGATCAATGGTTATCTTGATCACAGACAAAAACCCTGGATATTACCTGTAGTACGAAAGGTAGGGAAGGCTTGCTACCAGATCTTTCAAGTGCTGACTATTCAGGCGGAGCAAATTATAAGAGAAAATTCTGACTACACCCATGAGTACACTACATCAAGTGGAATCGAAAAGTTTCTTACTGGAGCACAGAAGTTGCTGTTTTCCCACGAAAAGGCAATCAATGAGAACCGCGTGGCTTCAGTCCAGACGGTGTCAGGTACCGGTGCATTACATTTGGTAGCCCATTTTCTATCTAGTTTTCCACCAGTACCGAGAAGTGGTGTAAAATCATGTGTTTATATCTCTTCACCCAACTGGGTCAAACATGAGCCTATTTTTAAGATGGCTGGGTTCGAGATTCGTCGTTTTAACTATTTTAGCCGTGACAAACGAGCCCTAGATATTGATTCAATATTTCGAACTCTCTCAAAAGCACCAGCAGGCTCTGTAGTGCTTTTACAAGCTTGTGCTCACTACCCTACCGGTTTCGACCCAACAGCCGAGCAATGGAAGATTCTTGCTGATGTCATAGAAAAACGCAAGTTGTTTACTATCTTTGATTGTGCATATCAAGGCTTAAGCTGTGGTGATGTAGATAAGGATGTGTTTGGGATTCGCTACTTTGCCATTCGTGGAATCGAACTTGCCGTTGCCCAATCATTTTCAAAGAACTTTGGTCTCTATGGTCTTCGTGTTGGTGCGCTTCATATAATTTTAAACAACGTGAAAACGACTAAAGCGGTTCTTTCTCAACTGCTGAATATTCAACAGGCTACAATTCTTACCCCACCCACTTTTGGTGCTGAAATAGTCTCCCTTGTACTTAATAACAAGTCGCTTTTTACGCAGTGGGTTGGAGATGTGAAGAATTTGACCAAAGATCTCATCGAAATTCGCACAATGCTCTATAAACGATTGATTACACTCAGAACGCCGGGAGAGTGGAATCATATTGTCGAACAAAGCGGAATGTACGCATACCTAAACATAAGTCCTGACGTCATTAATATTCTTCGAGAAGAGTATCATATATACATGAATAAAAATGGGAGCATAGCTCTGGGTGGATTGAATACGATAAACATCAATTACTTTGCACGCTCATTGGACGAAGTTTTGAGACAGATTTAAATTGAAAGAAAGGAGTAGCCTTTGTGTATGGGCTTATATTTTATCTTGGAGGTTGAATAGTGTACCTCCCATTATTTATATAGGAGCAAGTAGCTTTAATTTGATATGTTTTTATTCTTGTAATATTTATAGATAAATGAGAAAAAATATAGGTAGAAAAAAGAGCTAGAATAGTTCAACAAAAGTTTTTTTTTTTTAACAAAGAAGTCTATTTAGCTCTGTTTATGAAGCCTCACCAATTGCGGCACAGTTGGGAGTTTGCAGATTCTGGCAGACACCATTCATATTTATTTTAATCTCTTTTTTTTTTCTCTAAACGGTGTATCTTATTTCAAAAATATATACAGGTTCAACTCTCTCACTAGAGTCCTATCACCGAGTGTTGTTTTTGTGTTGCTTGTCGCAAAAATTCCTTGAAAAAACCCCCGAGGTCTTAGAGAACATCTCTAAAGACTGGGTGCGACTCGTCTTTGATTGCGACCTGGTCAACAATACTAGTGCCAGCTCAGTATCAATTGTAGTAGGGGGATCAAAGTGCTCTGTAGTCGGTTTGTTCATCGTATTCCGCAATCCCACAACGGATTGCCGCTCCTAGTCAGTAATTATAACTGTATTTTTTGACATCTCATTTTAGACCTCTTTGACTTCCCCACCCCACAAGGAGTTAATTTCTTTTGTTCGTTTTCGTCTGATAGAGTTTGTAATCCTTCCCGGGGAAGCCGCACGCGGCCCAGTCATATTTCTTGCTTATGCTATTGGCCCTGGAGTACTGTAACTAACTCCATCAAGAAGCGGTCGATAATATGCTTATGATTACTACTCTACTTGCTCCATCTTCTTATATCTCACACCTCCTTGTTTTATCATAACCTTAGGTTATCTCTTCAAGTTATTATCTCTCCTCTCGTATTTGCTTCAGAATTCAAAATCATGAGAATCCCTCGTAGGGAAATGAGAGAGACAACCCTAGAGTAAAAGACAACAAAAAAGAATACTCGCTAGGCTAAAATATGTTGCGAAGCGGTGAAGCTTCTTCACACGTAGCCTGATGCTCTTCAGCTGTTATCCAGCAGATTGAAATCATTACGATCGCTCTTATACTATTCTCCCAGCTTGAAATATTCAAGCTTAAAAGCTCTGATAGCTTCTTCTTTTCTGAAAGAGAAATTAATCATCATCTTCTGCCTTCGTATTTGCTCATTATAGTTCATAGTCTAGTCTCTGTGGGAGAGAGCCGCACACGGCGAAATATATCCCCTGGTTATTACCGCAGACTGAAATACACCAAAGATGCCTAATTAAAATATATCGATTGAAGAGAAATTTTCGATTTTAGTTTGATATTTTCCAGTCGTCATCCGACCGCTTGGAATTCTTGGCTACGGCTCTAGACCTCTTTTAACAAAAACAGCTAAAATCATTTCACTTCATACAACTCAATCAACGAGAGAGCACCGACAATAAAACCCACACTAATCCTCCCTATTTCACTATTACCATTGAAACAAACTACTTAATTCAGCTAGTCAAGCCATTCACAACTTTGAATCCTTGCCAGGCAACTCGATAGCCGCATCAGAGATAGCAACCGTGTTGCGTTCAACAACTTTGGTCTGGAAAATAACTCGGTGTCCCTGTTTCCAGGCCTCAACACGAAGAGTCTCGCCAGGGAAGACAAATCCAGCAAACTTCACTTTGATATTTTTGAACGCACCATATTTTTCGTAAAGCAATTTTCCAGTAATGCCAAAGGAGCACAGACCATGAAGGATAGGACGTGGAAACTTTGCCATAGCCGCGAAACTAGGATCAATGTGCAAGGGATTGTAATCTCCCGACAGGCGGTAAAAAGCAGCCTGATCCGGCGATGTCTTGAATTCGGCAACAAAGTCAGGCGTGGACTCAGGAACAAGATGAGTGGCAGTACCAGGTCCAAAGTCCTTGCCCTTATTAGGCCCACCAAATCCACCAGATCCGCGCAGAAAGATGGTAGAAAGACCACGGAAGACGTCCTCGCCCTCACTGTCCTTGCTCACACTCTCAGTGACAACAACAGCAGCTTTACCCTTATCAATAATATCAACAATTCTACCTGTAGATGTAATGGTGCCAGCATCAGGCAAAGGCCACTTTTTAATTTCAAGGTACTGCCCACCGTGAAGCAAGGTTTGAGGATTGAAACGAGGAACTGCGTTCGCAAAGTCAATGTCTAGTCCAAAAGCAGGAATAACTCCGAAAGTTGGTATGACAGTAAAGTCATCCGACCCTTCATATGTGTACTTGAGCTCACTAGCAGTGGCACCTAAACCAAGGTTGTAGAGAATGAGATCGCGGTGAGAGTACTCGTAGACAATTGGACTCGACTCTTTGAATTTATCGTCAGTCTCGGGTTCAGCTTCTGTTTCTTCGGCAGAGTCAATGTTAGCCATGATTGCTCCAAAGGCCTCTTGGGAAGATGAAGGGTTTGTAGCGTTGACAGAGAAATCAGTGATTTGATCCCACTTTGAAGCAACGTTTTCAATTGTAAACTTCTTTTTAGGGTTGAAACCGACACCTCCAGTACGCTGCCAGCGAGTGTTGCCAATCCAACCAGAGCCAATTTCAAAAATTTGACCGGTAGCTGGTGTTTTCTCCGAAGCAAGAAGAACTGTAAATGGTGCCACATATTCTGGTTTAAGTTTTTCGACGATTTCCTCAGGGAAAACAGTACGAGTCATATTGGTGCCTGCATTGGGCGCAATGGCATTGATCTTGATGTTGTACTTTTTGCCTTCCATAGCAAGAGTTTTAGCAATACCAACAGTTCCTAGCTTTGCGGATGCATAATTTGCCTGGCCAAAATTACCGTAGATTCCCGAGGTGGAGGCGGTGTTGACGATTCGGCCATAGTTTTGTTTAATAAAGTGGGGCCAGGCGGCACGAATGATCTTATAGGCACCACGTAGATGAACAGCGTAAACTTGGTCCCACAGCTCATCAGTCATATTTGCAAAGGATTTATCACGAAGTATACCGGCATTGTTGATGATGACGTGAATGGCACCAAAGGCCTCCAAAGCAGTGTTGACAACAGCCTCGCCATCTTCAACAGAATGCTTGTCAGCAACTGCTGTGCCACCAGCAGCTTTAATTTCGTCAACCGTTCCCTGTGCATTTCCAAGGTCATTGACGACAACCTTTGCACCTAGCTTGGCCAACAAGAGAGCATAGGTCCGACCCAAGCCACCACCAGCACCAGTGACAATAGCGACCTTTCCATCAAATGTAACAGGCTCACCTTCCTTATTTTCGGAATGCTGAGCAGCATCTTCGAGGAGAGTCAAAAAGTCGTTGGGTCCGTTTGGGAACTGGGAGCCTTCACTGAAATCGACAACCTCGTCCCAGCGAGCAAGAACAGCAGAAGGAGTAAGAGTCGCATCAGTTTTGAATATTGCACCCTTAGAACGCTCCCAGCGAGTAGAGGAGACCCATCCAGCTGCTGTTTCAAAAATACCACCGGTTTCGGTAGTGCTTTCATGTGATAAGTAAGCCACGACCGGAGCAACCTTTTCGGGACCCAAGTTAGCCAACAAATCAGGGGGCAAAACAGTTTCAGTCATTCGAGATGCTGCAATTGGGCAAATTGCATTGGCTTGAATATTGTAGCGGGAGCCTTCCTTAGCAAGAGTTTCCGTTAAGCCGACAAGAGCCAATTTGGCAGCAGAGTAGTTTGCTTGACCAAAGGAACCGTACAAACCTGATGCAGACGTAGTATTAATGATTCTACCAAATTTTTGCTTTCGGAAATGCGGCCATGCAGCCCGGGACGTGGCAAATGATCCGCGGAGATGGACAGCGAGAACGAGATCCCAGTCCTTGTCGGTCATGTTTTTAAATGAGACATCACGAAGAATACCAGCATTATTAATGAGAACATGTACTGCACCAAAATTGTCAATAGCTGTTTGAATGATCTTGTCTCCGTCTATGACGGAATCGTAATTCGGAACAGCCTTTCCACCGGCCTGCTGGATTTCTTTGACGACCAAGTCGGCAGGCTTTACAGGTTAGTTGTCAAGTAATATATATAGAATAAGGGGGATGCTTACTCTTGATCCATCAGCTTCACCTTTGAGAGAACCACCGAGATCATTGACGACGACAGAGGCGCCGCGGGAAGCAAATAAGAGCGCATACTGTTTTCCGAGGCCTCCACCTGCACCAGTGACGACGACGACTTTTCCATCGAATCTTAGCTCAGACATTGTGACTTGTTCACGTTTAATGGGGTCCAGGCGAGCACGAGCGATGCGGGAAAGAGAGTAGCCAGACAAGCTCAGAAAGGAACGAGTGCGGGGCCGGCATCGCAACAAGCCCTTAGTCATGTGATTGACCAACATCTGGATACTATAAATGCAGCAATTGATGTATTTTTATCTTATTTTTTTGATTTTTATTATTGTTTTCCCGGTTTTCAAAGCGGGCAGTAGTCGGATGGGTGGACTTGGTTTGTCGGTGGGCCCCCGCAAATGGAAGAAACTCCCCACCTTTTGTGGAGGAGTTGCGGAGAGAGGAGGACAGCGGTGTTTATTGGATTAAGAGTGATGTTAATAGTATATTTGGTAGTAGCGGTGGTAGTACAAATGAGATTCTAGCTGTTAGCTCTGAGCTATTCGGGACGTAGTTTATTAAAGCGCTCTCTCACAGACTTATAATCAGCCAAACCAAAGACCAAAGGTTGGTGGATAGAGCTCTGATCCCATAACAACGGTAACAAACAACGTTTAATCTTCCCGGCCGTGTTTCTGACTCAGGTCGATGAGCAGATGGTTTCTTAAAACTTGGTTTTAGTTTTGTTTGCGTGCTTGATCGTCTTTGTTTACTTTTACCCCTATGATATATAGCTCGATCTCTTTGGTATTTCAAAGAAAAGCACTCTCCCTCTGTAGATAAGCTTGCGCCATTTGTGAATATAAAACTAGATCAAGTCCCTGAGAATCAAAAAAAAAAAAATACATCACAAAGCTTACTACAAACGGTAGCAAGATTGTTCCTTCAGAATGGCGAGGAAGGTCTTTTCATCTGTTTGGTTAGAGTGGGTCGATGACGACAAAGCCGCGGATCCCATGCAACCATCACCATAGAGTAAAGTTTTCAAAATCTGTGTTTCAACGCATAAACACATTACGGATGGTTTTTGATATATAGAGAGTAAAGTTCGCAGGACAGAGCTCTGCTTTCTGTCGACATCCAATGTCATCCCTTCCTCCGCCACCCAATCTAATACCCGCTCTTGAATCATATACACACATATATATATACACCCTTATTGTAGATTAGATGTACGCGATGTTAAATTCGCCTAAAGAACGAAAGCTGAAAGAAAGGAGAGTTCATCTCAAATTGAATTGCTTATCTCAGCTGAGCACAATCATAATTTATGCTGCTTAAAGGTGTCTGTATAAAACGCCGTGAATTTGGGGAAAATTGTTGGGACTTACTGCGAGCTTTAAAAACACTTTCTCTGCTTTTTGCTTTTTCTATCATTTCCCGCTTCTTCTTATTAAATAGAACTTCTTCTTTTTGTTGATACTTGCTCGCTGGAAAGCCCGGTGCAATGGTTCGATCAACTGCTGAATCTTCCGGCTCGTCTATGCCCATAGGCCCCGCGAACACCGCAGGTACAGATGTCACCACCGAAGACCAGTTTCATACTACCGTTACCTATTCCCTTCAGAAGAGCTCTCAGTCTCCGGGGCTCAAGCGTGTCTCTCGCTCGAGCCATCGACTGGCCACTCTCTACCATACTAATAGCACCCCGGATGAACGCGATGCGCTCAGGCGCTCTTATCAATCGTCACCAAACTTGAGTGCCACTGGGGCACGGCCCCTACGTCGACCGTTAGTTTCGGTAAGAACAACTCCAAATAAATTATCGCGTCGCCAGACCCAGCAGTCCAGCCCACTTGCTGTCGCATTCACGCCGACAATGGAACAAACTAATATGCTGGCCATGACTGGTGCACGAATGGCTCTCGAGTGTCAGGAAAGTAAAGGGCAAATCTGGCTTTCTTCTGCTCGTCCGTCCTTTTCTGACTCGAATGCCGACGAACATGACGACTATGAGGATGACGACAGCAAGCCTACTTCTGATGAACCGCGTAGCATACCATCTCTACCCATGGATAGTCTACCCGTTATGAGTGGTGAGACTGTGTTGGACGAGGAGAATATTGGTGGCCTTGCACGCTCGGGCAGTGGCTTTGGTTCGTGGATTGATAAGCTCACCGGACCTAGTGAGCTTACCACACTTACTACTGATAATAAAACGGAAAGTGTTCGACGTCACTCGTTTGGAAATACTTTGGTTAGCCAGAGATCGCACATCTGGGACCAAATATCGTCGCAGAGCTACCTTGACCTTTTTGCACGAAAGCTGAACTGGTCGAAAACGTCAATTTCAGATACACTGCAAGAGCAATATGCTAATAGCTTAGATGATGGTGTGACTCCGTTGGATTTGGACCCCTTCAGTGACACCGAAACGGCAAATAGACGTAACATTGAACAGATCCGAGCGCGACAAGTGTTTCGTGATTTAGAACAGGAGTATGCATTTGATCCAGTTATTGCTATGGTTGCAGGATTACGGTTTTTTGATTGGTTTGTGGGCTCGGAATAGTTTGCAGATGATATAAGATGCATTTGGCTGGGAATATAGGAGTTAGGGTAAGAACAGACGGGATTGTCCTTCTTTTAGTAGTTATCTTTTTCGACAATAAATAGGATAGGTTTCGACTACTATTGCTTATATTACATTTTCGGGTTTCGGGTTACCAAGAAAGTCAGTCTTCACGAAATGAAAGCACTATTATACAATTATGTCACAAACGCCGCTTCAATCCAAACAACGAACTCCTCATAGTTCTTCCAAATGACATGGGCGTCATCTTTTCCTGATTATAGCAATTACCGTCAACTTAATAAATCTGGAAACATCACTAATGACTCTGACTTGATCAATGTCCTATCAATGACTGTCCACCAGTATGCTGGACAAGTAGAAACCTCGATTGCCGTAGATTACACAGCCGAGTAGCTTCTCTCAATGATATATCAGCTGGAGCTTTCATGTTTTCCATATGCTGTGCTATACACTCTGCTCGCTCGCTCGGGATGATACGGCACTGGGACTTGTTTCCCGTATATCCGGTCGTCAGCCACCCGATACCCCATTTAGAGCAGTCCCAAGTATAATCATCGTTGGAAAACCAAGAGAGCGTATTTTGAACCAACCGAGCTACCGTATTCTCTTGATCATTCAAAAACACAATGTCATCTTCCAACAAGAGACACAGCATTTTGTCGCTATTTCCACAAATTCGAACGGCCTGTACATATTTCTCCTTGTAAAATTCTTCTGTCGATAGACCTGTTGCAGACGGCATTGTCGTGACAAGCGTTGGTTGTGGGCGGGCGCCCCAGACACTCTGCTTACATTCATCTCCTAAAATAAGCGATTCCGGAAAGTAATTGAGAACGGAATGTGTGCGACGAGCACAGTTTTTAGTCAGCACTATGGAGAGGAATCGAGCATCGTATATCTGCTGGTAAAGGAGGTCACCCAGCACAAAGTTTGAAAACATGGACAACACGGAAAACCAAACCAAGGCTAGTAGCAAGGTCAAGAGGATAATCCGCCTCTTGCTTGGGAGTGGAAAGCTGTACGCGCTCAATTGTAAACTCCGCGAGCGACTTCCACCCATCACGACCACACGACCAAACAGGAGGGGAAGTTCGGAGTCTGGATATTGAAGAAAAATCAAGCCAAACATTTGCCAAGATGCCAATTTCTTCTGAAATCGGCTCACCTAAAAATGCAAAATAGCCGCGTGCAAAGTCTAAGCTACGACTCAGCTGAAATAGATAAATATCGGTCTTCCTCTAGAGGTACCTGCAATGCAAAGCAGTTGATATATTTTCTTTGCTTGCAACCTATCGATATATTTTTCTTTGGTGCTGGACTCCCTTAAAAACATCCTTTTACCAAGGGAGCGTTGCCCGCTAGCGACCCCCGTTGCAACTCCCACAACCAACGGCCCTCCCCTCCCAGAAAAAAACCACCAAGGGCTAATATCACTTTTGTCGGTCTTTTTGTCTTCTCTTTTCCCTTTGATTTACATCAAAAAATAGAGCGAAACGAGCAAATATTCTGCAGTCTGATGCGGCGGGGATCTACGTGGATTGAGCGCCGCATAACCGGGATAGAGCTCAAACGAAAGTACTGGCTTCTATGGTCTTCTAGCACTGTTGGTATAGGCAATCTAAACATAATTATACCTTTACTAGAGAGAATATACAGAAAGAGGGGTATTTACTACTGGTCACGTCTCGATAGGCTTGGGCTGCTTGGCGCATTTACGAATTCAGTGAAGATTGACGTCAACGTAGAGGTAGCATACGTATTAATTAGAGACAACCGGTTTTTTTTTTTACAAGAAGAGTCGACTATCAAATTAAAGCTACTTTTAAAACAGAGAAACAGAAGTAGCTACACTTCAATCATCCAAATCCCGACAGCAGCACACACTAAACGCGCATACACCAAAAAGAGTGCAATCAACAATTCCAACTTCTTGGTTACTCTTAAATCGTTGCAGAACGGTTAAAAGAGTATCTTGAAGTAAAAAGCTTTCCCAGAAACGCAAGGTATCTAGAGCTTTTTTAAGCTTTTAATTGTATTTATACTAAGATCTTCTACAATAACTGAGTCAAACAGTAGAATTACCAGAACAAAGGGCCTGTTTGTGAACAGTCTAAAGGAGTCTAGCCAAAGAATAAAACCATTAATTAATTAAAAACAATGTAAAATAAGCAAAATGAAACCAGAAACCACCCCAGCAAAATACAGAAAGCGTGTGCGGATATAGTACACTTTTGAAATCGGTTTCAAGAACGACTTTACCTGCGTGAAGCTGCAAACTCATCGGCCGTGATGCCAGACTGGAAACACATACCGGCAAAAATTCCATCTTTGAGATTAAAAAGATTCCAAGGGGTATCAAACTCGGCAACAACGCCATGGTCCAAAACTAAAATTCGGTCATATGACAAAATAGTTCGGAGACGATGAGCAATACATAAAATGGTGCACTTCGAAAACTCAGTGGCAATGGTATGCTGAATATTTTGATCAGTCTGATAATCAACGCTAAAACATGTCAGTCAAAACACCTTTCGTTCGGCAGCTTCAAATTACTCACCTTGATGTTGCTTCGTCTAAAATCAAAATCTGACTGTCTCGAACTAGGGCTCGAGCAAGCGACAACAGCTGACGTTCTCCCAAACTGAAATTGGAACCTTCCTCTTCAACTGGCTGCTCAACACTAAACTTTGAGACCTTCTCATCGGTAACCAATTTACTTCGACGCAATGCATCCCAGAGACTCTGATCCGAGGCTTCATTGAAAGGGTCTAGGTTTGAGCGGATAGTTCCCTTGAAGAGAACAGCATCCTGGGGAATTATAGAAAGCTTACTTCGAAGATCATGGAGACCTATTGTAGAAATATCAATACCGTCAACAAGAATTCGACCTTCATGAATCTCGCTAAGACGGTATAGTGTCGACATGATGGATGATTTTCCAGCGCCAGTACGTCCACAAATACCAATCTTCTCACCAGCTCCAATATTGATGTTGATATCTTTGAGAACTAAAGGCAGCTCAGGTCGATATTTGAATGACATATGATCAAAGGTAATAGCACCTTTCTCGGGCCACGAAGCAGCTGGCTTGGTGGCTTCAATTTCACGCTCAGCCTCGCGAGGAATTGAAAATCCGTACTCATAAAGTCTTTCCACAGCATTCAAGTCATTCTCGGCTTCCGCAACTTGCGAAACCATAAACGACATTGTTCCGACAATCATAGTAGAATATGATAAAACCAAACCGGCAGTAGCTGGACTAATACGAAGAGTCTCACTGACAACCAGGAAAGCGACTACCAATCCCATCAATATACCAACAAAGTCCAATCGAAGTCCAAGCCAACGCTGATTAGCAAATGTAAGGAAGTATGCTTGGTCCATAAGGTCGACTCGCTCGTCAAAATCAGCAATAAACCGAGCTTGCTCACGATAGGCTCTAATAGATGTCACACCAGACAATGATTCACCAAAAAGAGCAAATACTGCAGACCGGTTGAGCGAATCCAATCGCTTGATTTCACGGGCAGACTCTCGGTAGAACCTAGAAACACAATAGAAGAAAAACAACAATGGAACAACAGCTAAAACAAACCAATAATAGTAAGCTATGGTCAAAATTAATGAAGCGACCGTAGCAGCCATCGTAGTCATGGCGATACGCAATGAATCAGAAAGGGTATTGTCAAGCGTGTCAGTATCCTTGGAAAATCGGTTTAGAATTCGACCCATGGGTGTAGTGTCAAAAAATGACATAGGGGCGGCCATAATACCAGTAAGAGAATCTTTTGTAAATTTGCGACTGGCCCTCATAGAGGCATAGGTGACAGTGGATCCCAGAAGAAAGAAAAATGCCGCACTTAACACAGAAACCATAACCAAAATACCAATATAAAATCCTTCACTTCGACCATGAAACTTGTCCTCAACCCAGAAACTAATCCACAAGTTGGAAACAACAGAAGTGCCTTGAGCTAAAGCAACAGCACCGATGACAACAGGAAGAATAGCGTAAGAAAGCCATCCACCAGCATAACGCACAAATGTATCCAACACTTCTGACTTGATGCGAGAAGTAACTCGAACTTCAGCTTGCATGATGTCCTTTCCTGGCTTATGCACCTTGGGACCCTTTAGTTCCTTCTCCTTTTCGGCGTCGACTTTGTCATCTTCATCAGCAACTTCCTCTTTTTCATCAACAACATTCAACTTGAGTAATTCTCTAAACTCTTCAGACTGGCTTTCCAATTCTTCAAGTGTTCCAATTAGAAGCGAACCATCGCCGGGTGTAAAGATAATTCGATCAGCATACGATAAAACGTTGAGTTGATGCGTCGCTAAAAGCCTGGTCTTGTTCTTGAGATAACCGCAGATGCACTCATCGACAATGTGACGGCCAACATGTGCATCGACAGCACTTAAAACATCGTCCAAGAGAACAATATCGGCATCGAAGTAAGTAGCTCGTGCCAAATTGATACGAGCCTTTTGACCACCAGAAATAGTAATACCTCGCTCTCCGATTTGTGTTTCGTCTCCATTCTCGAAAATTTCCAAATCTCGCGATAGAGCACAGACTTTAACAATCTCGTCATACCTCTCTTGATCATATGGTTTACCAAACAAAATGTTGTTTTTAACAGTATCAGACTGAATCCAAGGCTGAGGACAGAGAGATATGCGAGCGCCAACAGTTACCTGACCATCGGTCTGGCGCATGTTGCCAGCAAGAGCAGACAAGAGGGATGACTTACCGGATCCAATGGATCCAGTAATGACAATCAATTCCCCACGCTTGATTTCAAAATTTAAATTTTTCAGACCAGGGAAGACTTTGATTTGTTGATGATGTTCGATATTAGCTTCCGCATCTGCATTTTCCACGGCGGATAAAGTCTCATGTAGTTCTTCTGTATCATCCTGGTTAAACCCGACGGCAACCTGGCCACCTGTGGCATCTTGAAGCCGTTCATGGCTTTCGATTCGTTCAACCTCAACACCAGGCCCATCTGTAGGAAGCTCATCCAAAGAAGCAGTTTCCGCCGGAGTCAATTCTGCATCAGGCTTGGGAGGCTCGACCTCCTCTATATCCCAAACAAACGACGCATTCTCAACTTTTATTGCCGAGGCAAGGGATTCGTCAACTTCAATGTTGTCTTCCATTTCATCAGCCAATAAAACACCTTCCAGACGGTTCATGGAGACAACAGCATCAACAGCAGTAGTGATAGACAAGGGTAAAAACATCAAAGGAAGTCTGAGAAGGTTAAACAAACTAACAGACGAAAAGACGGGAGCAGCATGGAGCGAGTGTCCAGTCACAGAAACTACAATGAAGGCAATCATTGAAGCAAAAGTAGGTAAGACGTTGCTAATGGAGAAAATAAGGTTTCGGAAAATCATAATTACACGGGTGAATTTCAGCTCCTTGAGTCGAACCTGCATAATCTGAGCGAGATAGGCATCTTCCCAACAGTAGTACTTTACAATTTTTATAGATTGTAAAACGTCATTAATCATTCTGATACGGGCGTCTGTCATTTTCACGGCCATCTGTCGTTTGGTTGAGACATATCTCATAACAACGGCTAAACAAGGTGAAACAAGAAGGAAAATGCCGACACCAGCTAGCGACTGAGGCCCAATATTAATGATAAGAAGAGCAATAGAAATACCCATGACGAGAAAAAAATCCCACATCATGTGGAACCACCGAGCAGCAAAGTCGATACGAAAAGTATCGGTACTCATCAAGTTAGTCAATACACCATTGGTGTATTTCAACTTTGACTTGTTTGAGAGTTTCAAAGATTTTCGGTAAACAGCTGAAATCAATATAGCTCGAGCCTCACCGCCACTGAGCATTGCTCTGTAGAAGAAATGGTTGCGAGTAATTGAGTTCAACAGCATCATCAACACGAAACCGACAGCCATTCCATAGCCATCTCCAGCTTTCACAGGAAGCCCCTCGTATCGGTCTCCAACGAAATAAATCATATGTTTTGTCAACAGCGGAATCAAACAAGTAGTAGTATCACTGATGGCCAGCAAGATACCAGCGCCCCAAAAGTTGACAAAAAGGAGCTCGTTGATGGACATTATCACCAAGTATTTTTTCTGGCCCTCTTTTTGTCGTCGTTCCAGAATTTCAATAAACTTTGTGGTCATGTAGTCTGCCCTTCTAGTTGAAGGCAACTGGTACAAGTCGGTATTTTCGAGAGGCCTATAATATCCGGTCTAAATAATTATTAGTTTGATTAGAAAGTAACTTTGGGAAGCATACCGTAAATATCGGACTCATCCAAGACATCGTGAGGATCGACCATGGCGAGATGTTTTCTGTACTTGGTGGTGAGGCTTCAGGGACAGGGGGTATCTTTGGGTTGTGAATGAAAAATCTTGCAATAATCGTGAAGAAAAAGAAGTGGTCATACCAAGGTTTCTTGTATTCGCCATTCGAAAGTGTGAGCTGAAGCTTTTCATCAACAGAACTCGCCGTCGGTGCGAGCGATGTTTCCCGATCCATGATGCCAAACAGTTGACTCAGATACGACTCACACTTGTAAAGAAAATGAAAAGTAAATCCAGAAGTCGTGGAGAAGGAAATTTTCTTTTTGGCTTTTATAACATGACGATTTCGACCGATGATATTTGACACGCTGCCGTTTCGGATTTTAGCGAAGCTCAGCAATTTATTTATCCTTTTTCAGGTTGTTTCTTTAAATCCGAAAAAAGATTTTTCTTTTAATCAAGAGAACTTTGGTGTGGTTTTGTTATTGGAATACCTGTGGTTGTGTTTACTGGGTGCTTGCCCAACTTTAACCTGGCCGCTTCTCCCAATCTAATCATACGTAAAACAAACCCTATTCCGTCTTTTTGAGTTGAGAGCTCCTGATCGTTATGTTTTTGATATTACAATCTATTGGATCTATTTTCGAGACGCCTGAACTGACATTAGAGGCCCTTCGGCTTAATTCGAGTGTCCACGCAAGCGCTATCAAAGTTGCAGCGGTGAAATTTACCCGCAGTTGAGTACGCCAAAATGGCTGTCATTCTACTACTCCTTAAAGTAAAGTTTTAATCTATCAAATCAGTTCATGAATATCAAAACATCTATATATATATTTACATCAACCGCGATTGAACTTCGCACGCTGTTCAATTGATTTCGTAGCCTCTGCTCAGATCTCTGGATACGACTAGCCGACGGGCAAAAGAGTAAACTAGTATTTATAACCAATTCTAGCCATTAATAGTCCCGGAAAGAGTGGAAAGTTAAATAAATATGTAAATAGTGTGCTTGCTGGCACTGTCTACCACTGCCAATCCGTCAGCGTTGTTCTCCATGGACCACTGGCACTACCTAAAAACGACTAAACCAAAGCCTTCTATTTCTAATAGTTCTCTTCAACTTGGAATTTTCCTGAAGTATTTTAAATCTTGTAAAAGGGAAGGAAAAGCCGTTGATAGAACCTGTTTGTTAGGTGCGGCTCAAAGCGAAGCTCTTCGAAACGATGCATGATGTAGTGAGATTCCGAAATTGTTATACCCAATATAATAATCAATACTACAATTCCATGAAATTATATGTCTTACAGTACCTCATTTAGACGTTAACAACATCAAAAATCGGAGTTTCTGTCGAAATCTTAGCAATATATGGCGGCCAATGTCCGGAAATGAAAACTCTAATATTTTTAGATAGGCACATCTACTCAAAAGCGTGTTTAAACCCAAAATATACCAGAGCTCTTTATAAAACAAGGAAATTACCAAAATATCGCTTTTGAGCCAAGGTTTCCCACATATAGTTGGCATGGCAACCTTCGGGAATTGCTCAGCCATTTTACCACTTCAGCCCCAGCCAGACAAGAAGTCTCAGTCGAGGTATCAGCAGAATGTCCGAAAGTTGGAGGCTCACGCTTTCTAGCATCAGTGGATCCATTAGGTAAGATATTGGTGTCATTTTTATCGATTAATATCCCACTTACATTCTCCGATTAGTCTCGCTTGTTGGATTGTTCTACTCCTTCCGCAGCTCATAGAACAGTGGAAACTTAAAACGTATGTTGCCTCCATGGCACTATCAGAAACTTTCTTCAGTCTTTACTTACATATACCTACAGCGCTGAAGGTGTCTCCATATACTTTCTTGCAGCATGGTGAGCTTAGCCTTTTCTTAAACTAGCCTAGGTTGAATATTAACAGAATTCCATTTTCAGGTTTGTCGGGGATATTTTCAATCTTGTCGGAGCAGTATGGGCAAATCTACTTCCTCAGGTTATTGGTCTGGCCTTGTGGTTTTGTTTTGCCGACCTCCTAATGCTGATTAGCATCATCTACTATAAACGTCTCGATCGAGCCAGAAAACTTGATGAGGAAGGACGAACAGAACGAAGCCCTCTTTTGTCGAGAAACAGTAGCGGGGCTATCGATCCCGCTATCAACGAGAATCTTCCTCATTATGAGGGCGCCACACATGAACGTGGTCGCCGAGATTCGATTACTTCGATTATGGAGGATCAGCCTCCCAAATATCGAATATTCTTCAACTATATCGCACCTCTCTTGTTGGTTGTGGCTTCAGGTGTAGTGGGCTACTTTACAACGTCTGCCACCGAGGGAAATGATAGTCCTGCACCTCCGGAGCATGTGGAAAGAGGTCCTCAGATTGCCGGATATATTTCTGCAGCGCTTTATCTCGGTGCTCGTATTCCCCAAATTATTCAGAATTACCAAAAGAAGTCTGTGCGTGGTCTTTCACTCTTATTCTTCTTGTACTCGACTTTGGGCAATCTTTCATACGGTGCCCAGATCCTTTTCTTCAGTACCGATCCCGCTTACGTTGCACTTAATCTTTCATGGCTCCTGGGATCTATCGGCACTATTGCTGAAGACTTGATCATCTTCTTCCAGTTTTATCTGTACGGTGAAGGTTCCCCTGAATCATAAGGCTTTACCACATTACTACTATACAAGTCATACCGTTTTACCACGTTATCATTTTACTGCTCTTCATGTCATGATATTTCATATAAAGCCTCGCCTTAGCGGCTGAGATGCTCTAAAATAAAATATTGAACCGTAAGCCGAACCTGAAATACAGAAAAAAAGCAAAAGCAAAAGCAAACGCAAAAAAAATAAGTGACTACAAGCTTAATGAACATAGTAAAGGATGGGCATAATGAAGTTTTGTTGATACCATTTATGAGGAATCGAATCGAGAAACTTCCCCACTATTTCATGGTCGAAAGACTATCACAGAATCTAAGCGATTTCAGGGTACGATGTGCACTAGTTAACAAGGAGAATGAGATTTATTGATACACATAAACGAAATAACACATTTTTTAGGGTGAGTGTAAGTTTGTTTAGTCGAACAAGCCGAATCCTAAAGCCAATTAGTAAATCAAATCGAAACAAGATATAAACCAAATGTGAACATACCCATATCCTCATCGGACTCCTCCTTCTCCTCTTCCTTCTCCTCGGCAGCGGCCTCAGCAGGGGCAGCACCGCCGGCAGCAGCAGCAGCAGCGGGAGCAGCACCGCCAGCACCGACAGAGCCAATGTTGGTCAAGAGCTCCTTGATGTTCTGGCCCTCAAGAGCCTTGGCGTAAAGCTGAGCCCAGATGGGCTCGACGGTCTCGATGCCGGCGGCCTGGACAAGAGCCAACAACTTGTCGGAGGTGATGTCGATTTCGGCGTCAGCCAAAATAAGGGCGGCTATTTCAGATTAGTATCCTGAATGAGAGAGATATGGAGACGTGTTTAGAACGAACCGTAGGAAACAGCAGCTTCGGAAGACATTATTACTGTGTTGATGATGGTTGAACTTTGGGGCGAGCTTTCAAGCAAAAGTGCGTCGCTTCAGCCCTGCGCTCAGAGTTGAGGGCTAGCGTGTGACTGTTATCACGTGCAAAACTGCTTATACTATCCCATTATTGTAACTTCTTTTGTATTTACTTGTAACTTAAGAGTTGCGGCTGGGATTGCGCGTGGGGTAATTTCTCGGGTCGAAAAGCTTCATAGACAGACAACGGAAGCGCGCCACCGAGGAACCAAAAGAAGCTACGTTTTTTTTGCTGTGGAGGTCTTCTTCTTTTTTTTTTTTTGGTTTGGCTTCATTATTTAAAGTTGGCTCATCAGCTTTGACTCCAGTTAAAGAGCTTTTATACCATGTCTATCTCCCAATCTGTGCCGTCCAATGAGACAGCCATCCTTCAACAGCTCGTCTCAATTCGAGATAAGTTGACCGCCTTGAAACAAGATCGTTCTACGTAAGTTTCAATGAGTTAATTCTCTCGTTATAGTTTTGCTGCTTACCGATTGGAAACATCTCGAAACTAACCATAGGGCGCTCTCGCCTATCACAATTGCAGATATATGAAAAGTGGTGATATAAACTCGCTCTACGCTCAATTAATTGCTCAAGTTAAGAAGATTAATCAGATCCGGGAGGATCCGAATCTCCACGATGAACAAAATCGCTGTATGTTGAGACACCGGCACTCACCGGAGGTGACTTCTTGCTAACCTCGCTTCCAGTGGATGTCGTTCTTGATGACGTCTTTCAACTTCTATCGCTTGCATATTTAACTGTTGGCCTTACCAGGAATGCGCCTGCAACATACGCCTCCCTCGCGACCGTGCTGGTAAGTTTGTTGTGGCTGAGTCGAAGCAGGGCGCTAATCTAAATCGATAGAGATTGCTATATCATCTAAAAGAAAGTAGAGTTTATTCCGACAATGATCTACAGCCTATTAGAGATCGACTAAACGAGATCAGTAACATTATCGACTCTATTGACCCCGCAGACGAGAGCGCTGATGTGACCCATCTCATCAAAACGAAGATCGAACTTTGTGGAAATTTGCTCGAAGAATTGGAAAAATCTCTAGGTGTTATATCGCCTGAAATTGCTCCTATACTGCAAAAAGTGATTACAATTAGACGACAAATCATGGCCATTGGCTCTAGACCAAATTATTCGGTATCAGAGCTCAAACCACTGCTGGAACAACTTCGAGATATCGATGGAAAGCGGGTTGATGGAAATTTTCTTAGCGCAGATGGAACCGTTCCCGATGGACAGGCTACTGTCAACGCTCAACTTGAGGCGTGTCATGATCTCATCAACGATTTTACTGCTCAACGTGGCCTAGTTGCTCCTAGCCTTCGGCCAATTTATAATCAGCTCTCCGAAATGAAGTCCCAGCTGGATAGCCTTCTCCTTACCCATCGATGGACTCTTCGTGAGACAGACTTGTACAACTTTCAACAAAAGCTGCAGGCGATAGACGATATGAGAATTGATGGCTCCTTCTTAGATGAATCAGGTAATGTGCCTGAGGGTCAGAGCATTTTGCTCTATCTTTTACGAAGGTGCTATGCCACCATTTACAGACTTCTTATAACTAGCGAGCCTGTATCAGAGGCACTCATACCTCTTCAGAATCAGCTGAGCACCGTTCGGCGGTGTCTCTTAGAAGTCAAGCGAATGGGAGGTCTATCCTCAGCAAGAGAACTTTACCCTTATCAAATGAAGCTTTGCTCAATCGATAACATGCGAGTTGATGGAAAATTTATGGTCGGAAACACTATCCCTGAGGGACAAGGGTTGCTCACCGCTCTTCTTTCTGAATGCTTTGATATTTGTCATGAATTGGTGGTTGAAATGGAAGAGGTTGAATCCGATACTCAAAGCCTATCCAATGCTTAAACTTCTATCCTAATGACTTCGCTTCCAATTGTATCTCATTCAGAGTTTACTTTGTTTATATTGGACATTGACTATATTCTTTGGTTTTACTATATCTACGAAGTCGGTTATTTAGCGAATCTTCATCCCCAATTACTGCCGTTAGTGATGGCATAAATGTGTCGTTATACACTGTCCCTGGAATCTTATTATTATTATTATTATTGTTGTTGTTGTTATTACATATATGGTAAGGGTAGCCTCCCGCGTTTGTTATACGCTGTTGTTGTCCCTCAGTACTTGTTAAATTCATGTGTGCGGTGTTCTTATTTTTGCTCTTGTGATTTTATATTTTTGACCTTCAGGAGGCTTGTTGTTTATCGTACGAATATTGATTCATTGTTCTTTTCCTGTCTTTGCTTTTCTGTAGTGGCGGCAGACGTAGGTGTGAAGTTTATTGAGGCTGGGGTGTTTTTATTTTTTTGTTGAATTCTCGACTTCAGAGAGAAAACTCGAATTATCGCCGTCCGGTGTTAAACATTGCTCTTACAGGGGACAAAGAACTCTACCTTGCCTAGATTATTTCTTAGCTTCGGTAGTGATTCGAACCTCGCTTGCAACTCCTCGATTGTGTCCTACTGCGTTATCAGCCTGCGGAAACCCATATCTTTCTGGCACTGCAATGAGCCTTCAGGAAAAAGAATCGGCCGCTGGTATGTAATACGACACTTTTTCTTTCTCTTAGAAATACTGATTTCTCTGCAGCTGCGGACACGAACGCCAATTCACAACCCCCATTGTCCAAAAGTCAAAAGAAGAAGGCAAAGAAGAAGGCAAAGGAAAATGAGAGTCAATTGAAAATGCCCGACGAAATTGAAAATGATTCACAGTCGAATATTGATGATTTTGTTGAGGTTGATCGTGAAAGTGATATCTCAATGACAGTCGAAGATTTGCACAAAGACAAGCCGGTATTAGGATTCGAAAATGGAGAGTCTGCTAAATCAGAGCCTATCAAAACGAATGAAGATAGCACTCATGAAGTTCAAGCTCTCAAATCGAGGATTTTAGAGCTTGAAAACCGGTTGACTGAGTTCAAGGCAAGCAGTGCACAAGCTCCCGATAGTGAGGCTCTCAAATCACAGCTAGAAAAGGTTCGAGGAGAAAGAGATGATTTTGAAAGACAGTACAAAGGTTTATTGGATAAAGTCAGCACGATAAGAAATACTCTTGGAGAACGGCTAAAAGCAGATCGTGAAGAACTCGTGAAGAGTCGAACTACCATCGAGTATCTCGAGGAGCAAAATCAAAAACTCAATGGATCTATTGCTGCTTTACAAGAGGAATTAGTCAGCTCAACCAACAATATCGATGAACTATCTCGACAACTCGGTGCGATCCGCGTGGATTCTGACGAGGCCGAATCCCAGCTACGGAAAAAAAACGATATGCTCAACAAAGAACTCTTCTCTTTACAAAATGAAATTGAAAGAACCAAACGTTCTTGCGATGACTGGAATGTTTTAGCTGTCGAGGAAAAGGCTCTCCGTGAAACGTTGGCAGTCAAAAACTCAGAACTGGAAGAGCAAATTGAAGCATTCAAAAAGTCAGGTTTCCAATTCAAGAGTGATTGTGAAAAATATGCATCTCTAGTAGATACTCTCAGGGAGGATCTTGAAGCCCAAATAAGTAAACACCAGTTTTTGTCATCTTCGTCGGCGGCTGCCATCGACGAACTTAAAGCTACGCATCAATTCGAAGTTGAATCACTTACGGATAAAATACAGAGTCTTGAGGAACAGCTTGCGGAAAAAGTTGGAGAATTGGAGCGCTTGGGTCCGGTAGAGGCTCTAGTCAAGGAGAAGAACATTTTAATCGGAAAACTGAGACAGGAAGCAGTGATTCTTAATGAACATCTAACAAAAGCATTGAGTGCATTAAAACACGCAAAAGTCCAAGAAGAATCAGAGGTCGTCGATAAGCAACTCATTACAAACCTATTCCTTTCATTCTTGCATATGGATAGAGGTGACTCTAAGCGATTTGAAGTACTACGTTTGATATCTGCTGTATTGGAATGGGACGACAATCAAAAACAGTATGCTGGCCTTATTCGAGGTACCGGTGCCGCTGTAAGCAACCCTGTTGTTGGAATCAGTTTACCAAGTTCACTATCATCGGGCTCTGCAAGTAGTCAAGGATCGATTGGAGGTAAAAACTCTGACAGCATGGCAAGCTTATGGACTGAGTTCCTTCAGCGAGAGTCTGCTGCTAAAAAGTAATTGATGGGTAAATCAATCGATCCCTCTTGATTAATAGGTTGTTGTATCACATACACGCATATAACGATTTTTCACTTGTTGAATATCTGGAAACACCTTGTTGTAGTGCTATTCAAGGCTGAAAAAAATACAAATTCCAGCTTTTATCATTAAATCTATGACCTATCAAACAAATCATCGTCCCCATCAAGTCCTTCACCTTCGCTGAGTTCGAGTTCACCCTCACTATAGTAGTCATCGGAATCTTCGTCAGACTTATCAGTCTCATCGTCATCGAGATCATCAGCGAATCCTTCGCCAGTAAATTGGTAGAGAACCTCATTCTTAAACTGAGAGTCAGTTGGTACCTCGTAATTGGTCTCAACTGTGCAACCTGTCAATTTGCTTCGACTGCTAATGTGTGAGTGACTTCCAATCAAGCAGTTTTCTAAATGAACGCCGTCCTCAATCGTAACATGATCAAGAATAACACATCCTACTATTCTGCACTTTGACCCAAGCTTGCATTCATCGCCGATAACAGTTCGCTTCACGCTAGTCTTGCCGCCAATATCGACATTTGTGCTCACGATCGAGTCTGCACCAATGGTAGCTGTTTGCTTTCCTGGTGCTTGAATAGAAGTAGTTGTAGCGGCAGTCTTGTTTTGCTGGACGTGGCTATTGATAGCATGCTGTTTCATCAACCACCGATTTGCCTCGAGATAAGCAGAAATGCCTCGAATGCGAATTATGTTATACTCTTTCGGAACAGCATACATGCCAATTCCAGCGGCTTCTTTCCTATTGGTCCATCTTCGACGAGCTGCATCGCGAACAACGAGTGAGAACTTTTTGCCTCGGTACTTTGTAGTCTGCTTGCCATTTTGGTCCTTAAAAATCTTCAAAAAGTCCTTGGACATGATGTATATTGAAGAATCCAAGAGTTTTGTAGAAATAACGGCGTTACCAAACGACCAAAGCATAGGCATTCGAACCTTGACCGGATCGAGACCGTCTTCTTCAATCCGAGGAATGATATCCAGGAGTTGAGGATGAAGAGTATTGAGCGGTGAATGAATTGTAAAAGGCGCACGAAGCGACTTTTTATCAATACTTTCAAATGTGTTATTATAAAAAACGCCAACTCCAAGATCGTCCGATTGTCGTCCTCGAAAGGCATCTATAACCTCGGAAGGAGGAAGGTCGGTAATCAAGTCACAAGGAAGAACAATGAAGTCGCTCTTGATTCGAGAGGAAAAATCCTCTATTGCTCCACCTGTGGAATCATTGGGATCTGTCTTCACAATCTCTATAGAGTCAAACGGCATTGGAGATCGATTCGAAACATTTTGATTCACATAAACTCGAACCAACTCCTCGCTGGCTTCATCAGCAAGAATGCTAACAACTGTATAAAGTTAATTCAAGTAAATAAATATTCATTTTATAGCCCATACCTCGAATAGCAGCGTTCTCACACCAGCGCAAGACGTGGCCGACAATGGGTTCATTTGCTACAGGGAGCATGGCCTTGGGGACATCACCCGGCTTTGAGCTGGCCAACGGCATTAGCGAAGAGCTATTTCCACATAAGATCAATGCTTGAAGCTCCATGGTTGCGCCTAAAAGATCAAATAAGATTGAAGAGATTTTTTGACTTCTCTGGCAACCTCGTTCGCGATGACTGCGAAGCGCGCAAATGGCGACGCTGAAGCTGTAAGAACTTTCAATTATATGTCTTTACCGTCTAATCTAACTACTGGATAGATTGACGAGAATGATGTCTGGTCTTTCGTCGCTTTAGGTGGAGGAAATGAAGTCGGACGAAGCTGTCACATAGTCAATTACAAGGGAAAAACAGTGATGGTAGGAACCTATTTTAACAAAAATTTATATAGTGTAAAACTAAAAGTGGTTAATAGTTGGATGCTGGAGCACATCCTGCCTATACGGGAATTTCTAGTCTTCCGTTCTTCGACGAATACGATCTATCTACCGTTGATATTCTGTTGATTAGCCAGTGAGTAGCCATCCAAATCTCTAGGTTATCTTCACTCTTTTCTAATATATTTCAGCTTTCATGTCGATCATGTGGCTTCTTTACCATATGTGATGCAGCATACGGACTTCAAGGGTAGGGTGTTTATGACACATCCGACCAAAGCCATCATTCGGTGGCTTCTTAGCGATTACGTCCGAGTTGGGTGAGCAATCTCTAAGTACTTGTTGTACGAATTCTAATACCGTGCCAGAAATACTTCAGGATCCTCAGGACCTCTATACAGCGATGCAGACTTGGCTGCCTGTTTCGATCGCATCGAGGTTATTGACTACCACTCAGTTATGGAGGTGAATGGAATCAAGTTTACAGCCTATCATGCTGGCCATGTTTTAGGAGCTGCTATGTATTTTGTGGAAATCGGTAATGCTAAATTCCTTTTCACTGGCGACTATTCGCGAGAGGAAAACCGACATTTAAGTCCTGCCGAAGTTCCTCCTTATAGACCTGATGTTCTTATCAGTGAATCGACTTATGGAACCAGTACACATCTTCCTCGATTAGAAAAGGAACATCGGTTAACTTCGATTATTGAAGATACCGTTCTTAGAGGAGGCAGAGTTCTTCTACCCGTTTTTGCTCTTGGAAATGCGCAAGAACTGCTTCTTATTTTAGAAGATTACTGGAATACACATCCTGAACTAGAAGGCGTTAGTATCTACTATGCCTCTAGCTTGGCACGAAAGTGTTTGGCTGTCTATCAGACTTATATAAATATGATGAATCCCAACTTACGAAAGAAAATGCGCGATTATCAATCGAATCCATTTCAATTTCGATACATTCGGAATCTTAAGAATGTTGATCGATTCGATGATATCGGACCTTGTGTAATGCTGGCAAGTCCTGGTATGCTTCAAAATGGATTTTCACGTGAACTTTTGGAACGATGGTGCCCAGAAGCCAAGAACACTTTGTTAATAACAGGTTATTCGGTTGAAGGAACTATGGCAAAACAAATTATCAATGAACCCCAAGAAATCCCGTCAGCAGCCAATAGCTCGACAATGATTCCTCGACGTTGTATGGTCGAAGAAATATCGTTTGCTGCTCATGTTGATTATACTCAAAATGCTGAATTTATTGATATGGTTAACCCTTTAAACATTATCTTGGTTCATGGTGATTCTAACAATATGGGCCGACTAAAGAGTGCTCTTCTTAGTAAATACCATCATCGAAAAAATACTGCAAAAGAGGTAAAAGTCTTCAACCCTCGCAACTGTGAGGAGGTGAGACTTCCTTTCAAAAGCGTGAAACTAGCAAAGACTATGGGACTACTGGCCGATAAGGCTCCTCAAACCTCACATATTATCTCAGGAGTGGTTGTTCAGAAAGATTTTCAATTAAAAATTGTCGCGGCTGAAGACCTTAAAGAATATACGGATCTACCTACTAGTGTCATTCTAGAAAGACAATCTGTACGCGTTGATGGTAGCATTCTGCTAATCAAGTTTCAGTTGGAGCAAATGTTTGGTTCAGTTCAAGATTTCACTCACGAAACACCTCAGAAGTTGGTAATCATGGATTCTATTAGTTTGACTTTGGAGAGTGGGGTAGCAACTCTCGATTGGCCTGGAAATATGATCAACGATACTATAGCTGATTCAGTTTTAGCCATTTTGCTTTCTGTTGACTCATCACCGACCTCTATCAAACTTTCTTCTGAGTCATGTGCACACAATCATGAGCACGATTCCAAGTCATCAAGCTGCCCTTCGACCTCCCTGTTCAACTCTGAAATTTCTACTGAAGAAAAGAAGTTTCGCCTTCGTGCATTCTTGGATGCCCAGTTTGGTGACTCTGTTATGGACCTTCAGAATGACGAAAAGTTTGATCTGGAGATCAGGATTGAAGACCACATTGCGCGTGTTTCATATGACGATTTATCTGTCGTGTGCGACTATGACCCCTTGAAGCAGAGAGTTGCAAGAGTGTTGGAACAATCTATTGATACAATTGCTCCCATGACTAGACCAATGACGGCAGTCGCTGAAACAAAGCCTGTGCTGAATTCGGCTGCGATCGTTAAAGTCGAAGACCTCGAATCAAAATCAAATGGTAAAGGTAGTAGTGAACTTAGCGATGCATCGGATTCTGATTACACCCCAGAGAATACTTTTGATGAAAAACCAGATTCATTGGTGAAATCAAATGGATCTACGGACAAAAAGGAGGATTGAAAGAAGTGTATATGTATAATTTGGATAATGAAAGTCAATTTTATTTTTGAACAACAAAGCAGTGCATGTGTAGATTTACTCTTCGAACGACAAGGGTCGCCTGCATCTTTAAAAAAACGCATCTTTATTGAAAAAAAAAACAGTGTAATGAGCACGTTATTTCTGGTAGCAAAAGTAGAAACGGGGCTGTTGGATGCTCACAGGCATAGCAATGCTAAAACCAAAAAAAAAGTATAATTACCAAAGCCATTTTAAATATAGTTTCATTCCCGAGTAAAAGAATGCTCTTTAGATATGAAAAGAATCACATAGATAGAGATGTGTCTGATGATTCACGCCAGACTTACAAAATACAACACAAAGATGATATCGTATAGTATACAAATAATTAAAAATACACAATTTTTAAAGCTGAGTAAATGTAATCAGAGCTTCAAACTCACCGGTCGGGCGGGGCCTTTCTGCTTGATAGCCTTTCCGCTCACATCGCGCTTCTCACCTCTATTTCCAATGAGGGTGACATTACCCTTCTTAAGAGTCTGTAAAATATCTGCCTTGCTTCCAGGGCGAGATGCGGCGTTCGTGCGCTGTTTTTCTTCTTGGGCACGAAGGTGCTTGGCTTTACGCTCCTTGTGACGACGACGAAGTCGTTTCTTTTCATCTCTGCTAAGTTCAGTCTTTGAAATAGGTAAGCCATCGGGTCCAACTATTTCGCCAGAGTCGGCTGTTGTTCCAGGCTTGTAGACTTCCTGAGGAGCGAGCATAGCCTCGCTTGCCAAACCTGAAGGGCGAGCATCTTCCATCGCGATGGCAGCAGTGTTGGAAACAATGTTGACAGAAGGCTTCGGTGGCTTTGGAGTATAATTCCAAGATGTAAGAGCGTCAAGTTTTCCGATCACTGAAGTAAAAATCTCGGAAATCTCCTTGTGAGCGGCATCAAGAACAATTGTCTTCTGATCAATATATCCCGATGGATTTGACTGCTTAAGCGCATCATCCTCATACAGCTCTGACAAAGATTTAGAAGACTTGGTTTCCTGCACATTTACTAATTTGCTTCGCTTGAAATCTGGAACATCGGCCATTGTTCGTCTCGGAAGGTCATCAAAATCATACTAGAAGAAGTCAGTAACTGCAAAACCGGCATTCGCTAAACATACCTTGTCTATCCGATTTTTAATTAAATCTTCCAACGTGTGTGTGATATCGTCCGTTATAACTGGGACAGGCTTGGCACCATGCTCATAGTCAAGATCACGATCCAGTAATGAGTTTAACGGTCGTGCTCGACCCTTGGCCTCACCAGTTAAAGCCCAATCCTTTTTTTGGATATTTTCCTCTTCGTACTTTGCAATCTGTTTTCTTAAGGAGTCTTGAATCCTTTCATGAGACGACTTTAGTTCTTCAGGATCAATAGCACCCTCGTCGTCTTCATCATCATTAAAAAGCTCTCTCCTTGATGATTCCATGGCTTTCTCGTAAGATTCGCCGTCGTCCTCCAAGTCAAGGCCGTCGTAGGCAGGCTGTGAATCGAGCTTTGCCTTTCTCGCAGGCGGGCCATTTTTTCTTTTTTTGGGAGGAGGAGCAAAAAAATCTTTATACAATATGTCGTTCGCATTTTCTTCGTCGTTTTCTGCGAAATCACTATCTTGCTCGTCCGGGTCCGCAAAGTAGTCGACTTCATCATCATCATCATTACTCTCGTCCAAATCGATTTGTCTTTCCGCGACCTCTGACTGCTTGTTGAATTCGTCGATGTCGAAAAATCCATCATTAAGACCGAATTTATCTTCTATATAATCTCCACCTTTGCTATCCTCTTCTTCTTCAACATCAGAGTCGGAACGTTCGCTGACAAAATCATCGGCTTCGAGATCCTCTTCTTCTTCGAGACCTTCTTCGATACCTTCTTCGTCATCTTCTTCATCAACTCCATTCATAGAAATATCTGAATCATCACTACCTAGCTCGACATTGATAGTCTCGCCATCGTCGCTAAAATCAATATCGCTGGCATCACTATTCTCTGATGTCTCCTCCGATCTGGAGCCATTAGTGCTAGGTATCAGCGACGGTATATCTTTTGAAAGAAGTCTTTGGGCGGTAGCATCCAAAACCATACGGGACTGTTCCCAAATTTGTTCAGCATCAAGTCCATCGGTTGCGATTCCATCTAGAACCGAATATTCTTTAGAGAGAGGGTCTAGATACTGCTTGATAGAATCCACCGCCTTTGAATAAAAATCTGACGGTTCTAAGAGAACATTCTGAGCTTCACTAGAAAGAAAAGCGGCCAAAGAACTCATTTTCTCGAACTGTAAAAGTCCAAAAAAATTTCAAAAATTTCGCTTTGGGAAGGGAGCGCAAATCGGTACCAGATTTACTTTCGATATTTAGTAACCCCAACGTAAATTTCAGACTACTAGAGTATATCTATTCATTGAATCAAAATATCTGAGATCTAAACCATTCCACGACAGAATCAAAGAAATAATAAAAAAGGGAGTTTTGGCCGTGTGAACTTTTTCTTGAGCTGCCATTAATACCCTCTGAATTTGCCGATGAAATACGGCGAAGAACTCGGGAGTATCTCCGTGCCTGAGTGGAAATCTCACAACCTTGATTACAATGAAGTGAAGCACATCATCAAGAATTGTACCTCTTCTAAGGCACCTGAGAATGCAGATGAGATTGTTTTCGACGCTTTAAAGGACCAATACGATTTTGTACGTTGTCTTTATGTTTTATATCTGTCGGGAGGTTTGTTCCTTCTACGCTGTCTGCGGATATGATTGCCTAGCCCATTTTAACAGTCGATACTAACGTCATCTAAAACTTTTCAGATTGAGTTGTTTGTTACTTCAAAGACTGGCGAAATAGATTTGCGTGTACGTGAATGCCTCCACCAGGTGGATAAGCTTGCGGCCAAAGATTCCACGGGGAATCTAAAAACACGTGGCACTCGTCGTGAGCGGTTGATTTGGAAGCTCTCAGATGATGTAGATAAGTAAGTAATAAGCTTATATTTGAATATGTTTGAGGAGTTTGAGACCGCTGCTTGCTTTTCTGCATTTGTTGTTGTTTTCTTGGTATCTACTGGCTACCGAGGCTCAGTGATGATTCAGTTAGATGAATCACCTTACTCACCTATTCCAAGTGAACATAATACGATAATAGATGTACTAACATATTTAAAGAGTTGCAGATTTGGTTAAATCTCTTTCTCGATTTATTCGAGTTCAGCATACAGGTTTGTCAACTGTGTTCAATTGTGATCTCCTGAACTAATCATAAGGTTTCCGGAAACTTCTCAAGAAATACCAAAAATGGTCCAAGTCTTCCAAACTTCGTCAAAGATTCAGTATTATTCTTGAAGGCCAAAAGTCGTTTATTCACAAGGATTTCACGCCTTACTTTTTGGAAATATCAGCGTTGTATAATACTCTCCGGGACCCTGAAATTCAATCTATATACCCTTCTTCTCCACTTGGAAATATATCATCGCCAAATGCTGTATTTGATTGTGAGCTTATATCTGCTCCAGCGGTTGGTTCGGTGAAGTTCTGGGTCCACCCTGACAATGTCGTGGAAGCCCAGATTTCTCTCTTGCAACATATGACTTTGCTTTTCGGTCAAAACAATTTGCAAGAAGATAACTTTGTCGTATTTTTGGACGATCGCAAAAAGTTTTACTCCGTTGAAAGTGGAACGGCACCGGGCCAAATTCGATGGAGCACGACCAACTCTGTGGAAACGGTGTTGACCGTTCCTGTGGGTGGAATAAGAACCAGTGCTAGTGCCCAACTTGATAAAGGTTCTGCCAATAAGCTTATTCGTGGGCAAGAATGCGAGGACGATATTAAAGCGCTAGACACTTTGGGAAAAATCGCAGTCGGCTGGGTTCGTAAACGCCATGTGAGGCCCGTCTCGAAAAGCTGCTCCCAAAGACTACGGTTTGAAATCGAAGAAGATGGTAAAGTAGCTGTATGGGCATCTATCGATAGCAATATTCGTCTCCAAAACATCGAAGAGGGTAATACTGACTGGTCGTCTAATTCAATGCAAGAAGACGCTAGTAACTTTCCATTTGCAGTTTTAGAAATCCAGTGGAGAGACGTAAAGCCTCAATGGTTGGATGAGTTTGCTGAGTCCCATCTAGTCTTTCATATACCCAACTTTAGCTTGTTCACACATTCAGTTGCACTCTTCTATCCTGATGTATTAGTTGCTCCTCCACCTTGGATGGCTCTTCTTGGTCGAGATATTTTCAAGACTAAAAAACGAGAACCAACAAATAGAAGAGTGAAAAGCTCTCGTAACCTCCTCTCACGACAGGCTTCGAAAAATTCGTTGAAGTCTCTTCGAATGACGCCTGCTGATGGTGTACAAAATTCAAGCTATCTTACAATACCCCAGCAATCAGAAAATGGCTATAGTCCAGTCAGCTCATTAGACACGCCGATGTTGGATAATCGGCCTGAAGTAAGATATTGGAATGAATTTGATAACCCAGAAGAAGGCGAGTCGTTGTTCACCGTTGACGTTAGTGAAACTAGTGGCTTTTGGTCGGACAGTCAAGTTGGTCGCCTTTTTGGATTTGCCAAGACGGTTAAAAATGGCATGGAAAAGACTGAAAAGAAAGTCCAAAAATGGCTTTCCTTTCACCCCAGACCACGCCGTCGAGAATACTATGATGAATGGGAGAATGATGACGACGACGACGATGATAATGGCGGTGGTGGAGACCATGATGCTACCGACATTGAGGATATGTACTATGAATATGATACACTTCTTGGCACTAAGAATAAGAAGGCAGTTATTGAGGATCAGGTTTTGACGTTTATCTATTCCACTTGCCTAACTATTGGTGTTTTGAGTCTTGCTGTTGTCGGCGGAATCGTCACTGCCGGCGTCGAGTCTTCGACTACCCGTGTGATTGGGTTTATCGGAGTTACCTTTGGGACAATCCTTGGAGTACTGGGTCTGGTGTTGTTTTCTGTTCGTCGAACAACACCTTCTGCTGTTCATCAAATTGCATTTTTAGCAATGACATTTTTGGATATTTGTGCTGGTTTAACTTTTTTCTCGGTCTTGGTTTATTGACCCGATCAGCTATATACGGATACATAAATTTCTGCTACTTTAACGGAGTGTAGATTCATTGACTGTAATTTCTTATTTGAATCGAAGTTTTCTCATTTAAATTCCGTGTCAGATATACGTGTTTAAGCATTTTTATGCTTGTGTTTATTTTTTTTTTTGTTTATTTATTTTAGATTCAAGGATATTTGGATTGAGGATTATGGGACTGTGAGAGAAGGCATGAATTAAGGACTGGAGGCTTGAGCTTGAAGGTTGCTCCGGGAATGTTCGTTCGACTGTGTACTGTTGTATTATCTGCTAGGTAGAACATATATATGCTGTCTCCTTTCAAAGTAGTTTTTGCATTGTAGTGTGAGTCCGAGGGCTGGCAGAGAGAAAGGCTGTGCCATTCCCTATTCAAAACTTGCTAATTTGATTAAAAGTGGTGAAACGAGATTCCGAAGATGAGCTTAAATTTTTAGACAAGCGACTTTGGAGAATTCAATTTAAAGAATTTAATTAACTTCGCTCGATTTTTTTTTTTCTCTTGAAAAGAATTTATCATTGTTTTAGTTTCTAGAGGCCATAAATATTGGTTCATTATAAAGCTGGTGAGTATTATGCTGTTGAGTAAAACAATGGCGATTATATACTAGAGAATGGAGAATACATTAATTCTGAAAGCGGTTTCATCCCGATATCCAACCGAAGCGCCTTTTTTTGTTTGCTTGGCTGTTTTTTTTTTGTTTTTCATCATCCCCACTCACGATGACAGCGCTGATAATTTGGAGTGGACAACGGGGTGCCGCCCCTGAGCCGCATAGTATTAAGGGGTTAGTACGCGTTTAGGCTTTCAAATCTTTTTTGCCCTGTTTTGTGGACGCGTCTTTACAAAAAACAAGACAGAATTCAGACTGAGGATTTTAAAGTAAAGATTCGTTGGATTCCGGGTGAAAAGAAGGTGAAAATAGTATCAGGATGACTGGGTGCTCTTGGAGCTACGAGAGAGTTGTCAGTGAAGGAGAGAGTGATGTACCTACCAAGGAGTAAATACCGTAGCAAGTGTGACAATGAAAATAAAACTTTCGTGATTTCAAAGGTGAAGATAGAAGAAGGGAAAAAAAGAATCACAGACGCGTCTTTTAAAATGAAAATTCCCCCGAAAAGAATCATAAAAATCACTCTTTTGGGTCAAAGCCGGTGAGTGTGCGGCGCAAGCGAGGGATGAAGATGACAGACACGAATTGGGGGAAACTCGCCAGGGGGTGCAATGAAAGGCAGAGGGTTTCTGACTGCCTTCCTCTCTCTTGATTAATTTTTTTTTCTTTTGACAATCTTTCTTTCTACATTTTTCACTTGGCTTTTTATTCTGGGTTCTCAGCACACTCCAATCAACTCCTCTAACCTTTCGCTCCTTGTCTTTCTCTCTCTTCCTTATTTTTTCGCTCTTTCTTCTCTCGACTAGGTTTCTCGACCCTGCACAGAAAGCTCCTCTCAAGTTCTTGTATTGGTCCTGGTATGTTGCCTACTGTCTAGTCATCGCCAGGTTGGTTCATCTAACAACTATTGCTGTAGATAAGATGTTTATTCCGGTCGTTCTTTTCTTACTCTTGACTTTGGCGGGAATCTCTAATTCTACGCCGACGATTTCTTACTCTTTTGCTTCTCAGCTTCCCCCTGTAGCAATTGTCAATCAAGACTATTCCTATCAACTTCTAGGAAATACTTTCGAAAGCAGCGAAACAATCACTTATTCTATTTCTGGTCTTCCCGATTGGCTTTCTTTCGATGCTTCAACCTTATATATAACTGGCCTTGCACCAAGCAGCATCTCTGACGGCAGTACCAATGAAACCTTTACCTTTAATATTACCGCATCTGACACTTCTGGCAAGAGTAGTTCAACAGGATCTATTCTTCTTTCCAGCTTGGATTCGCCCACGGTCAATCAAACAGTAGCCTCTCAGTTGGCAGAGTACCAAAAAATCAATGGTGCGAGTGGTATTGTCATCGCTCCCGAGCAAGATTTCTCAATCTCGTTGTCCAAAGACACTTTTTCGGATTCTAGCTCTGTCGGGATTCTGGCTTACTATGGTTTATCGGAAAATCACTCCCCTTTGCCAAATTGGATCAGCTTCGACGCTGATACATTAACCTTCTCCGGAACCACACCTGCCATTCATTCTTCGATAGCTCCTGCTGAAGAGTTTAGCTTTCTGGTAGCTGCCACTGATTATTTGGGTTATACTGGAGTCTCACAGCAGTTTGGCATTTGGGTTGGCAATCATCAGTTTTCGGCTAACGAAAGCTCCTATGCGACTAATGCCTCTGTGGACACGTTTTTTCAGTATACAATTCCTCTGTCTGATATATACCTGGATTCTGAGCAAGTGACTATTGCGAATATTTCGTCTATATCCACAAATGCATCCGATTGGCTCTCCTTTGTAGAGTCGAATTTTACTCTTATTGGAACTCCCTCATCAAGTTCAGAAGGCCAGTATGTTGCTGTTACGCTTGATGACGTGTATGGTGATATCTTGGTTATCAATATAGATGTGCAGCTTTCAAACGACACTTTGTTTTTGACTACTATCCCTTCGTTAAATGTCACCAAAGGTGAATCATTCAATTTTACCGTCAATAGCACTTATATATCGTCAGATGCAAGTCTGTCAGTAGCTTTTGACCCCACCAGCCTTTCGGATTGGCTGTCGTTTGATAGCTCTACCAATAAGTTTTCTGGCGAAGTTCCCTCTGACTTCGGCAGTGGCTCAATTGAGTTGACCGCGGAGAAAAACTCTTTAAAAGCCTCTGAAACGTTCACTATCAACGGCGTCGAGAAAGCTACTTCAACTACTACGTCTTCCTCAACTGCATCTTCTACTTCTACTTCTTCTTCGAGATTGACCAGTGCATCGGCGACTGCAACTGCCACATCCACTCCTGTAGTTGTTGTCAAGCCGGCTAAAGCTAAATCTAATTCTAAAACCGTTGCGATTGCGTGTGGCGTTGCTATTCCTCTTGCTGTTATTCTGGCTCTTCTTCTTCTCTTCTTTTGCTGTCGTCGCCGAAGAAATAATGATAGTGACTCATCTCCGAAGGGATCGCCCAGCTCGCCTAATGGTGAGATTCCCATCTCCAATCCATTACCCTCTAATGACCCTGAAAAATGGGGTGGTGATATGGACAAGAAGTATGATACACCGCGAAGACTGTCATCTGTTAATGCCTTTAAGGTTGATGATACGGGACACTTGGAACTACTGTCAAACCCAATCCCTCGTGGTCGATTATCGGCTTTGTACAGTACTGGATATATGAGTGGAACTCCCGAAGAGTTGGCTGCCGCCGCTTCTGCCGCAGGAACTGCACAGGGTGTGGCCGAAACCAGCTTGACACAAGGTGCCACTGGAGATGCCGGCCCTCCCGGATATGGTCATACGAGGCGTTCCTGGAGGCAGACTGGTCTTAGTTCTGCAACTGGTGGAGGTTATGATCGCTACTCTATTAATAGTCTTGCTTCAATTTCAACAAATGAAATTTTCAGCGTCCGAATGGTCGATGACGATGAGTCCGAGGGTTCTTCTCGTGAAAACTCCGGCAACTTTTCTCATCTTTCTGGTACGCGATCTACAATATTATCGAATTCTGGTTCTGTGGTTCCGCTTTCAAAATCTCACGCTAGCAACCTTTATGCACATGAAGAAGAAGAAGAATTTAGCGACGCTGGCTCAATTGGAACTTACAGTTCATCGGGTTCGAGGTCGACCATTTCGGATGCCTCATTACATCGTCGTTCGCGCAGTGATGGTATGACTGCAAGTCGAAGCCCCCAGATTCACCGACACTCACGGTCACTGTCTAGCATAAGCCCGATTCTCGAAGACGATACCGTTGTACTATCTCGTGGAGATTCAACCTCGAGCGGTGAATATTTTGAGGCTTTAAATGAGAATGGTGAGCGTCTGTGGCGGCAAATGCCAAGGAGAAACACTTCTGAACTCGGCTCTTCTGAGACTTCGGGAATTGGCGTTGCATTAGCTACCCCTGGTGCTTTGCAGACAGAATGGGACTCTACTACCAATCAAGAGTCGCCCCGTATGCGCGCAATTCTTAAGGATGTGCAGAGAGGTCAAGCTGGAGATGCTTCCAAGCATCGAGGGAAGGGCAGCGAGGAAGCTGTAGTCGAATTTCTCGGCTAAGACGAAGTCAATAGCTGGTTATATTTGACATTGTATATTATCTCATTGTATTTTTATGCGTGGTTGTGCCTTGGTTTATGTTTGTTCAGTTTAGCTATAGTATTAATGGGGATTTCTTGTGATGTTTATTAAAAACTTGGATAAATCTGTAGCTAATCCTTGCTCTAGTGTGTCGTGTGAGGAGGGGGGGAGGCCATGATTTTATGTGGATTATGTAAAGCACCTAAAGTACCCTAATTTAACCAAACGCAACTCGGCAAAGCTGGCAGTTTGTTTTTGGGGGGGAGCAAACCTTGAATAATTATGTATATAATTCCATTTCTGGCAATTATAGGGTCTTTATACCTAGCTGGACTTGGTTTATCTCTTAAAACGTCAGACGACTATGCAGTCAAGGGCCTCCCTGGTGCCCCGAGCGATGCTCCGTCTATGTACTCTGGGTACTTTCTCTTTTCATTGTTTGCACTCTGTTGTCTGACTATTTAGGTTTATTACCATTGACGATGCCTCTGATGGCAATCTATTCTTCCTTTTTGTTGAAGGACACGATGCTGCTGCCAGAAATCAAACGGTATGCACTTCCTAGCATAGACATTGAGTGTTTACCTCAATTAAATCTCTCTTGATACTAATATTTACATTAGGTTGTTTGGCTCAATGGCGGACCTGGTTGCTCATCCATGGATGGCATGTTTTTAGAAGTCGGACCGTTTAGAGTTTCTGAAGATGAATCACTAATTAAAAACAACGGTTCTTGGCATAATACGGGAAATTTACTGTTTAGTATGTTAGTTCATTATTTCTGTACAGGTTTCTAACTCTGCTCCTTGAAGTTGATCAACCGATTGGTACCGGGTTTAGCTACACGGATCCCACGGGATATGAAACAACTCTCGGCGATTCTACGCGTGATCTCATTCCTTTTTTTGAGGAGTTTTTCCGTCTCTTCCCTAATATATCATCTCTACCCCTTTATGTTGCTGGAGAGTCTTACGCTGGTCAATATATACCTTATCTTGCCAGAGAGATCTTGCGTTATAACTCTGATCCAGCGTATACTTTTGAGTTCAATTTACAGGGTCTTCTTATCGGAAACGGGTGGATTGACCCTCCAAGTCAGTATCTTTCTAGTCTTCCATTCGCGTTGGAGCATAATTTAGTTCAAAAGGATACCCCATTTTATGAAAGTATACTCAGTCATCAAGAAGCTTGCATCAAGGATTTGAAAAACCAGGAATATGGTGATTTGATTCATATACCGTCGTGTGAAACCCTTGTCGGGTCCGTTTTATATAATCCAGAGAATTTAGGAACAGAATCCAAGCAGTCTGCTTGCTTGAACATGTACGACATACGTTTGAGGGATTCATATCCTTCCTGTGGTATGAACTGGCCTCCTTCACTGCCTTACATCCAATCTTACCTTCGGCGAGACGATGTAATTGATGCGCTTAATGCTCGACATGATGATAGTGTGGGTTGGACTGAATGCTCTGGAGCTGTTGGCCAGCATTTGAGGAAAGACAAATCGCCCCCATCATTTCATCTCTTGAGTGATATTTTGGAACAGATCCCGATTTTGTTTTTCAATGGCGACCAGGACTACATTTGCAATGAAATGGGAAATGAGCGACTAATCAACAGGCTTGAGTGGAATAATGGTACTGGTTTTAGTCAAACTATCGACGGAAGAGACTCTGTTGCCCCTGACCAAAATTTTGAGTTTGAGGGTCGAGAAGTAGGCTATTATCAAACTGCTCGCAACCTGACCTACCTGCGGTATTATAATGCGTCTCATATGGTTCCATTTGACATGGCTGAAGAGACGAACGAAATGCTGGCTCGCTTTGTTAAACGTGACTTTATAGAGGTTTCTCACGTCAAGCCGATTAACGAGACTCTATCTGACGCTGATGAAGACGGTATCGAGGATGAAAATGAGAAAGAAGTTGAAAAGGCGTCCTCAGGTAGCGTTCTCATGTTGCTGGTTTTGCTTGCTTTGATTGTTGTGATAATAGGGTTCTCCTTAAAAGCAGTGCGTCGTCACCTACCTCGGGGAGCGGTAGGTGGATTCTTTAGTTTTGGGATATTGAAAACTATATTTCGGGGTCGTGGATATTCCGCTCCCGTCGGCGTCGAGAGCTTTGCCGATTACGGTGATGAGCTTGACGAGTTTTATGAAGATTCTTCGGACGAGGATGGCTTAGATGGGGTATCTGCCTCCACAGAGCCACATTCTGGTGTCCCTATGGACGATTTGTAGGCTGAATTGGGTGCGGGTGGATATGTTGTTGGTTTTGTATTTATATTGTTTTTTTTTAACGCTAAAGCGTACTGCAGATATACACTTACTCTTACATTTTGTGGTAGTTTAAAAAAAAGTCTTGTTATTAGCTAGAAACAGAACTTCTTGCTCATGTTGCTCTCTCAGCTGAAGATAACCCGGTCCGGTTGAGTCTAACCGAAGTTTCTCCCGCTGCTCTGCAAGTCTTCGATAACTGGTAGTCTCTAGAACAATGTGGTCCGTACCAGCCGCACCGAAAACAGCGCTACTATCAAATTAACAAACAAGAAAAACAGAAATAGCTAGCCTTCAATCATCTAAATCCCGATAACAGCACACACTAAACGCCCGTACATCAAAAAAAAAGGTGCAAATTAGCAATCTCAACTTACTGGTGTCTCAAATAAAAACTAAATTATGCATTGAACAATAAAAGTTTACACAAACACATCATCATGTGGAAAGACATTTACATATTATTCGGAGACAAGAATGATTGGCGCATGGCTATAAGAGCCAGATGAAATTTCACGACGTCTACCTTCGAGGAACTCCATGGCATCAGAATAGGTACGAGGAACGACATGAAGCTCAGCACCCTCTACAAAGTAGGTATAGTCGAAGCTTCCGGAATTCTTTCGCTGATCGTGTTCCATATCACGAACGGTCGAGTTTACTCGAACCTGAACTAGCGTTCCGTTCTCATGAGGCTTCGTGTAAACGACTGTTGCAGAGAGGTAGAGAACGGAGCCCACAGGTACTGGTGCGCGGAAGGCGGTTTCGTCCAAGGACACAAATCGGGGAATTTTATGTGAAAAAGCAGCAGCGCAACAGTAAGCAAGTTCAAAAGTCTGACGAAGAAGATAGCCACCAAAAATCATGTATGAATGTCGATTACGATACTGGGGTTGCATCATCATGGTACTGTTGATAGTGGTAGCGCCCATATAAACAGATCCAGCTGGTAAATCTCTCGAAGACGAGAAGCGGTATTTCATCCACATTTCATGGATAAGACCAGACTCTTCATCATTGGGAGGCTGCTCATTCAACGATAACTTGGCTGCATGCTTTTTGTTTTCATTGAACTCAGCTGCCTGCTTAAATATCTTCTCTTCTTCAGGGGACTGAGGGACCAGTCTGTTAACAGGATAAGCCTTATTTGTAGCAGGGTTTCGGGCAACAAAGGTGAAGTTGGCAGTAAGAAAGACATCGTCACCGGGCTCGCATGCGGCTTTAATCGATATCTCCATGGACGAGCGTCCAGTCCAAGTAACATTTCCATAAAGTCTTATGTCAGAATGAGCCTTGATACGCTTAAGCATATAAACACGATCAACAGAGGCCGTAACGATAGTGGGCTTGTAAGGAGCGGTGTGCTTGTAGGCGATTACACCAGCGAGTGCATCTAAATCCTGAAAGATATTACCAATTCGGAAACGACCGGTAAAGTTGACGTATGAGTCAAGTAACCATTTATTAGATGCAAAAGGGAGTGTAACTGAGGTGTATGAATCACTCATATGACGGTCTTGGATCTCGGGCTTCTCGGGCAAGACATGAGAAACGTGATCGGGATCCTTAGCACCATGTTCACGAGCAGCAAGAGCCTCAAGCCAAGTAGTAGTACGGGCCATGCTAGATGAAGGTATAAGAGTCGCGGCAGGTTGAAAATGGTGACGCTCCGGGTGAAGGTTTGTGTACTTGAAGTCTTTGTCTGAGGCATTTAGCAGCACACGACCAGAGTGGATGCCTCGACGACCAATGGTCGAGCGTAGACAAAGGCGAAGCATTGTAAGATACAACAATCAATATATATAGATATATGTGTATATCTATATGACTGAAGCAAGAGGAGGGAAGGGTGTGCGGACAATTGTCTTGACCCTTGGTAACCGTTGTCATGGATACCATAGCAGCCACGATATGTGTTTACTTTTGCCCTTCAATGAGCAAAACTGCGAAGCGGGCCGCGGCTAAGTTCCAAATCCGCCAATCACAGCGCTGTAAAGCTTCACTAAGTTAAAATTACGCAATGCTTAACTTCCTCATTGCCCCTGTTGTCAAGACAACCGTATATTTTTCCCTCTCCTGGCTTTTGCTGGTTTTTTTTCCTTCCTTCCTTCCAATTCATTCGACCTTTCAACTTTGCTGCGTCCCCCCCTTTTGGAATCACGGAAATCAGCAATGTCTTTCGCACGCTCGGTGAATGTATCGCAGTATATCGCCTCGTTGAACTCACTCGAGCCGGTCGAGGAGGCTCCGGCGGCCGAAGGTTCAGATGATCTTAGCATCTTTGCAAACACCCAATTCTTTGACTTTGAAATGGGAAAGTCGACAGATACCGGTATCTATGCCTCATCCAATGAAATTTCCGCTACACAGAAACCCGACTCTGCTTCGTCAGATTTCAAATTCTTGACCAGCTTTTATGACGCGGATGTCAATAGGGCGCAGCACCAGGAACCCACAGTTGAAGCTGACACTGCTAATACTTCGTCGGAGCTCTTTTCTTCAATCTTGCAGCAAGATCTCCCCGACATCGACTACTCTCAGTTTGCGTCTCAGGTTTCCGACCAACGCAGTTCGTTGTTGCCCATGAGCGAACCTACTGCTTCTCTTCATACCCCTGCTACAATCACAACTCCTACTTCACTCTCTACACCAATCACCTCTTCCAACAGAAAACGAAAGAGCGAAAGCACCACAAGCGACGAGTCTTCCCGAGTAGCCGCCGAAGAAGACAAGAGGCGGCGAAATACTGCTGCTTCTGCTCGTTTCAGAATCAAGAAGAAGATGCGCGAGCAGGCTATGGAAAGGACTGCCAAGGATCTTCAAGATAAAGTCCAGCACTTGGAGGCTAAAATTGTTCAACTCCAGATGGAGAACAAGTGGCTCAAGAACCTCGTTGTTGAAAAGAACAATGCTCGCGATTCGTCAGAACTTCTATCACTTCGATCAGAGGCTTTAAGTCAGACAACGGTCAAGGATGAAGAATAGATATAATGATGTGTCAGGTTATTGATGATTACTAATAAAACTGGAAAAGAAACATGCTGAAAAGAAATGCTTGGGAACGAGGGGTGGTTATTTGGACTGTTTTTGAATTAATGTGTTATACTTGGTTGTCTATATAAATAAAATTATCATGCGATTGGATATTACCCGACATGTAGCTTACGTTCTGTTTTATGAAACACACTGTTGAATTGTGTATGAGCGGAAGCTAATGAATGAGTCAAGGAAGATGGATTTCAGGGCTTGAAAGTCAAGTCGTGTACACATATACCTAGATCAATGATTGATAACAACATGGCCTCTCGAAACAAACGCTAAACTAGAAATCGACTCCAATACACCTCAGTACTCTTTCCCCTCAAAAAACAAAACAACCAAAACCCAATAAAAACGCCCCCCATCAGCAACCAGAGAAGTTACAAAAAGGAAGACGCAGCCTGTTTGAAGGCCCAACCCAACTCAGGTCCAAATAACCCCCCGTGCGGACTCAACCAAAATACTCAAAGCACCCACCCACCTTCCCTCCCCCTCAAACACAAAAAAGAAACACCTAATATTTACTCTCCTTCCATATGCATCCTGAATAGACTCCCCAAATGCCTTGAATAGAGGTCGTTGTAAACTGCTAGATTCAGATTCGCAATTTTGCTCAGTCGTTTGAATGCACGTACAATATATTCAGCATTAGAAGAAGAAACGCCTAAATTGAGAAGCCTGGAATAATAATTTAATGACTTCTCTGACTCAGAGCGTGTATTAATTTGCTTGACTAGCATCTGGCGAATACGACGAACGAGAACCGTAGCAACAGGGCACTGACCGTATACCACTTTCTTAATTGAGCCACTTATAAAACTCTTGCTGATATTAGACGGCTCCGTTCTCCTCGAAATGACTTCTTCCGTCAATTCCTTTGCTAGGGTTTCCAAAAAATCATTGGAAGCAGAACGAAAGTTGAAATTGCTAATAAGTTCCCAAATAAAGTCGTATTCGCTGGAATTGTTAAAATCCAAGCCTTCAAGTAAGTGTGTGCTCTTTAAAAATAACTGTAGACCGGCAAATACAATAGTCTGACAAAGACGATTTGAAATAGTTTCCAGCTCATCAATATCATATTGAAAACTAAAAGGAAACTCTTTTCGTCCCGTAGGACTGAAAACACACATGTTGCTGAAGCTCGCACAGAATATAGATCTCAGATCAAAATCGTCTACCTCTAATGTGGAGGGGTTCGTACTTGTTCTCAATGAAGGAATCAACCAGGACGAAAGTCTTTCTAAAAATCCGTTATCAGCTTTGCTCATCTCAGCAACCTGGTTCTGCTGGTATGCTAGGCCATACTGCCTAATTATCGGAATAGACCGACTAATGAAAAAGCCAATATAGTCAAAAACCATCTCATTCAACAGCTGAATAAGTTTTTCGGTAATTTCTACAAAATTATCTCTTGTTAAAACTGAGATATTCTGATATTGACGGAGAAGCTGAGAAATAGCTTCATCACGAATAGGTGCGCATGAATCTTTCATTCTATTCATAGTGAAGAGAAAAAAAGCCTCCAAGTCGAAAAATCCACCCAAGCATTCAGTTTGAATCCTCTCAATGTTTACTTGTTTTTCGATGTTCACAGTCATGGAATTATTTCCAGACACAGCGAGTAGAGTTTCTCGGATATATATGACCAAAGGAAAAACAACCGAAGAAAGCATCAAGGGATCATGAGGGTCAAAAGAAAACGTAGAGATACTCTCTTTCATGAGTCTTATCTTTTCCGAGTAGATCTCTGTATGTTTATGTCTATCCAATAACTTATCCACAGAAATGTCTTCATCTAATAGAATGAGATGTACAAACTTTGTATTTGACATATTAAAAGATCTCCATCGACTGGGTTGCTCAAATAATTCATCTATATCTTGTGTTTTTGACCCTACCGCTGTTTCCGGAGATTCAGTGGTTGGGGCTTTCAAAGAGTGAGAATCGCTAAATTCTGTGCTCGCAGTTATTTCTCTTTTTGAGGAAAGTCGTGCTTTTCTTAATGCTTTTTTGACCACCGATGTTGTATCAGCGCCCAAAAGCATCTTGATTCTAGAGAGAACACTGAGTTGAGTATTCTTTAATATTTCCATCTCCAAAGGAGAAAGCAAAGACTTAGTTAATTCGAGCTCCACAAATTTATCGACCAAAACCTTGGAATGGGCCTGTCTATCCCTTTTCTTCCAAATTTCAAAATCTGCTTGGAATACATTGAACAAATGTGACAACTTGACCACAGCCTCCTTGACATCTTTCAATTTAGTAGTTCTGATGGATTCCATCTGTGATATCGCATTACGAGCTTTAGATTGTAAGCTCAACGACATCTGTCACTATTGTTAGGTATTGAAGCAAGAAAGAATACAGCAAATAATTCACCTCGTCAAACATTTCATCCTCATTGAAACTCAAAACCACGTTTGGATAAGTAACAATCATGTAACAAACGAGAATATCTCGAGCAGTCTTGCAATGTATAACTTCAGTTGTAAGAAGAGCTTCACAGGTTTTGATAAATGTAGCCATCAAGTCAATAACCCGAACACTTTTTAAAAGTTTAGACAAATCATCAAACGTGATTCGGGAAGATTGAGAGGAATTTACTTCTTTAGTTAGCGCTTTCAATGCCCGGCGAACCGAACTTGCACGGAAAGAAGACTGAATGATCGTCGCAGCCTTTTTTGACTTCTCTCCTTCTAAAGAAGTAATTCGCTGTAGTAGTCGAAGCCGACGTCGCTGGTCCGTTTTGGCCATTTTCTCGTTTAGCCGGGTTTGTTGATATCGTGACCTCTCTGCTCGCTGAAACTGGATTTCAAGAGCAACCTTCTTAACTTTTTCTACATACAAATGACAGTTCTCTGATGTCTTCGCAAGCATGTCCGAATGGCGTTGAGCAGCGGCTTGCTTCAACTTATTCCGGCTAACCTGGTCTGTCTTCTGGTAGTCAATGGAAGAAATCCGCTTCTTAAAATTCCATTCTGAAGATGTAAGACTGGAAGAGGGATTGTTGACAGATATATGGTTATCTTTCTCGTTGGTTTTACCTGCTGTCATGCTATATAGACTTCGCTAACCTAGTAAAGGGAACAAGGGAAGAGTTGTACCAGCTTAGTTGAGGAAATATGCACAAAGCTGGCGTGGATATCAAAATTATTGTGCTCTTTTCTCTCCCAAAAAATTGTGAAGTAATGATAAAGTGCTTGCTTCCAAAACACCAAGAAGATGGTGTGCAGCTGTTTTACCAAGGAGGCTGGTCAAATTGTGCGGCGCATCACTTCCGTTGGCGACAGATAACGCAACAGATCATTGAAATTTTCTATTATAGTATTTGGATTCTATTGACACGCGTAAAAGTGATCATCAAGTTACAACAATCGGTGTTTTCAATTAACTTTTCGAATCATCTTTCACTCCGCACCTTAAATTTTGATATGCATCAAGCCAAGAAGGACTAGTATTTTTTCGACTGGAAAGCCATCTTCTCTAACTTCAAAAAGTCGGTAGTGAGTAGTCACTCAGTCACATGGAATGACCATATATATTCCCAAAGACTTTTTGAACCCCGCTGATACAGGCTTCTAAAAGCAATAAATACTACAAGATTAATCGACCGCAAACTGAATTAAATATTCTTAATAGATCTATAAAAAAAAAGCAGAATGAAATCTATGGTGCAAACCGAGATCTAACACCAAAAATATACAATAAAAACACCAGGACCCAGAACAAAACACATAAACAAAGAAAAACTTGAACATGAATCATAACAGCAGATGCAAGACATTTCAGTTTTCATCTCCATCTGACTGGTCTCGTTTCCACTTCAACTTCAGACTCATACGTTTCCCCCAACTAGATATTCCGTCCGAGGAGTCTCCAGAAAATGAACGAGATAGCTCTGAAGAGGCCGGCTGAGAACACTGAATGCTTACCCTATCAGGCTGGTTTTCCCAGGGACACGCATGGTACCTTGAATTTGTGCATCCACTGTAACCGCAGTCGTACTCAATGTCCTCTGAGTTACTGTGAGAATTGGGAGAAAAATCATCACAGGATCGAAACGAACTCGCTGTTCCCGTAAATGACGTTTCAGACATAGCATCACTCAGAAATCCGTCATTACTACTACTTGTTATGCTGCCAGAAGGCGTATGGTTCCCATAAAGAAGTTCGGGATTGTTAAGAGAATGAGACGTTTTATTTTCCGTAACATGGGAATATTGGTCTAACGGTTGTCGAACATAGGTGAGGAACTCAGGGAACACACTGTCATTCATCAAATCATAGATGGAGTCAGAGGCTTTTTTGAGTAAAATTGGGTCTGGAGCATGAATGGCGGCATTTTCCAGAAAATGCTCGACAACGTTCTCAGAAGCGTTGGTTGTGTCTTGGTATACCTCAACAAGGGCGTCGCGAATACCTGAAGGCAAGTTTACTTCACGGATGGCTCCCTTCGTCACATAAGTATCTATTAGTCGAATCCATAATAGCTTCAAGCGGTGTTGTGTATTATAATCTTCGGAGAGGCCGGCAACTTTATCAGACGTAACTTCAAAATAGACGTCACTATAACGAAGTACATCAGTAGTGAATTCAAGATTCTCCAAACAGTGCTGTTGTGATAAAAATGCAGCAAATGTAGATCTAGTATAAGGGGAAGGAAGGTTATTATCTAGCACGTCTTTCAACGTTGGCCTTAGGGGGGAATAATCGATTAGCTTTCCAGGCAGCGGTTTTGAATCGAAAACAGCCGGAATGTTATCATCACTTGAGTAGTCGTCATCAGAAAATTGCCATCCATTTGAAATCTGCTTTGTAACTTGTGCTTTAAAGGCATCCATTGCGGTAGACGAGGTCAACTAGATAATTGGACCGAAATCAGATTGCAGCAAGCTCACAGAAACGGGAACCCTTTATTAGGTATGTACTTTACTCGCAAGAAGTAGAAATATTTGATAAAAAAAAGGACTCTCTTTGTTTGTTCTGTAGAAGCTCGCAGGATGTTAGACAGGCAGAGCAAAAAAAAAGGGCTGGGTCATCAAAGGGGGAAAAAGGAAACGTTGTCATACACTTTTGCCGTACATCACAAGGGGAAAAATGCTCTTTGTTAGAAATTTTTCCTGCGTCTGAAGAGGAAATGACGGCTCATGTGGCTTTTAGTTTCAAAATAGCATTATTTTCTGACTGCATTGGAAAAAGGGAGAGAAATCAAGACTGATAGGGACAAGCAAGCTTCCTATGCTTTCCCAAACCAGTATTCAAAAGCACGACCGGAATACAATTGGAGAGGGATTGTTTTTACAGTAAACTTATATTAAAGCCAAATTTATATATAGGATTAATTCTGTAGGTTTTATAGTCTTGGAGCAATCAAGAATATATTCCCAAGCTTATAGTCTTATCTTGAACCGTTCAAGTATTCCAAGAAACCAAGTACAAAAAAAGGCTTCTACTAAAGTGAAGTCATCAACTGGCTCTGAATCTTCCATCTAAAGCCGACCGATCCGGTATGATTAAATCGATAGATTCCGCCAAATCCGCCTTGAGAGATATGAGCTCTTCAGTTGCCTTCGAAATGGCATCGTTATCGGCAGAACTTGTGATGTCTATATAAAAATGAACAAGCCAAGACCCAGTGCTGTCTAGTAGCTCCAGATCATTTCCCGACGATACCGATGACTCTCTATCGCCTAAATACATCCTACTAAGCCGAATCGTGGAGTTTCTATAGTAGAATATATACCCTTTGACCCAGTATTCAAAATCCAGCCTGAGAGTTAGCGTTAGGTAAAGGCCTTATTTCCGTACTCACGTATACCCCATAGAGTTGATGAACCGCGAAACATCATTGGCCACAATACTAGTTTTCAGTATCCTTTGGGATAGCGTCGCTTGTTTGCCTGCTTCGGGTAAATCTCCTACTAGCAAATTCCTAGTGTCTCTGTTAGACATGTATCCTTTGACTCGAATAAAATATAAAGACCCTTATTTACCATTTTAAAGAGTTGGAATCGTTGAATGATGAAATACTCTTTGAAGTTGAAATTGCATCTGTAGAAGTAGGAGAATTGATATCTCGCGAAAGATATAATCGATGCTGTTCGATCTGGTTGACCTTTCCAGCTACAACAGGAGGTGAATAGCCGCGAGATGGAATAAATACAGCCTCTTGAAGTAAAACTGGAAGGGGGCTCATTCCTGTTTGAACAGAGACAACTTCAGAGAAGCTCAAAACATGCTCATCTGAGATTGAACCAAAAAATGAGAGTCTATGCATCGAACTCGATTTTTAGTATGAATAGCACACGAAAGGCATAAAATCAACAAGGTATGAATGAGCGGTCACCAGCAGTAACAAAGCTGGTTTGCTGTAATTGATGAATCAAGCAGCTCAGGCAGCTTCAATGAGTCAGTAAATCTAGCGGTCAAACAAATAATATGTCTGAAAACGTCTGATAAGAGTGTATATAGAGACAATAAAAAAACACCTTGCTCAGTACTGTAGAATAGTCCGTATATATGTCTGTTAGAGACAGGAAGGAGTAGTACTGTATTGTTGTCAAACCTCCCAACCACAGCTGAATTTCTCTTTCGCAACCGTCCTACTACATCAGCATCAAAAATGTCGTTGAACCCTTTGAGGAATAATAAGGTTGATCTCGAGGTAATATAATCATATTTGCCGTTGAAGCAATCTTAACCAGTTGATAGGCTCTAACCCCGGAGGAACAAAAGGCATTCAAGCTCTATGGAAAGCTCCCAAGTAGACCTAATGTTTTCAAGAACAAGGCGCCGGTATTTAATTTTATAGAAAGAAGCCATTTTCATTCTTCTAACTTTTGTCCACTGTAGGAGAGAAAATATTTTGATTCTGGCGATTATGCACTATCACGAGCAGGCAAAGAATCCATTGATACTGTGGGCTCACAACATCCTAATCCCGAATCTATTCCACACTCTCATGGATCTGGCCAGCCTGTGAGCGCATCCTCTATTTCTAGTTCCCCGATTAAAGAGAGTAAATTGGGTTCAGCCGCTGATTCTCAGAACAAGCTATCATGATAAACGAGAAAGAACCAACACTTACCGTATTCATTGGATAAATTATCAGCATTTGGTGACTTCATCTTTGGCGCGACGCTCTTTTACGATTCCACTATTTAAATAAAATTTTAACGCTTCGTGTTAGCAGCTTGGATATTACAATAATAATATTTCTTAAGCGAATATATTTTTTTAATATATATTCATTTTTTTCGTTTTTACTTTCTACCTTCAATAGTTTTCATGGAATTGATAGTCTCTTTTTTTTTCATACCACTTTCGTATTCAATTGACTCTGTGCGGAACTAAACAAACCAAATTGTGCATCTTCCTCTTCTAACACTCCTTTGCGTGGCAGGTGAGACCTCTATCTAAGCTCTCCTCGTCCTCTTCCCCACTACTTGGGTCATCGTCCGCAACTCGTGCGCACTTGTTATTCCTTTCCTGTCTACAGTGTTCTCTTTTTTTTTTTTTTTGAAAAATGTAGCGAATCGGTTTTTTTTTATATCTAATTTATATTCTTCGAACTAAGAAGTACTTGGGGCCCGCCTATAAGGAGATCGCAACCACCAAGCGATCCCAACAACGACACCAACTACACCAAATCAACAAACACACTACCGGGTTTTTAGGGAGTATGGTCACCCTCCATGGAGGATAGGCGAGTCCCACACTGCCAGACGAGATGTCCGGTGTGCGTAACAGTATTTCCTGTTTTATAGTCAATTGAATACAAACTTTGATACGAAAAAAAAAAAAAAAAGTCAACAAAAGCCGTGCGTCATTCTCACCTAAAACTCCTTGATTAGCCAATGAAACCCTCCTCTAAGCTCTCCTCGTCCTCTTCCTCGCTACTTGGGTCATCGTCTGGTCATACGTACTTGTTATTCATTTCCTGCTCTACAGTGTTTTCTACCAGGTTAGGCACCTCTACTGTCATCATAATATAATTATACTAAATATAATTGCTATTTTTTTCGACCAAGCGTTAAATAGTGTAATCGTAAAAAAGCGTCGCGCCAAAGACGATAATTTATTTCAACAATAAAAATTGATGAATATACCATACCGGTTACCAAAAAAGAAACATAAATATAGGTAATCGTGGTTTTGTTATCAGTACGATGCCTTAACCAACTGGACGTAATATAGGAATAAAAAATCGAGCCTTAAAAGAATCAGGAGAGCCCCATCAAGTAAAATCGAATACAAACTATGACAAGAATCGCAAAAATAACAAACGCAGTCACATGTATGTGCGCTTCGTCTAGAGCTTAGCCTGGGGTGGGTCTTTAAAGAAAACAACAGTGACTGTCAAATCATCTCTATATCTTCGAGACATGGGAGATGGGATACTAAGATACATTGACAGCATCTCCTTATTGACCCCCCCTAGTGCGTTTCGAATAATATGAGTTGCAACATTATCATCTTCCACAGCAAACTTTGTTTCATCAGTTTTGCGGTAGGCCTGTTTTTGGGAGGTATGGGGATTAATTTCTTTGACGCAAGGTGAGCTGTTTCCAAAAAGACCCCCAAACCAGCTATTCTGAAATTTCGTATCTGGAAGATTATCGGGATGTTTTTCTAACCACTCGACAACGCAAGCTGTGATGTCTGTATTAGACATCAGTTCGAAGAGTCCATCGCTTCCGATAACCATAAACGTAGGTTGGTTTGACTTAATTTCCTTCGTAGTTATAACAGGTTTTGCAGTAACATACGGTGGAGTCTTGAGAGCTTCGGGTGTCGATCGTCCAAAAAATAAATCAGACAATTTCCTCTGAATTTCATTCGATAGCTTATAACGTGCATCACCAAACGCTCTACTTGGTTCCAAAGATCCAAGAATACGACCTCTATAAACAACTCTAGGCTCGCCAGGATGCTCCGTTTGTAGTCGGCGCACTTCGGCCGGGTTGCTTCCGGTTTGATCATCGGTTAAAGCTTCTGAAATCCAATTTCCATCTGAAGTTTGGCTCGAAAGAACGGCTCTAGAGTCTCCAACAAGAGCAATACGCAGAATATGAGACTGCGAGTTATACATTGCCAGAAGTCCGCAAGCTCCCGAATAAGCTGGAAGTAAATATTTAATTGCCGCAGCCTTAGAAGGGTTTTTCAAGAGCTTTTCAATATTTTGATGAACAACATCATAATCAAATTTAAGAAAGCCTTGTTCTAATGCTTGGTTGATAGCAGAAGAAGACGGTTTAATTTCTTCAGAGGTTTCGGAACTAGACGCCGGAGCGTATAGTTGGTTCAATTCTTTTGTTACATAGCCCACAATCTCTTGTTGTAGTTTCTCACTAGTAAAGTATCCACTGTTATTATATCAGTATTTTGCAGGCTTAGGATATTATGGTTTGCAAAGCTTACCTGTGACCATCAAAAACTCCCCAAAATGAAAACCTAGAAGCTGCTGAAGTTCCGCTAGGAAGCTGAACAACATCTTCAACATGTTTATCTTCAATTGGGTTATTGCTTGCCAATTGAGCCACATCAACTCTGGCGACACCTGTCCAGGGGTCAGGAAGAATACTGGTTTCTGAATTCTGCAAGATAGAGGCAATTTGTTGGTCAGTAAGCCTTGAAATATTCGATTCAGAGCCTCCAGAGTTACTGCTTGAGCTTTCGCGCTTATTACCAGTTCCGAAATTCCTCGATTCCAGGAGATAGCGAGGACTCTGGTTTTGTAAAAGATAAGTGACAGAAAGCAAGATACCAGAAAGCACAAAGAGACCTTTTCGAGTTCGTCGTCCAATCATCTTCTGGCGGACATCCGTTGAGAGAGTACTCTTACCAGTAGTTAATGAAGTAGAAACACGACCCAGGGCCACAAACTTTGAATTCAAGCATTTTTGGCGGCTTAGCATTTGAGAAAAAAGTGAATGAAAAATCCAAGCCCTTTTGCACTCGGTGAGAGAAAGTAAGAATTAATTTGAAGAAAGGAGTTTTCCCAATCTCGAAAATGCCGTTTACAAAATATGTAGGCCTTTTGTTTACGGTACTACAGTACTGTACGTTTAGATGGTACGGCTCGTTTTGAGTAGTTTCTTTGAAACGAAATTTTATATCCTCAGAGCCTTTTCGTTATATGTCGGTATCAATATCAATCGAGTTTTCGTTAGTTTCTCTTTTTAGATGGATATTATTTCGACGAACCTAACAAATTCAGCGGCGGCCTTGAATTACTTTTCGGGCATAGAAGTCTTCAAATAGAAGCATGCCCCAAGATTTGGGCTGATGCACCTACGATAGGCGAATTCATAAATTATATTGCAAGCCATAATGTATGCTTGGATCAACGTGATCTGTTTGTTCAAGATGGGCGACTGTGCGTGATAATGGCGTTTATTTGAGCTCATATATTTGAGTGGGCACTCTTATATCATTCTTTCATACTAATAATAATAGACGACCGGGAGTTCTTGCAATGATTAATGATGTTGACTGGGAGCTTGAAGGAGAAGAAGCTTATATTCTTCAGGACAAAGATCGGATAATGTTTGCATCTACGCTTCATGGTGGATAAGGTCTCATCCCAGAGGGCGGTATTTACTTTACTCTACTTTTCATTTCCAGCCACAATATGATAGAGGGACTTCTCAAATTTCGCACTATCACTCTATGAGTTTCGCTTAGTTCAGTACTGCGCACTTTCAGTAAAAGGATACTAACGATAGAACTATTCAGAAAAAGGGCTCGCTCTATTCTCCATGCATTAAGGCATATAGATTCGGCCAATTTTAGATTTGAGTTATTATTCTAATAGAAATGTTATTATAAAGCACTGTGATTTAATGTAACTCACATCTGAGCTATTAAATCCGAACAATAGGGGCATTCGCTTTTTAAGAACATTTTCAAAACAACTACTAAAAAGAACAGAACCCATATCCCTGAGATGATTGTTAAAGTTTGGGGACTCTGGCAGTTCTATTCTAGTTTTGGCAACTTTGATTGCAACACTTCGAAGAACTGGGGAGTTATCCTTGGGGTGCTGCTCTGTACTCCATAATGTATCACGAGTGACTAAATAAAGTTAAAATGAGTTCCACTTAGCTAGCGAGATTTCTGCATTCCTGTTATTATCGCTTTATTTCCTGTCTCGTGGCAATTTTTGATTTTGAGTGTTGCTTCCATGAGCTGATAGTTGTATTAGTTTCATTGCAAACCTCAGAGCACTTGGAAAACCTTGAATCTATCGTTTGATACCTTTTTACAAAATAGCCTGACTGTATGAGGAATAAAGTGCCTCCTCTCATCATCGTCTAGGTCCTTATATTCTATTGTTATCTAAGCATGTCAGTAAAAGAATTGCAGGAAGTTCGGGAATCAAACATCTATAGAGCAAGAATCTGGACCACAATTGAAATCTATCCCTGGAAAGTAGAAATCAGAGATGGAGGAAGTTTCCACTTCCCACGAAACCTGCAATGAAAACGCAAGGGAAGAATGGATTTGGACAATTTGTAGCTGACTATTAAATCTGAATATTTGAATTCTGCTATCTTGTCTTTGTGACATTGCGCTTCGGCGTAAAAGGAAGTATTCCGAAATGGAAATACCAGGTAGATGGAGAGGTTATTTTTGGGTATTCGACTGTAGACCTGAGGTAATTCAAGGATTGAATTCAATACACCTTATAATATTATTAAACAAGCGAAATCTCTGTGAGTTTAATATGACCTTCCCATGTCCAGACAACGAAAATCAAAGCCAATATCGGAACAAAGGTAATTTTCAATAGTGAATCACTATAAAAAAACTGGGACTGTTTTAAAATATAAAATGCTTATATATAACCGTATAACACTCCCCTCTCTATTGGTATTTTCGACAAGAAAAAGAAAACTCATTCAATTAAAAACTTTATCATTGAGGAATCAAACATAGGTATACACATAATAATCAACTCTCCTTTCCTTCTACTTCAATAGAAAGATACAAAAACTACACTTCCAGAGTCCCGGTGAACTGATATCATATATATCTGCAGATATCTAACTCAACTTACGATACGTGGGGTCTTCCCCTTTATCTTCATATGTATAACTAGTTTTCAACTCCAAATATCTAGGCTACTACAAAAGCCAAATAGCCTCTTTAATGCCGTTAGAGAGATACATAAGTAGGTTGTGTGCTGTGCGGCAGTTCTGTCAGCAACGAGAAATCCACCTGACAGTCACCGATATCGTATAAGCTCTTGAATATGACGAGTGCTGGCGGAAATATCTCTGGTATCTTAACTCAGAACAGTGGAAGCTTAAAGAGCTGGATTCATACCTCAATTTGCAATTCCTTCAAAGTCTCATTGGACGTATGCACTTCAGTTGAACCTTGCTATAATATTTGCTAATAGCAGCAGCCTGAATACAAAGGACATACGTTTATTGAGCCTGTTTTTAATGAAATTATTGAGGCGTGCCCAGGTTTGTTTCTTGAGCTAGACATTGAAAGCGATAATTAACAGGGAATTTAGAGAGCCCATTTTTTTCCATTGATAATTTGGATCACATCATTTTGAGCCGTTTAACCGAATACGAATGCGATTCTCCTTTCGATTATTTGATTACTTCCTGGAAAAGATTGGATTTGCTACGGAAATCTGTAGTATCCACCGATCCCGACGTTCAAACAAAACGTGCTGTATTAACGGAAATGGAGCGGCTATGCTCTAGCTATTCTTTGTTATCAATAATTACGCCAGAGTTGTTTGGGTAAGAAGGGTAATTTCTTCCTCCCTGACAAATTAACTAACAGTGGAAGGCGAGATCCAATTGACCTCAGCGAGAGACTTGTTACTAGTTTTGGGTCAGATCAATACATTCCTACGGAACTTCTACAGCAACTTGTTGAACGTGCTACCGAAAACGAATCCTTGGAGGAATTTATTATTCCAGTCATTACAACCTTGAGTCAGAAGCTCAAGAATATGACCGTTATAGATAACTATCAACCTTATCTACGGGTAATTAGCTGTTTGGAAATTACACTGATATTTTTTTAATAATATTCAAGGCTCTCAGTAACTTATTAGCATTCAATTTGATTCCAGATATTGTGGTCAACTGCGACCAGTTCTTACCAAGAGGCATATCGGCTACTCGAATTGAATTTGATTCATTAATGGGACCATTTTATCGTCTTTCACCCGTTGAGGTAAGCATATACAAGCACATGAAGTGATCTAGGAACTTATCAATAATAGACGAAAGCAGCCTCCTCACTTTTAAGTGGACTCGAGAACAGAGTACCAGAAATGCAAGTGATCAAAGAATCACTTAGTTCTGAGCTTCGAAATATACAAGTATGGTTTTATTTATATCCTCCCATTTGATTCTATGAGCTAATTCTAAGAATGAACTATTCTCTATATCCAACAGATTTGTTCGCTACTCTACTACTTCCAGAAACGCTTTTCTAGATTATATTGGCACAGCCATCAATCTGAATCACCATCGCCGAGCTATTCAGGTTTGTTCTGATCAATCAAATAACAAGATACCGTCGCTGATTGTATAGGTTGACTTTTCTGCTGTTTCCTCTGACGCGTTTTTTTTAAATATTAGTAGTATCCTGATTAGATTATGCGAACCATTTTCATTTCCCAATATACAGAAGGTAGGAATCAGCTTTTTTTTTTATAGTACTAATAATTTCAAGATCGATAGGATTGATGAGGAATACTTCTTGAAGTCGACTAGAATGCCTATCGATAATGAAACCAAGCTTCTAGCAGATGAAAAAGAGTTTTCAAACTTTATTCAGGCTAGAGAGACAGGGGAAAGTTCTGTCAATTTTATTTCTGACGTTTTTTTTCTAAGCTTAGGCTGTTTTAATTATGGATTCATGTCTGCGATTTCCAATTACGAAACGCTGGAGAATGATATTCGTGATATGAAGACTCACAGAGATAGATTAGAATCTGAACGGTCCCAGTGGTCAAATAGTTTGAGGGCTCCACTTTTACAGTCGTCTTTGGACAGGATAAATTCCCGCCTAGATACATCTATAGCCTACCAGAATGCGCTTGAAATTGTTGTTAAAGGTCGTACACCGCTCTCAGCATCGTATACCTTTATCTTAACTGTGGCAGCATGGCTAGTAAGAATGGTCGACCCTGAAAGAAAATTTCCTGAAAAGCTCATATCACTTCCCATAAATCAGCCACCCTCGGTGTTTTTTAAAAACTATCCTGAATATTTCATTGAAGATATTACTAACTTTGTTGCATTTATCTTTAAGAATTGCCCAGAAGTACTTCTTTCATATTCTGCCGATCCTTTGATAACTTTTTGTGTGACATTTTTGAGAACATCGTCTTACATCAAAAATCCTTACTTGAAATCGAAAATTGTCGATGTTTTATTTTATGGCGTTATTCCACAGTCCGCCTATAAGAACGGGCTTTTAGGTGATCATTTAAATTCTAATAAATTGGCTTTGGAGCATCTTTTTCCCGCTTTAATGTCTTATTATATTGAAGTTGAAAAAACGGGAGCAAGTTCACAGTTTTATGATAAGTTCAATATTAGATACCATATATCTCAGATTATTAAATGCATTTGGAAAAATCCGATTTATAGGCAGAAGCTGGAGAATGAAAGTCGCACGGACCCTGAATTTTTTGTTCATTTTGTGGCTCTTATGCTGAATGATGTTACTTTCCTTTTAGACGAATCTCTTTCGAAATTAACCGAGATCCACCGACTGCAGCAAGAGATATCCAGCTCTTCACAACAGGGCACCTCGGACGATCGTTCCAATGAATTGAGAAACATTGAACGACAAGCAACTTCCTACATGTCTTTAGCTAACGAGAATGTCGCTCTGTTCAGTATATTCACCGAGGCTATACCTGACGCATTTGTTATGCCTGAAATTGTTGATCGATTGGCGGCAATGTTGGATTATAATTTAGATGCTTTGGTTGGTCCCAAGTGCACAGGATTGAAAGTCCAGAATCCTCAGAAGTATCACTTTAATCCCAAGTCACTGTTGTCAGATATATGCGACATTTACTTGAATATCTCCGACAAGCAATCATTTCTTCAAGCCGTTGCTCGAGATGGACGGTCTTTTTCTCAGGATATTTTTCAACGAGCTAGGTCAATTTTGCAAAGATACTCATTGAGGTCTGCCAAAGACCTCGATAAATTGACGGAGTTTGCTGAAAAGGTAGAACAGTACTGCCTAGAAATGAAGATGGGCGAGGATGAATTAGGCGATGTCCCCGACGAGTTTTTAGGTGAGTCTACATTTTATAAGTCCATTGGACTTTAGAGGTTACTAACGAGTGAGATCCTTTGATGTATACAATTATGGAAGATCCTGTTATGCTTCCTTCCTCCAAAATTTCTATTGACAGGTTAACATTGAAAGCACATCTACTTAATGATCCCACTGATCCTTTTAATCGAAAGCCACTGAATATTAACGACGTCATTCCTAGTAAGCTTTAGAGAACTCCGGTTTGTTAGTATAGATTTTTGTTAACAGATCATAGATGATGAGCTACGAAAGCGGATAGAAGATTTTCGAAACTCGAAAAGAGGAACTCGTGCTTAAACTCTCATTCGAGAGCGTGAGAAGGTTGGATACATCTAGTAGAATAAATGAACAATGTAAATTATTGGGCATCCCTATCTCTAGGATGTAAGATTTTTTTTTCAACCCATAGTTTTGTGTAGCTTACGGTGATGCGCCTAATATAATGTATTTGAGATGCCCGTGAATAAACTAAAACTTATTCCTGGTTACTTTAAAAATATCAACGCACTGCTAACACAACCACGCTCAAAAGCAACATACACCATTCACGAATCCGAGACAGCAACAAAGTAGAGATGCTTAAAAACAAACGACAAAACTAAATTTCATTACAACCTCGAACCAGCCATTCGTCAAACTTCAAGATGAAACTTCATATTCGGCTATGTTCTTCTCTATTCAAGAGTTTGAGGGCTTGATCTCTCTGTCTCTTACAAGATTCGGCACTTATGCTTATTCGTGTCGTGAACGAGTAGAGCAGCTCTGGTTGCATTCTCAAAAACTTCACGTACGCCCTCCTTTGACTTCGCCGAGCACTCCAAGTACTTGATGGCTCCTATCTTTTGAGCAACAGCCATACCCTGGAATAATTAGCTTAGAAAACATAAAATTCGGGAAAAATGTAACTCACCTCTTCAGTAGTGACGGGTCGCTGAGATGTTTTTCGAAGCTCCTCGATAATCTTCGTATCGAAACGAAGATCCTTTTTGCAGCCAACAAGGATAATGGGGATTCCAGGGCAGAAATGAAGAACTTCAGAAATCCACTGAGCCTATGTTAGGAAGAGCGATTTTCAGAAACTCGGCACATACCTTTTCTTGGACATTATCTAGCGAATCAGGGGAATCAACAGCAAAGCAGATCAATATAACATTAGCGTCGGGGTAGGAAAGAGGGCGTAATCGATCGTAGTCTTCTTGTCCGGCGGTATCCCACAAAGCTAGCTCAACATGTTTACCATTTACTTCAACGTCCGCGACGTAGCTTTCAAAAACAGTGGGAACATAGACCTGTAAAAGTTAGAAAATTTGCCAATGCAGATCGTATCTGTGAAGCTTATTTACATGAGGGAATGTTCCCTTGGAGAACACGCTGAGATCCAAGTTAGTTGAAATCTTTTTGAAGAGAAAAAGAGACTGTCAAATTGAACGAGTCTTCTTTTTTTAGAGTGCGATTGCTCACATTAACAAACATGTCTTTCCACATGCACCATCACCAACAATAACTAGTTTTCGACGAATATCTGCGACTTGCTTAACCATTGTAGCTAACTAAACGGTATCCTTCAGGAGCTATAAAAATATATGTTAAAATCACTGTATGACTTTGCACTATCCCTAGACGGGCTCTCTCGCTCATGAACGCCAGTCTAAATGAGGCCACTATAAATAGTATAGACGCAGTAATGCAGTCGTTTATAGTGGGATAAACAAATAAGTCAGATATGATATCATGCACGTCAATAGACACGAAGGAATACTAGTTATGAGATTATCGTGCAAGGTAAACAATCCGCTCAAGATTGTCAATCTCTGTCGAGAACTGAACCACCACAATAAAAGACGAGCCACAATAGAGCGTGATGAGAGAGATGATTCACTTACTTGGGTGTCCTTTCGCCTTGTCGTTAGCTTTCAGCTATTAAAGATGGAAAAATTCAACTTCTTCCTTCTACTAGCAAGGGGTGCGGGCCAACTTTGCATGCGACTTGTTACCCTGTGAATGATGTTTATGCCTCAAGTGACGCAACGTTTCGGCTTCAGGGCTGGCGAACTTTTCTCGGTAACGAAGGCGAAAAATTTCCTCTTCTTTACATATAAAACGTCTGGATACCAAGCACCAGTGGCTTATTTATACTACTCATTGGGGCAAAAATGGCCAGATGGAGATTAACTCTTTGTGTTTATTTCATAGAGGAGCCATTTATAATGCTGTGTCTATAATTTTTCAAGTAGAGACTAGCTTCGCTTTGTGGCTACATTACTGTTCATCTCATTTTATTCTCTCTCACTTGATTGATAAACAGTCAATAGTATTGTATCCCTGTACATTTCACGACTTCCTTTAGCGAGCACATCGCCAAAAGATGAGCACAACCATAAATATCTCTCATCTCTCGATCAAGTAGTATACCAACACCAGCAGCATAAAGAGAGACATTTCCAAGACGATGACGGCATGTCATACCCGTACACCCGTTCACTCGTTATACCTATAATACTTTTTTTTTGAAAGGTTTTAAAAAAATAAGTTGGACGCTTCGGTACAGACCGCTGTTTGAGTACCACTCCACCGAAGAACTGGCCGCGCATTCGAGCTTTGCGCGCTGGCATCTTTATTATCTCTCGTGCGTGCCCTCGGGCTGATTGTCGTGGTGCCGCTCTTACTCGTGGTCACCGAAGCCATTTACTGATGGTAGCGAGCGAGGTTAGCAGAGGTTCCAACTTGTGAATTACCATTCGTACCTCCGATCGCTCTTTTGACAGATCCCCTCAGGTCCTCAATTGATTCTTATCTGGGTCATAGCATACCGGCAGTTCACAAGCTGACCCTAGATACCTCCTTGCGCGTCTGGAAAAACCTTTTACTTTAGACTATTCTTTTGACTGCTTTACGACGATTTTAGAGTGACCAGTACGATGGGATTGTTGATTGGCACTTTTTTTTTTTGGTGTACCCGCGTTTAATGTGTGCTGTTTTCGGGATTTGGATTATTGAGGAGTAGCTACTTCTGTTTCTTTGTCTATAAAGTAGCTTTAATGTGATATTTGATTATTCTTCTATTTTCTTCTAAAATAAGAAAAAAGGACTTAAGTAATACTAACCCATACCTAGTACAGGCGATTAATCGCGTCAGATCTATGGCACCATATAACTCCCAGAGTATACAGCTTCTTGCGCTTATGATAAGGTTAGTAAGATGCTCATGGTTGAACACTTTGATAAGCAGTGGCTCTCTTCACACGCTGATCGCTCGCCAATACGTCTGCGTCAATAAAGATTGTGTCTCTATTACCCGGAATCTTTTGTGCACTTGTGGACAAAGTGTGAGGTCCTCAGGTGAATCATAGTGCCCAAGATCTCCGCGTCGCTTATCCAATTTTCTGGGCGTTATTGTTCCGAAGTCCGAAATCCTTTGCCAGTCAAAACAGGTTTACAAATTACTGACTCTATACCTTGATCTTCGGCCTCACCCGAGATTGATCAACCTGGGCTCCGACATGGTGTATGATACAATTGAAAGGTTAAAAAACAGTACAAATGAATTCGAACATGATATGAAAAAAAAGAGAAACAACAGAAAAAGAGTAATGGAAAAAGGCTAAAAAGGCTAGGAGTAAAAAAAGTATAATTAACGATGAAAGGCATGTACCTATAAAGACCTAAAAAAGAAACACAGACGAAAACTTATAAACTAAACACAACCGTTATCCCAAAATTAAACCGACGGAGAAGGTAACACTGCTTGTACCGCAGGACCCAAAACAGCAGTTAATGGAGTTGACGGAGGAGCAAAGCCTACTCCATTTCCGCCAGTGTAAGATGACTGATGTGTCTCGCTCATACCTTTAAACGAAGAAGCATTCAACATTACTGTGACCTCCTTGCTGATTCGAGTGAGCATGGCGATACTTTTGCGAATGCCATTTAGAACAGGCAAATCATTCAGCGAAGCCTTGGCTGTACTAACTATCAAAATAACAGACCTTAAAAAAGCATTAGTGTATTCCCAGAAATGCCTTCTTTCAGTTACATCTCCATCTTGAACCAAAACAAGGGTGTTTCTTAAGCGATTGGTGGCCTCTGTACCTGAAGTACACGCCTGAGAAAGCTTTTTTATGCGTGGAGCCATGGTAGTATTTACCTGTCCAATTGCCGTTATATAGGTTATAGTATCACCAAGAAGAGTCAAAACAGTATGAGCAGCAACAGTTGCAATGTCAATTTTTTCAAAAAGTCGTTTGTCTGAAACGTCAAACAGATTCAAAGAGTTGCTCGCTCCTTGAAAAATAGGATTTTCAATATTTCGCGAGTTAACAGATCCTCTAGATGGAAATATCGTATTCGCTGTTGAGCTCGAGAGCATTTTTCTTTCGGAGAAGTAATTAGTCGCAGTCGCGCCTGAAATCTTGGATAGTAAAGGGATTAGCAACTCCCAGGAGTTTTGTATTTCAGATGACGTTGTGAAGAACGTGGTCAAGAGTTTTCGTCCGTATCTTGGAACAATCCCTTCGGGGTTTGAATTTATATATTGTTCAAGAGTTTCGACGATCTCTTTAAATAAAGCAATGGACTTTCGGCACTCTCCTAAAATAATTATAGCATCGCTATCTTGCATTGATATTTCGTATCGGGTTATACTAGTGAGCAATTGAAAAAGAGTAGAATCTTGCTTGAAAAGGAGATCCATATAAGCACTAGAAGACCCCATAGAGCTATCACATACATGGAGATATTCACAAATTTCTGAGAAACAATTAGTCAGAGAGAACAAAACACCACGAGATGCATCAACAGTAACATCTGTCATCCCGAATAGTGATTGATAAGTATTATGTTTGAAATGATCCGTCTCTGACTTCTCTCCTTTCTTCAAGTCTCTGAAATATTCATTGACAGAATCAATAGACCTTCTGAGTGATTTATTAGAGTCCCTGTTATATTTAGGAACGTTTAGAGGGGGTTCAATCAAGATTTGTCGCTGGAAAGTCTGCTCAGTGTGGATCTGGTGAGAGTTGTAATTGCCATTCGTGTGTATATCTGTATTATCCTTCATAATAAAACCCATTCTCTTAGATGATCGTGCTCCACTTAGAATACTCTCACTGTTACTCCTAGAACGTTCTCCATAGCTAGGCTTTTGAGACATTTCGACGTGAGCGAAAGGTCGTAGTACAAAATGTACCTTCAAATGATAGCTCCCGGTGCTTGATTTTCGGACCAAACAATATGTCCACGGAAACAGTGCTTGTTTCCGGTCCGATTCGTCGTACCTTACTTAGACGAGGAGTCTAGTTGAAGTTTGGTTAAGGTTCACACGGGAATTGCAGAAACTATTGACTCGTTGAGACTCCCTTCTCCAGTTATTTCACCTTTAAGTATTATTTTAAATGAATGAACCCAAACCTGCGAATTAGCAGTATCTGATCCGCTTGAAGGGAGTTTGTTTAGATGTGTAATTTGGGAAGGGCTCCCAATGCTGCACTACGTAAAGTGTAAACCACAGCACTACAGATATACAGTATCTAAACTGTACGGTAAAAGAAATTTGTAATGATCATCTAGTTGTATACAAAATGAGCCTAATTATCTGTCTTAGCTAGGTCTTTAGCAGGCTAAGGGAGATTGTTAGCAGAGTTGATTATTGTGTATGGTTCTGGAATAGATTATATAAGCAACAGTAGATCTCTCTTACGGAACTGTCAAAACTTCGATACTCAAAGTGTAGTGAAGCAAGTACTACTTTTGGATAGTAAAACGTCAAATGCGGACTATTTCATTGTACAGAATGGTTCATTATCAAACTTCCTGGCCCAAAGCTTTTTTTGAAGGTGTTTTGGAGGCCCATCTGTAGCGAAAATTAAGGCCAAGACAAGCGAAATGTAGAGCACTATAATACGTTTCACATGACCACATATAAAACCTTTATCAAATATTGATAAGATGAGGAGCATAAAGATGTCATATTCGTAATCACGACTGAAATAATATGAACTAATAACACATTCGATTCTTTGACGTATCTTCTGTGCGGAACACAACCTTACGACACATTCTCATTCGTTTCATCATTGCCTCTGTCTTTACTCCATTTTACTTCTGAAAATCAAGACACCAACGAGAGTAGAGGGAAATTTTTATTTTCTTCGGTGAATAAGTCGTTTCTGAGCTGTTGAGTTTAGTTCTATGTTACCGGGAAATATCCAACTTTAGGAAGCATTGAAATACGTCTGTGTTGGGGAAAAGAGATTGTGCATTAATGGAGATCAACAATTCAGGTTATTCAGCTCCATCAAGGACTAGCTACGATGCGGCAGAGTGGACACTGGAACATCCTTTGACAGGACTTTCACACCGGGAAGAAAGCTCGCTGGATGGCAATGAAGAAGAAAATATTCTTTCTAGCAATTCGAAGAAAGGATCATTCATGGCTTTTGTAAATATGGCGAATAGGTAAACTATATCATAGCGCGCAGATATTAGCTACGGCTAACACAAATAATAGCATTGTTGGAGCTGGAGTTGTTGGTCAGCCACTTGCATTAAAAGAATCTGGGATAATTGCTGGAGTTCTTGTCATTTGCATTCTTGGTATAGTTATTGACTGGACGATACGGTATTTCATTAGTAGTCTATTGGGGCATCAGAACACTAACGAAAGAGGCTTCTGGTTTTGAATTCTAAGCTTAGTGGGGTAAATAGTTATGACGGAATATCAAAGTACTGCTTTGGATCAACTGGTGCATTCATAGTCGGCTTCTCTCAATGCTTATTCGCTTTTGGGGGCTCTATTGCTTTTATCGTTATTATTGGAGATACTATTCCTCATGTGCTAAAATCCATTTTTTCTATTGGACCAGAATCAACTATTTTAGATTGGATGACAGGAAGAAATATCGTCATGACCGTGTCCGTGGTTTTTATATCTTTTCCTTTGGCTCTTAGTCGGAATATAGGAAACGTGAGTATCTCTAAAGATTTATATTACCATTCTGACTATATACCTTAGCTATCTAAGGCCAGTGCTGTGGCAATTGTGAGCATGATAGTAATTATGTGTGTGATTGTTATACATGGTCCTGCAGTTGCCCCGAAAGAAGTGCAAAATCTTCGACCTTCTCTCATATTTATAAATCAAAATATAATCCAAGCCATTTCCATTGTTGCATTTGGTAATAATCTATAAGCTATAATCTTATTTCTTCAAAACTGACAATATTTAGCTTTTGTCTGTCATCATAATTCTCTTTTGATTTTTAGTTCTCTCAAGATACCGACACTAGATGTATTTGACAGGGTTACTCATTATAGTATTGCCTTCTCTACGTTTGTTTTTCTCTTTGTTGGACTGGGAAGCATATTTGTATTCCGCGATAAGACTGCTGGAAACATATTAAATAATTTTCCTTCTTCTGATTGGTGGGCAAATATTGCGAGGTTTTGCTTTGGACTGAATATGCTTACGACGTTGCCACTTGAGTTATTAGTTTGCAGGGAGGTCGGTTTTATAACATATAAATGGAATAACTTATATCTAACGCATCAGGTCACGCTTCATCATATATTCCCAAATATGAAAGACAGCCTTTTGGTTCATTTTGGAACGACAGCTGCTTTTGCGCTAGGGTCATTGTTGATAGCATTAGCTACTTGTGATTTGGGAATTATTTTAAAACTGGTTGGATCATCTTCAGCTTCTATTATTGCTTTCATAATGCCAGCAGCTTGTTTTATAAAGCTCACCTCAAAGCCAAGAAGTGAGCTTATTAAAGAGTACTCCTGCATCACTTTAGGTATTTTTCTCTTGGTTTTTTCGACGACACAAACTTTGATAGATTTGTTTGCAGGTCATCAAAGTTCCTCTTGCTCTTCTTAACAATTTAGCAGCTGAGATGCCGTGGATGACAGTGGAAAGTAGTACCTTTTACATTACCGTTCGCTGCTCCGAGAGTCTTCCGGGCAGACAAACCCTTCAGGCCTCCTATTGATCTTTATCTGGCCAATACAGTGGTTCAAAAGCTGGCCCTAGATATCTTGCGCTTAGAAAGCTTTTTACATTAAAATACTCTTCTGACCGCCTTGAGACGATCTAAGAGTAACCAGTACAACATGCCGGCCGGGGATTTGTCTTCCTCGGCAATTAAGAAGTACAAAATTGAAGCCAGGATTGTTTATTGGCACTTTTTTTTTTGTTCGCGCGTTTAGTGTGTGCTGTTGTCGGGATTTGATGATTGAAGAGTAACTACCTCTGTTTCTTTGTTTTTAAAGAAGCTTTAATGTTGTGATAGTTGATAATTTTTGTAGAAAAAAATATCATTCTATCGCGAATTAGAAAAAAGTCTTTTCCCGCTGAGGTGTCAGCAAGATAATTAAGGGGGGTTTTCAGACAGGTAGCACAAAACAACACTCGGTAATAGGACTGTCGGATGAGAGGATTGTATCCGTCTGAAATAAGAAATATTCTTGTTTATGCTACAGGAATAATCAACTATCAAATTAAAGCTGCTTTAAAAACAAAGAAACAGAAGTAGCTACTCTTCAATCATCCAAATCCCGACAACTGCACACATTAAACGCTTGTAAACCAAAAATAAGTGCAAATCAACAATCCCAACGTACTTATTACTCTTGAATCCTTGCAAGGCGGTCAGAAAAGTATTTTAATGTAAAAAGCTTTCCCAAGCACAAGGTATATAGGGCCAGCTTATGAACCACTGTATTAGCTAGATAAAGGTCTATGGGTGACCAGAAGAGGTCAGCACGGAGGAAACTCGGAGGTACTAACGGTAGCTCAAATGTAGGAACCGTTGCTAGTCCCACTACTGACAGCAAATGGCCTCGACTGGGAGTTTCTTTTTTTTCCTTCTCTATAAAAGTTGTCAGCCTGTAGCAAAATTAACCCTGCCGTGATGGCCGCCGAGTATACGTGACTCGATCGAAAGAAGAAATAGAGCTTACACCAAGATATTACTGCAAATTACTGTCAATTCATAGTGTAAAGAAGTACTTTACTCAATTTGTCAAGAAAGAACCTTTAATTTTTTTAGCTTTCGCTACAGTGAGTCCTGCGTGGTATCCAAGCCGCCAATGGCTCCGACAGACAGCATATACCGCTTCAAGCGTCGTAGTTCCTTCTTCTATTCCAATGGAGTGCAAGTTTTTTGGAAAAAGGAGTTGCAACCCGCCCGCCAATGCGCCCGCCCTGCCACCAGTCTTTCGTTAGCCCTGTCCCTTCTGGGAGATTATGGATGCCTTATCTCGGCGCGTTACTAGAGTAGTGGCTATTTATTTATACAGTTTTCTAGCAAGAAACACTACTTCTTAAACCGTATCCCATGTGATGGAGACCAAGTTCTCGGATAAACTGGGGCTCTTGCGGCGGGAGCAGGAAGAATCTCGTCATTTTCTATGGGATCATGGCGATTACTAATATTATATTGCTTGCTCAGAAGGCTAGATAGTGGTCAGTTCACTAATATCAGATAATCACGGAGTCTCTCACATTTCCAATTGATGGCCTTCAGAATGTCTGTCAGAAACAAACTTCCGGCACTCCGAATGGTGATTTGATAACTGTATGATCAATCGATTGTAGAATTCTCTACCCTCCTCTAAATTATTGCAGATTTCATCGAATTTGAAGCAAAACATCTCGAGTGATCGAATACCATCCATTCGCTCCTCGTTTATTAATGGGGTCGAATTCTCAGAATCTTTAGAAACATCCTGTATATTTTAGTAGGGTTTACTACAATCTCAAAAATCTTACCACAATTTTCTTGCGCAGCTCTAGAGAATTATTTTCCAGCATGGATATCTCAGTGAAAAGTGATTCAAACGCACCAAGGGCCCTGTCAATCACAGGTTCAAAATCCAACGTTGCGACATTTTTTTTTTGGAGAGCTTCGGCTTCAAAAGACTCCAGATCGTGCCCTTTGGAGTTAGTATTATTGGAAGCTAAATGGCTTAATATCTTTTTTTTTTTCATACTTATAGACAAGTTGCGAGATATTTTCTCCTCACACAGTGCTTTGAAATTTCGAATTTCGATCGTCTGAATTTTATTCAAATGTCCCAAGAGAGTTTTAAGGTTATCCAAATATGTACTCTCTTTCTTATCAGGTAGCTGCAACACAGTGTTTGGAATAAACCGCTCTAAATCCCGCTAAGAAAGGTGAGTATGAATAATGGGTTTCAAAAAAGCCTTGAGAAAGACACCTACATCTGAAGAGCACAGTAGAAGAAAATTTTTATAATTGGCATCAATCTTTTCGGTGACAATAGAATCACTATAAGATGCGTCTTCTAGAGCTTTTCGTAGCTGATTCTCCGTATTTCTGAAAGAAATGGAGGCAAGGTTTGAAGGGGATCTATTCCAAGCTTCAGAGCCATATTGGCTGATGAGAGAGTTATCTTCCAATTGCTCTGTATCAAGCATATCTATGCACTGAGAAGTTAGCTAATACAGAAAGGGAACAGTATTTAAAAGCTACCTCGTGCAGGATTCGCGAGCATTCAAGTGACGCTTTTTTAATATCTTTTTGCGCTTGGATAACCATTTCTAAGCCTCCTTTGGACCGAACCTCCTCAACACGCTGTTTTAAAGAACTAGGGATTCCCGATTGTGATTGAATTTCAAAAAGGGAGAGTTTCCTCAATAATCCATGCTCTTCGAAAAATCTAGAAAAGTCAGCTAGCCGCAGTCTGCATAGACACTTACTAACGCATTAATATCAAAGTTGATTCGATCTAGTCTATCGATAACTTTCTCTTGTAACAACTGCCTGACTTTGTCTTGATAAAGCCTATCAGCTTTCACGACTCGGTAAGATTGTAAACCCATCAATAATGGCTCTCCGTAAACCAAGTTTCCTTGAGATACATAACTGATATCGAAATCATCAGGATACGTAGCTTTGACAATTATAGCTCCAATGAGTTTAATATCAGATATACTAGGAACCATCTTTAGATAGATCAGATCGTTATCTCTTTCTGCTCTTTTCAAGTCTTTGATAATCAAATCGTGCAACTGAAGAAGCATGTCACGCCCGTCCTTAATACTGAAGTCGTTTAACTTATAACCTTTTTCACTAGACTCCAGGGCAGCCTTGAGATAAGTGATTTCAAGCCCATAATCGCGCTTCGCCAAAGAGAATAAAGCCATTCGATAATTTGAAACAGAAGAAAAATAAAGATTTTTGAAATGAAAATGATCTTGCCAGTCCTGTTGAAGCATTTATTAATAGTGTCGCTTGTATTGCAAAATGAACGGGGCTCACCAATCGTAGTATGGGACTTTTAATTGAATAATCATAGGCTTTAGAATACAATTCACTGACTCCTCCTGCAATCTTTGCAATATTTTGATCCTTGAGTTTGTCTAATAATGATGAGGATCCTTGTCTATGAAGAAATATCTTGTTCCCCTTACCTTCGACCGATTTTGACCACACACATTCTTGAGCTTGCGCCATCATAAACCAATATAAGCAATTAATAGTATCTTCATCCATCCCACCATTCGAATTGGCATATATCATTCTGTGATCGAGTAAATGTTTAAAGATCCCAGCTGCATTCTTCGATAATTAGTAGTTCTTCTCGTATAAAAAAATGCTAATATTAATTACCTGGAAGAGAGAACATGCCGCTTTATAATCACTCTTCGATTCAGCTTCAGCTAAGCCTAGTGACGAGTATATTGAGCCGATGTTGAACAAAATATTACACTTCTCGTAGGCAAAACCTGATAGTTTCACTATTATTATTAGAAAAGTAGGTTCTTAAAAATTGAAATTCATTACCAGCTGCAGAAGTAGCGTATCCTAGGGATCCATACCAATTGAACTCGGACACGCTATTTTCAGGGAGTTTATTAGAAACATCATCCAAATGAGCGTTATACCTTTCGACCCAGTTAGTCAAGTAATAATATGCAAATATACCAACCTCTTTAAGAAGAATAAGCCTTCAGTGGATACGCCCGCTCTTAGTGCTTGAATTCTGTATGTATTTAATCGATCAAGGTCAGATGTGAAGACATGTTTCGGAACATTCGAATGTGTAGACACATAATCAAGTAGGCAATCAGATAGGTTAATATCTTCAGAGATTCTTAAAGGGATGGAAAGAAGCGGTAGCATGAACAGAATCGTTCGTCGACATGACAAACCAAAATATTTTTTGGTTCACATAATTCACACTATTGTACTTACTGTACCATAACTACAGACCTCCAGCTTTTGATCTTGACACTCACAGTCTGGATACCTGTGAGTTAGCTTTGAATTGTTAACTATATTTGATTACTAAATAATGAGGTGCTGCTGTTAAACTTTACTACCACGACCTTGATGAATGCATAATAAACACTGTAATCAACCATGAATGAATCCGAAGCTACCGACGAAGCACATGGAATTTTTAGTAATATCGAGTTCAGTGACGATGACTCGACAAATACAGGGGGACAATCTGCAAATGAGAACAGGTTATATCAATCGAATGAGGAATTTGAACATCAAAAATCATTATACAAGCTCCCTAAGATAGAGGCTCACATACCCAAGAGTGAAAATAATGATTCGAAATCCGCATCACGGAAATAGAATGATCATGTCATAGAGAAGTTCTAAGCTAACTCTTTTGCGACTGTGACTTTGGGGTGAAGCTTGAACATGGAACAGTACTATTCTAAATCTAGTTCTATTTATAATGAGACATGGTCTTATACGCGCTTGTTCATATAGATTTGCCAAACATCGACTCGTTTGATTGCTAGTGGCTACTTCGAACATATAATATATTTATTTCCATCTTCCAGTCAATTTTGGCTTGTTAAAAAGTTCTGACTTCACATTTGGCTATTACTTTGGCAAGAAATGAGAATTGATATTTTGTCGTCGAAATTGGAACAGGCTTGTCAATTTTCATTTCCAGACCCACTAAAGAGAATGTTTAGAAGATATAATATGATTTCTACAGAACTGAACAGTAAAAAGACTGCTTGAGACAAGCTTGTAAGCTATCGTACGATTTTTTCAAACATTAACACTCATTATTATATATTATACCTCCATGGTGCCAAAAGCGGTTTTGGTATTTAGGAACGATTGACTGCCCTAACCTAACCGCTGTATCCTTTTCACGATGTTGAACCTTTTAAGGTATTTAAGCGATTTCTAAATATAACAGTGAGAACTTCGTCTGTATTTGCTTCAAGTTTTTTAAACTCGCTTCTTAGCAATTTTTTCAAGTCACTGGTCAAACTAGCACCGTCTTCAGTTTCAGAAACGGCGTCTTCTTCATCTGCTTTTTTCTTTAGATAGCTAGTTTCTAGGTGAGCAGAGATCTCTTCCACTGAATGAAAGTCAGTTGGCTTGCTTTCGTCTGAATTAGTTGATGGTGTGGCAAGATCGTACACTTTTTTGATATCTGAAGCAGGTAAACTTGAAATCTATTAGAAAAAAACATATTTCTTAAGACAGGATAAATACCTTGATTCGTTTGATTCCTCTTTTTTATCCTGGCGTGCTAATTCTGTGAGCTTCAGAAGTCTCTTTTTACGCTCATTTGACGCGAGAGATAATGACGAATCCATAATTGACAGCAGAAATACCACAAAGCAATCCCACCAGGTATGACAAGCACTTTGAAGATCAGCAGTGGGTTTCTTTTATGATCGGATGTAGCTCAAAAATGTGGTACCAGTGGTGCTTGGTTTGCGACATCTGATTCGACAACATCTGATTTCACGACGGGGTACGTTTAATACCCGGAAGCTTTCACACTCGACAAATACGACTGAATAGGCAATTTGATGCTACGGTGTATTATAGTAAGACCTAGTTTTGTTTTCTTTCAAATGCGTCGTTCATTAACTTAGCACCGCCTGCATCTAAGATATTAGGCTTATTTATTTCTTTCCAGCGTACTAGCGTGTTGTCACATCTCAACTGATATTTCTTTTTTTTGGCTTTTAATTCTTTAGGAGCTTCTCATTTCCATTATTAGGGCTTCCGGTCAATTGCGTTAGACTAGTCACTAAGGCAGACACAAGTGAACTATGTCAGCCAAAGTGGACCAGCCTGCAAAGGCCTCTGGTATTTCTGGCCTGGTAAGAAACTGCTTATTTTATATGGATGATTATTATAACATCCTGTCAGACCTTAGGAGATTGTCTAGGGAAGGGGGCATTTGGTTCAGTTTATCGCGCACTCAACCTGGAAACTGGTGAGACTGTTGCCGTCAAACGCCTAAAACTGTCTTCAATTCTCAAATCAGATCTTGGTGCTATAACAGTGAGTGTTATTCCTTGAATAAAATAGTATAGTTTCGTTAACGAACCAGGAAGAAATAGATCTTCTACGAAATCTCAAAGTAAATACTTTCCAATCTCCCAAGTATATTTTGTTCATACTAATATATCCAGCATCCGAATATTGTGGAATATCATGGATTTGTTCAAACTTCAGACTCCCTGTTCATTGTACTGGAGTATGGTAGTACGCCTGAACGAGTATCTATTTGACTAACTTAATCACTTTTAGATATTGCGAGAATGGCTCTCTTCTATCAATTTATCGAAAGTTTGGAAAATTTCCTGAAAGCCTAGTCGTTCGATATACAGCTCAATTATTGGAAGGCTTATCTTATCTACATGATCAAGGAGTCATTCATAGAGATATCAAAGGTGCAAATATATTAGCTACTAAAGATGGATATGTTAAGTTGGCCGACTTTGGCGTGGCTGCAACAGTTTCCTCTCTATCTCAAGGTTCTATCGCTGGTACTCCTAATTGGATGGCTCCCGAGGTGATCGAACTGTATGGTGCCTCGACAGCTTCCGATGTCTGGAGCTTAGGATGCACCATCATAGAACTTTTGGCAGCTAAGCCACCATACTCAGATCTGGATCAAATGCCTACTCTATTTGCTATTGTAAATGATGACCATCCTCCTATTCCAGAGTTTTTGACGTCAGGGGCGGAAGACTTTTTATTGAGGTGTTTTCAGAAAGATCCCAATTTACGCTTATCTGCCCAGCGTCTTTTATTACATCCTTGGCTTACAAAATCCAAAACAGTTATTTCGAATAAGTCCAACTTGGATTTTGGACTTGCTATGAAATCAGTTCAGCAGCTTAATAGTAAAAATAAGGAGCTTCTTTCTCAAGCTAAGCTTGAAAACAATATGGGAAAATCTGAACCTTTAATGACCCGAGCCGAAATGGATAAGATGCGCCAATCTTCTTCTCTTAAAGAAATTGACTTCAAACAAGATGAAAGTACTCCCAACCAAAGGAGAAATTGGGACGGGGATAATTGGGATGACGACTTTGAAGACAACGAAGATATTGAATCGAAAGTAATCAACACACAAGCGACTCTCAAAGAGTCTAGAATCATTGAAACTCAGAGTAATTCGGAATATGATGATTATTCCGATGTGTTTCTTGATGAAGTGGATATTGACACAAAAGTGTTTGGAAGAGCAAAGCGTTTCGGCAAATTACACTGTCAGCAAAACACGAAGATATACAATGTAAAAAAAGGTTATGATGAAAACAATCAGGACGAAGACTACTCTAAAGTTTATGTATATGAAGACAAGGGTCAGGATGAACTTTCCTTCTCCCGGCTTCAAAATAGCCTTGCTAAAAGGTTGGAATCATTTCGAGTTTCAAATAATTCAAGTGATGATCCTTTTTCTCAATTGGAACCCGAAGAAGAATCGGGTGATATTGAATCTGAGGCTGAAAGGCAGCTTCAGTCGCATATGGTAGTCAGATTTAGCTTGCTTATTGATCAGATCTTAGCGAGCGACTTTCAAGTTTCATTGGAGCATATTATTGCTGAAATGCATTCAATGCTATTACAAAATAGGGAACTTACTAAAGTATTTCTTCGACGACACGGTGTCCATATTTTTATTCAAGCTCTGACCAAACCGATCTCGGAGAATACCGCTTCTTTCTTATTGGACTTTTTGGAGCAGGTGGTTGCTAAAGATCTTCATTGCTTGGAGGAGCTTTGTTTATATGGAGGGATACCCACCATCTTGAGGATGTATAATTTGGAAGTTTCGTTGATAGTTCGGATTAAAATAGCCAAAATCATTGAGGTTATTATAAACGATTCTGACTTTTGCTTCAAATTATTTATCAGCAATGATGGAGTTCATGTGCTTTTAGCTTTTCTAGAAGATATCTCTTCTCTTGAGTTTATTCAAGTATCTCTAAAGGGGTTGTCCAAGACTTTATCTCTCAAGGTAAGACAGATATGTATGCGTTTTCAAATACTTAAAACTGACCACGTTGAAGAAAATTTCCAAGACTGATACCGGTCGATACCTGGAGACATTTTCAGCGTTCTCACGAGCCGTCAGAGCGTTCCATGACTTGATTACCTCTGACGACCCAATGCATGTGTCGATCGAATCCAAAAATACTATGATTATGAGATTCGCCGAGTTTTTTAAAGATTTTCCATTTACAAATGAAAGCTTCTTGCTTAACTCCGATATCGGGACGTCTATAGAAGGCATGTTCATGAAAGAAACAGATAATAAAATAGCAATTCGACTAACATCTTTTCTATAGTTCTTTTAAAAGACATGCTTTTAGTTGATATTAAAACTTGCATTTCTATATTGAGACTATTGAAGACAGTATCATTATTTCCTTCAGCTCAAGCTGTACTCGAGGAGTGTCAGATAATTCCTGTCATTCTCGAGGTGTTTGACTCATATAAATCATCGAAAACATTTAAGGTGAGAATATACCGCAGAACTTATCGTCGATTAATCATGTTACTTACCTAGTGATTCAGGAACTTTCAAACTACATCGTCCAAATTTTGTTCAACTTATGTCGTTTGGATATAAAGCGATTAGAAAATGCATGTTTATCGGGAATTGTTCCGATATTACTATTGGTTATAAACACCCAGCTGCCTTTCAAAGATTTCGCGCTCACTCTCTTGTGTGAACTCCCCAATAGTACAAGATTAGCAAAAACTTTACTTTGGCGATATTCGGTTCTGGATACCTATTTTAATATTTTAAGAGAGCCGACATGGCAAAAGACGGTTCTTGAATCTATATGCAACTGGTTGGATGTTGATTGCTTAAACCTGGAAAGGGTTCTTAGCAGGTCAAAGTATATTGATCCTCTAATTGCTTCCCTTCTGAAAAACAGTGATCAGTTTGGGTCTGTTTCTCATTCATTATTAAGATTACTTCAAAAAAGTACTATGTTAAGGTCATCGGTTGCTCTTCATGAGAAATTTTACTCTGTGATCCGTATTGGCTTAATGGACGACTCGGTAATTTCTCGTTTGAATGTACTGAAGATTTTGTTACTGTTAGTGCAAACTACAGAAAGTTCTTCTAGTCTGAAATCAGTGTTGAGAAGAACAAAAATAACCGATGAGATTCCGAAAATGAGTAATAATGATCCGGCTATACTGGTGCGAGAACTTGCCAAAGACATTTTACGACAATTGTGATCATAAAAAAAAAGGTGGAAGACCTATCTATGTTTTTCAACTTTTTTGCTATTTCTTCTCTTGTCGACTTCTGTTCGATTTTTTTCCTTCGACTAGTCGAGCATACTATACTTACTAGGCAACTAACATCTTATTAGCCTAATCGAACATTCCAGCCAAGATTTTGAAAGGAAACAAAACGTCGCGGTTAAAATATTAAAAATAAAATGCCGATGACCTGATATTTGTATTGTGGCTTCCATAATATCAATGAAAAGAGGGAAGTGTAATGAATAAATATCTTCTCCGCTTCGCCCTAGACAACGATGCTTCAATTAGAATGCAAACCAACCGAGGTACAAGAAAAAATTACCTGTATGCTACTTTAGGTTGCACTAGTCAAGCTGTATAATTACAAGTTGAACTAATAGCATATATCGTGAGTGCTCTCGTTACACTGTCCGCTTACCATCATAAACCTGATAATACTGGAGCACGTAGCAGTGTTTTTTTTTAATAAGCATCTGAAAAAATATTTTCCAACAAAGATATGTTAGAAAATATTTTTTCTTAATTTTTTTATGCCAGACTCGTGTGGCTTTGTGACATTATGTTAAAATATAATCAATCTAATCTACCCAGACAATTTTTTTAATATCATAATATTGAAAAATAAATTGTTTTCATTGCGATACATGCATGACATGAAATGCTCATTTTCTTGTTACAATGGAAAAAAAATAAGAATAATTACTATGAAATTAAAGCTACTTAATAAACAAAGAGGGGGAGAAGTGGGTGGCAATTATTCAATTGTCCAAATCCCGACAACAGCGCGCTAAATGCGCATATACCAAAAAAGTGTAAATCAACAATCCCAACGTAATGATGGCTATTCTCGAATCGTCACAAGGCGGTCAAAAAAGTGTTTTAATGAAAAAAGCTTTCCCAAGCGCAAGTTATCTAGGGTCAGCTTAGGACCGCCAGATTCGTATGATCTAGATAAAGGTCGATGAGTGACCAAGTGGTTGGTTCGGAGGGCTAACTGGGGGTACAGGCTGTAATTCACAGGTTGGAATCCCTGCTAACTTCAATAAGTGCCAGCCAGGTCTTAGAAGTAAGCAAGAGCCATAGTGGATAAAGCTTACATCAGAGGCACTAATATGCACACGTTTCAAGTGAGGCTTATGATGCTTGAATGACGTTTAGTCTAGTGATATGAAATACACAGAACTCAAGTTTGAGTTCTGTGTATGCCAGAGCTGAGTTTCAGAGGTTCCACGTGAGGGGGTGCACCGTTGGGAACGTGCTTTGTTGATGAACAATTTTATGCTCGAGCAATTAAAAACTTATCTCATTTCTGCTCACTGGATTCGAGCCATACAGTCCCATACAGTCGTATTTGGAATAGTAACCTGGACCTACTTGCTAAGTGATAATTTACGTGAAGCATCATGACTACTATCAAGGACGATATCGAAATGTCTGATGTTGAATGTTGAATTTCATGCTCTAGAGACATGCTCATATTTGTTTTATAATCAAAGGAAACTATAATCTATATTGCATATGTAACGAAGGTACACAATATCATCCCCTCATAGAGAGGAAATCATAAATTTTCTCTTTTACGAAATCCATGCATCAGAATTATGCAAGTATTTGGAATGCAGTATCATCTTGTGTATTCTTGGATCATGTATTATCCATGCGCAATATCATAATGCAGATTATATTTTCAAGATTTTACACTAACAAATCGCTTCAGTAGCTACGAGTAAGAGCGGCACCATTACCTTCAGCCCGAGCACAGGCACGAGAGACAATAAATATGCCAGCACTTAGCGTTGGAATGCGCGGCCAGTCCTCAGATGGAGTGGAGCTTAAATAGCGGTCGGAACCGAAGCTTCTATTTAACCCAATACGCTTTGGCAATAGTCCGACCCAGGATGAGAGCAGGTTCCTGGAAGTGACAATTGCGGGGCTTTTTCCAGTGGGACTGGTAAGGATCATGATTTTTTTGAGAGACCACCATTTATCGAAGACCCTTAGGCGATGGAAGACTCTTTGGTAAGATTCTGCTGGACTAGATTATCTTCAGTCGAGAGAGCAACAAGAGACCTGTTTTTAGATTATCTAGGTAGTGGGTTACTAGGGGCAACATGACCGTGGTGTCCGGAACCAATTAACAAATATTTATGAACAAATTTCGCAAAAGTTCATCAGCGGTAGAGAATAAAAATCAGTTTGCAAAATGCAATTTATCGGAATGTAACTAAACTATATACGCTTGCAGCACCTGAAACATGGATTGAATAATTGGATAGGGCAATGTCCAATTAGAAATGACAATTGCTGCGTGATTGCTGCGTAGTCGTGCAAACAATTCATGCAGTTATGGTAAAAAGTAAGTGCGGGGTAGAAGCTCACAACTTAGAGAACAATGAAGAGGATAATTGTATATCAATATTACACAATACTCAAGTTTTTTTTCGCCACCCAATGGAACTTTCATCAAATTGGACATCAGAGGCTGTTTAAACAGTTTGTTTTTCTGGCTTATAAAAATATACAAATATTCTTTCCATAGGTCTTCTCGGTCTCACAGAATCAGATTATGATACGTCTGATTGCCCTAGGCTCAGACTTTCCTGAGCTACAACGCTTTTTCCTCGTCTGAACCAGGCTTGACGCCCAAATTTTCGAATATTATTCAACGGCAGGGTTTTGTTTTCTAACAAATAGCAGAATAAAGCACTTATATAATATTATCACCTTTCTATTCAATTTCCCAGGTACTCGAATTCTATCCTGACACATAAAACATGCACTATCACCGCAGCATTCCTTAGGCAGCCCGGCCGCTGTTAATTGTTTTGAATATCTTTAATTAATAGTCGATTAAAACATTCGGCAATTTTTTTCTGCTGAATCCTATCGAGTTTATCAGATTAGGGGTTTTGAAGCCAACGTTCATTCACTTAATGTCAAGAAAATCATTTTTATTTTTGAATAAATAACTTTTCGAGAAACATAGATCTAGGAACAGAATTTGTTCTACAACAGAATTTGTTCTACATGCGAAAATAAACCAGCAATTAAGGGCTGATAAAAAAAAACAAAACCATGTAAAACATAACACCTACAACAAAAAAAAAACGATACTTCAACAACAGTAGCCTAAACGGGCAGGAAAAAGCGATCCAACGGACTGACAACCTTTCTTGAAAGCTTATCCAGGAACCACTACTCAGTGGAGCCTCAAATATCGGACGGTTTTGACTGAGAGAAGCAGCTTTTCACTTACAGTACATTCAAGATGATGTCGTTCTTTGGGCTACTATGTAGCAAATATAACCTCCGGCGTCCAACTGTATTGTATACCAACTGATAAATATATGCAAGAGTACAATAACTGGGCTCCTTAGCCACCACAATCAGAGTATAGTTAACCAATAAATTGTTCACTCAGGGAACAGATGGCACCTTATCAGGCAGAGTAGTTCTTTACAGGTTCTAAATATGCTTTTAATTCTATGGTTTTTGGAAATAAGCAAGAGCCAGAAGTGCGTGAAACGTATGTCAGAGGTACCAATTTACATGTGCATATTCGATGACGGCGATAATGTTCATGAGATGTTTAGCCTAGTGACATGGATCACAGAAGACTTGAATTGGAGATTCTACAGTCTACCGCGTTAAGGGTTCGAGACCTGAGTATGCTAGAGCTGAGTGTTTTGAGATTCACCTGGTAGGGTATGCAGTTCGGGACTGTGCTATGTTGAATATAAGAATGTATGTTGAAGTAATTAGAACCTAATAATCTTTGTGTTCACTCCTTTGAATCATAAAATCGTATTCGAGACTGCAAGCTGGGCGTAGTCGCTAAGTGATATTTTGGGACAAGCATCATGACCATCATTAAAGACGATATCGAAATGGTTGATGTTCAACAATGGTAACGTAAGTTAAACCTATTATTGCACATATCATCAAGATATCCAAAAAAGCAGATTTTCCATATTTTAACACTCATCACCAGGTGGATCTCATTTTTTCCTTACGAATATTCACAATGAGATGTATCTGCTAGCTACCTGTCCTAAGCCCAACTGTTCACTCTGGCTACGGAAGGTCTTACTTACTGCGCCCAGGAACTCACTACCTGGATAAGCTAAGAAAAGGTCTCTCGGATCATGCTGCCCTCTCCGCTAAGAATAACCTAGTTCGGAAGACTCTAACCAAAGAGTCTCCCATCGCCCAAGGATCTTTGCTGGACGCTGATCTCGGGAACAACACATGGTTCTTACCAGTCGCAATGGAAATAGTGCCACTATCGTCACTTCCAGGAATCTGCTCTTAGTGTAGGCGGAGTCATTCATAGATCTTCTCAGTTTACACCCAAGACAAAAAATGACGTGGATAAAGTACGTGTCAGAAGAAATAGTATACATGCGCATGTTCTAAGTGAGGCCTATGATGCTTGTAGCCTTAGGCTGGTGGTATGTATTGAAAATGAACTCCAGAAAACTTAGTTTGTATATACTACAGTTTACTGAGTTGGCGCTTCGCATCCTGAACATGTCAGAGTTGATCTGAGGTGTCAGACTTTTAAGTGTTGGGGCTTCGCGTTAAAGAGTATGTATGAAACTGAGAGTAAGTCATATTGAACCTATATGCATTTTTCGGTAATTCGAAACTTATCTTCTTTGTCTTTACAAATGCAAGCCATAATGTCATATTTGAAATAGCCAGCAGCACTTATTTACTAATTTTTAATTAGTAAATAAGTGCTTTTAAACTGGGACAAGTTTGGTGGCTACCATTAAAGACGAGATTTGTTTAGAAAAGAGTTTTATTTTCAACAATGTCGAGACTGCAAGACTGGTATGCGTTTTGAGGAAACTATTTAGTGTCAAATGTTCTTCTAATGGCTTTGTGGGCTATTTTCGTATAACCACCTAGCCCCGAGTCTTCAGTAAAGCGATTTATTAATACTTCTTTGCTTACGATAGCAAATCCGCTCAAATACACAAACCTAAAAGGTTTCATGTCAAATATCAGACATCTCGATATCGCCCTTAATTGTAGCCAAAACGAGTGCTTAGCCTAATTCTAACTTAGAAAGTACGTACAAGCAGCTCCAGAGCCTTAAGCAGAGACGGAACAGTATACGCAAAAGATCGAAGAGCCCCATAGATCTCTAGTATCACCAACCGGAAGTGATTTAGTAGTCTCATCCCAAACGAGAGAAGTTGAAGTGAAGCCAGCACCCGATATCTAGTCTAAAAGAACAAGCTTAGCCAGTGCTACAAGTTTTTGTTTGACCCGTGACTCAGCTCCCCTAGAAGGACGTACACAGGAACCAATCGCCCAAGCAAAACGCGACCACTAAGGGCAATATCTTGATATTGCCCTTAGCGGTCGGCTTGCGCCTTAGCTATCACAATCCGAGTAACGTAAATCTTCCTCTATTGGTATATAATACACTGGGACACTCGAGGTTATGGTTTGAACAGCATAAATATGGCTTTGAGCTTTAGCACATCGGAATGGGTTGATGTCCCCGATTTCAGCAGTTAAAACCTGTTGAAATATAATCTGCAGTATGTATGATATATGTATGATATTTTGTCTGCATCATGATCTATAGTCTATGAATAAACAATATGATACCCCATTCTCACTATATGTGTGGGTTTGCTGAGGAAGTGTGGACTAATATTGACCAGCTGCTGATGAGAATCGGGGTATATAAACAGAGAGCTCGACTATTGACATATTGAACATCACATATTTCAATGTCGTCTTTGATAGTAGTCATAATGCTTGTCCCAAAATATCTCTTAGCAAGTACTGCTCAACATAAAGTACGTCCAGCTCGCTACCAAATACGATTTTCTGATTGAAAGGAGCGAGCACAAAGATTATCAGTTTCTAATTACTTCAACATACATTTTTATATCAACAAAGCACAGTCTCCAACTGCATACTCTCCCACCTGAACCTCAAAACGCTCAGCTCTCGCATATTCAGGGCTCGAACCCTTAACGCGGTAGACTGTGGGATCTCCAATTCAAGTCTTCTGTAATCCCTGCCACTAGGCTAAACATCTCATGAACAGCATCGCCCTCATTCCGAATATAGACATATAAACTCGTACCTCCGACATAAGCTTTACTCACTTATGGCTCTTGCTCTTTGCCAACATACTCAGGACTCTAACCTTTAACTCAGTAAACTGTAGTATCTCCAATTCAAGTCTTCTGCAGTCCATACCACTAGGCTAAACATCTCATTAGAATCATCGACCTCGCTCGGAATATACACATATAAACTGGTGCCTCTGACATAAGGTTCACCCACTTTGGCTCTTGCTTATTTCCAAGATGACACCTTGCTGATGAAGAAAATAATATATAAGGGGACGATATTTTGTATTTTTTTGCTCAGTATTGAATCATATCCACTACAAAGCACTGTTTGTTCCCCGTCGGATGAACTGTAGTTAAGCTACTGAGAGCCTGCTTAATACTCTGGTGGGAGACCACAGTGGAATTGCAGGTGCTGCAATTTTCTTTTGTTGCACTATAGCTCAATTTTCCACTAGTAAAATGATTAATTAATCATTTTACTCAAATTCTAAGGCTTGACATAGTTGCTTTATCCACTATATCAAGCCTTAGAATTTGATTTTCTTGATTATAGGTTAAACGTGACCATGAGCTCTGAATCTAAAAATTAACAGGATATGAGCCGTTGTGAGCAAACGTACGAATCTTTCCCCAAGAGCAGGGTTTTCAGCCAGCCTGTAGTGAAATGAACCTCACCCACGAGCGCCATTTATATGTGACTCAATAGAAAGAAGAAATGAAGCTTATTCAAGATATCAGTATGAATCACTGTCAATATATAGTGGAATAAAAAAACATTTTTCTTCTGAAAATGAACTGGTCTAATTATTATTATTTTTTTGCATCTTAATTTACTCTTAGGAAGCACGTTGCTTTCTAGAAGAGTTCTCACTACGATGAGTCTGTTTTTTTGCGTCTTCAGGGCACTGTTATTGTTTGATTGTTCTTTGTGTTGCGGCTTTTGAGTTTTCGCTTGTAGTTTTTTAATTAGCCTTTAATTGATAGCTGATTTTTTCTAGTAAAATTTTTATTTGATAGTTGATCTTCTTGAAAGAAAATTTAATTTTTGTTTTCCTAGTTTCCAAAAAAAAAAAAAATTCCAAAATGTTTTTTTTCTTTTTTTTTTTTCTTTTTTTTTTTTCTTTTTAATTAAAAAAAATTCGAATTTGTTTTTGTTGATTTTTTTTTCTAAATTCAAAAAAAAAATACAGATGTGTATTCATTTATTTACAGTATAACATGTTGTCTTGACAACTGAAATGGCTATTGTGATACGGAGCATGGTAATAACCTAGTAGCAACATTCAATGAGACTGAAGTCATGAATAATTTTTTTCAATATTCGGTTACTAAAATAGTAAAGAATTATTTTGTAAGAGATTGGGCGGGTTTAATCCCTTCTCTTAGACAGCAAATACCAAAAAGGAAGCGTGTTATAATACCTTCCTCCACTGTATAAGCCAACGGTCGTGTTCAAGAATTCTTGGGCCAAATCAAGGCATATCTTGGTTAAATAAGGATCAATGGCATTATCCAACCGATTTTGAATAAATTCAGGGGAGCATCCAGGGTGAAAATTTATAAAAGAAAGTATCAGTCGCATGTAAGGCGCAATAACATGATTGAAAAAGAGATTATCAGACCACTGTGACAAAATTCCGTTAATATCAGGAAGTCTGCTTTGCGAAAATGTCCTTAAAAGTACATCAGACTCCAGTCGTGCTCTATCAACAAAGCGAGACGAATATGAACTAACAGCATCATATATGGAGCCTTTCGTGATAGAATCACAATCAATTATGCGATATATAATTAAATCAAGTATTTCAACCATGGAACCATTTGGTATTAGATGAGACAAAATCAGAGATCGAGAAAGTGAATCGGAAGCTGTAATAAAATTATCAAATGCTTTTGCATCCTTGAATAAATTATCGTCCATCTTAGTTTTCAGTAATAATGAAGCTCTAAAGTTCGTCAGCACGTAAGAAATACCGTAGGAAACAAAGATCGACATACCTTTCATTGAGTTCCCATGCCTGTTCTGAGTCAACTCGTCGAATAGATTTATTATTCTCCATCTCCTTAACGACCTGTGAGGGGAAAATTACATCGAAGTCCTTTTGGGCTAGTAAATCTTTTGTTATCTGTTTCGGTTAAATTATGCCGCATGTTTTCTCGTACTATCATTCACTTACCTCATTGTCTTGCGCATATCTATTATTCGTACGGTCGTCTGGGGAAGTCTTTTTCTGATATGAAAAACCAATATTTCCTAAGCTCGTTCGCTCTTTGTATAAGGAAGAAGAGTTACTCACATGGTCATACCATGCTTCTGAGGTTTGCCTCCGGAATTCATACAGTGAAGACTTTTTTGAAAGGTTTGACATTTGTAAAAACGTAGTTCCACAAATGCTGGCCGGCTGCTTGTCTTTCCAATACTCTAAATAAGAACGAATATCATAATCGGGTCCAGGAATCCCAATCTCATCTCTCCAATATGCCTCAATAAACAAATCTTCCCATCTATCAAATAGAGCATCTAGATATAATTTGCCTCCCAGGCGTGCTTTGTTCTTGTTGTATTCTGCTTTTAAGTTGTTAAGCGTCATTTGAGGAAAACTGAACTGAACCTTCTGCCATTCAATCTGACGAGTGGATGATCTAGAAAAAGAGCGTGTAATGATAATACAGCGAAATAAAGTATCGATATCGCTGTCAGTGAACTTGTAGATATCATCTCTAAATTGATTATTAAAGTTGTAAGATGGCTGAGTAAGAAGGTTTTCATGAATTTTATTTTTCTCAGGCACCAAGTTATCAGGCAAAGAGGTAGTCATATTGGGATTAATCCTAGCCCTTTCCCTGTTGCTTCTATTTCGTATCTCAATTCGTTTAGATATTTTCAAAACAGCATCCTGCTTCTGTTTGTCGTTAAACTCAGTGGCCTCCAATAATTTTTCTGTTTGCTGTTCGGCCTTTCGGAACCTTTGTTTATTGGGTAAGTCTGAGTAAAACGAAAAATCTTTCTTCACTTCATTCTTCTTCTGAAGAGTCTTAGTAGTCTTTCTTGATTCGTATTTAATAAGAAGATTTTCTTTAAATTGCTGAAATGTATCAGATTCATCGTCAACACCATAATTCATAAGCACCCAGATCACCTTCAGTTTGCCATTCGGTGATTTGACAGTAACACCAAGCTTTTTTAGCTTTTTATTCAGTAATAAAAATTCAAGCTCTTTTTGGAGCGTCAGCCTGTCACATTGACTGGAGTTTAGACTAAATCTTGTATTGTATAACCTCCGTAGATAACCACCAGCTTCAAGGATTCCATTGTGTTCGTGAAATAGCTGCATTATATTCACCTGCCTTCTCCTTGCACCAAAATTTATTTCTTTAGAAAGTTTCGAAGTCCTACCTTTCTTTTCGGTCTTTCCGGTCTTTTCTGTAGTTGTAACCGGCGCAGGTGAGTGAGATTTACGGTCAACAACGTTATCACTTTCATGTGGGACCAAATAACTTGATGTTTCCATAGGTTCCACACTGTTTTCTGGCAAACTTGTCAAGGTGGATTCAAGTTGCGTTTGTGCAGAACCTTCAACAGAATCATTATTTGGGTCATCAGTAGAATCTAAAACGTCATGAGCTGCTGAAGCATCACTTAGATCTTCTTTGAACTCCAACTGCTTTTTAATAACAGTATTATATGTCTCAGCCGTGAAGTAACGATAAAATGATATCTTCGCTGAGTTGTCTTGTTGCCGGATAATATCGTAAAAGTTTTGCTGCTGTCGCTGCCCTCTGCTCTTTTTATTCAAATAAGTAAGATACTTATTTATGTATGATTCTAGCGGGCGTGTATAATTGAGACCAAAGAGCTCGTTTAAAAGATGCATGTTTGTGACTCCATGTTTCCCGGCTTGCTCAATTGTAGCAAATATCTGCAATTCTGTCGATAAGAATAGAGAAATATGTTTTCCGGACGTATAGTGTATTTTACTATAGATATCTTTCCGTGTCTGTGAATAGTCGATACTAGAGTCTGCTTGGCTTTTCAAAGAGGTCTCCTCACCAATAAATGGTCCTTCGCCTTCTAGCTCAAAATCAGAGTGATAATACTCATTTGAGTTTGTAAATAAAAAGGAAGGGTCATTACCGTTGTCAATGTAGCGCAGACAATGATACTTGACTATCTTACCATTCTCTTCTTTGGATACGAGAACTCGTTCGATTAACCCTTCGAGTTCCAGCCTAGTTAAAAGTCTCGTGAAAAGTTTTCGATCAAACTTTTTGTCATTGTACCCTAATTGATGTCTTAAATCAAGCATGCTTCGAATATGATTCACTGAATTCACTAATGCCGAAATAATCATTCTTCTGAGCCGAAAAATGTCTACCCGTGTTTGATCTTTGGACATTTCATTTCCATATTTGGATAATATCACAAGAGATGTTCTTGCACCTTTAATAGAAAAGGGAGTCTTCAGAACAAGCTTAGATTTAACAAGTTGTTGAATTCGTTGAAATATAGAGCGGGGATCTTGGCCCGTTTCTTTCACAATATCGACACCCGTTATTCCCTTGGGACCAGCACGACCTACAACACGAAGAATTTCAAAAGCCATTTGGCCAATCTCACTCAATTCTGGCGGTCTACCAGTTAAGGTAAGCCATTGTGCCCTTTCAGAAGCAAATAGTCTGTATTGTTCATTTTCACGAATCAAATCATAAAAATCTCTTGAAGTATACTCCTTTAATGGTTGCTAGAAGTGTGTTAGCTAGGTAGGGAGGGCTATTCGAATAAAGTATACACCACAGTCAAGTTTGGTGGCAGTAAATCTTCAAATGCTTACCTGTTTATCGAATGAGGTACCTATAAAAATTTGCTCAGATGTATCTTTCAACCAATTAAATATGATCGAATTCAGAGATTCGCTTAGAGAAAAGTCAGAAGGTATGACCTTTGACAAATCTGATAGGAGAATGCCTAAAGTACGAATGAGTTTCAGTTTCCTTGAGTCATTTGAAATGTCACATACCTTCCTTCCCTTGGTATGCCAAAGCTTCTAGAGTTCTAGAAATTATATCATCGGGTGTTGTCATTGATTGGCCTTTCAAGAGTCTTAGGCCGAAGTCGACCGACCGCTACCAAAATAAAAGATAACTAGAAGAGAAGGGGAAGAATTGCTTCAGCAGAGAACTTTCAAGCTGTATTAAAAGTTTCCCATATATTGGAAATGACGAATTAGAGAATTTTGTCGGTCGTTGTCGTCCGCGGTGCAAGCTCTTTTGTTGCCCTTTGGTTAAGAGTCAGGGTGTCCTTTTATGGCATTGGACAGTGTGGGGTCTTTCGATTGCAAATCATAACAAACGAAAACAAAGCAAAAGCTAAACTAACGCTCTTCAAAGTGGTTGGATTTTGACTTTTTATAGTGTTCTGATGAGCGTTGAAACAATATATCCCAAGGAGGTCTACGCTACTCTTATTCTAAACGATGCTTATGTTCCTGGTAAGTTAGCTGGCTGTTGGACCTGGATTCGCGTTTTTCTTTGCCTCAACCTAATTTTTCTAGGTGCAATTGTTCTTGCGGAGTGTTTAGCGAAGTTGGACGCTTCTAGGCCCTTGGTATCTCTTATTGGACCCGATTTGTCGCCTCAAGCAGCAAACACAATAAAGGTGAACATAATACGAGATAGAATGACTTAATTTCTTGACTTTATAGCGAGTATAGCTTACTAATTCATAATTTAAGGGATATTTTGACCGCTTGATTCCGATTGACTTGGTAACAAACCCCGATCCTGGTAACTTGGCTCTATTAGGTCGGCCTGATCTTATTGCAACATTCAGTAAAATCAAGTTATGGTCATTGACTGAATATAAATCTATCATCTACTTAGATGCTGATACGCTACCGGTGAAATCCTTAAGTTCCCTCTTTGATATAAACTGTAAATTGGCAGTATGTACTGGATGACTCGCGAATAAATAGTTGATAACCTTTTTAGGCGGCTCCCGATTCAGGATGGCCTGATATGTTCAACTCAGTAAGTTAATACTCTTTAAAAGGGGGGTGGGCTGTTTATTTATACCTTTTAGGGTGTTCTTGTTCTTCGACCAGATATGGACACATACCACAACCTTTTGAAGCTAGCTGATAAAGGCAAATCTATTGATGGTATGAAATTTCTGGAGTGCATTTATGCATTTAGTGTTTAATAATAATGTTTAGGTGGAGATCAAGGCCTTCTGAATATTTACTTCAAAGCATGGCATCGACTACCTTTTCTTTACAACGTTACCATCTCTGGAGGATATGAGTTGGTTTTAAGATTTACGAAAATTTTTTAGCTAATGGCTCTAGATATCTGCCGGCATTACAATATTATTGGGATAACATAAAGGTTTTTCATTTTGCTGGGGTCAAGAAACCCTGGACCTACTCTTCTCAATTCCCTCCCTCATCTCTGAACTATAATTCTTTACATCTTTGGTGGAAAGTGTTCAAACAAACTTCTTTCTATAAGTCGATCGACGCAAAAACGTTGCAACTTGTTCCCAGCATTACTCCCAATGTTCAATTTCCTGATGACTCTGCTGAGAAAGAGGAGCCGGAATTTCCTCAAAGTATTTATACTTTCCCGGCGACTGAATGGAATCCTTCTAGTCAGCCTCCTCCAATTGACGGAACCCCTGAAGGTTTGTATTTTAAGGGTCATAAATATTCAAACTCCTGGGACCCATCATCTAAAAATATAGCTTCCGAAGAGAGTTCCGATGAAGCAAACTTACTGAGCAATTCAGTCAGTGAAATTGATATATCTGGAGGGTCTTATTCTGTTGCGCCCTCTAATGGATACTCTTTTCCATGGGAGTCCAGGGCTCTACCTCCCTCTCGCATATTCAGAAAAACAAATCCCTATAGATAAAAGCCATTACAATCAATGTTTAATATAGTTTATATGTGAACTAACATTCGATTATGTATCATGCTGATCATCTGAAACTATTCTTGAGTCTTTTTTGTTTATGTATAGGCGTTGGCGGGGAGTAAGTAGCCGGCATATTACATTATTTTGTTTCTGTGGGTAAAATAGATCCCCGTAGACTGTTACTATTATCCATATAACTTGACCTTAAATAAACTTAGAATCGGAGAGTATGGCTTATTGGCGTCTTGTTTACTTATCGTCCACGTCTCATTACAAATAATTGGTGTGAACTAAGGCCCAACTTTAACAGATAAAAATGCATCCAACTTTCTTTAAATCAAGTTACAAGTACAGCTGCAGTCTGATACTGGACAGACACTATGATCAGCGAACCAATCAAGAGAGTGAGCTACATGCATGCCATGGTTGCATGAAAGGCAAAAGCTCATCCTAAACGAGTTAGAAAATTTTCTTTGATGAAGCAAGTGGCTCACCAATTATCATAAACATAATCCTTGGGTTTACTTTCTAAATTGTTTCCATATGACTCAGAAGATCCTAGACTTCTAAGACAAACCACACATCGAGGCACTGGATGTTTGCATGACGGGCAGCACGTTCCCTATTCACCAAAGTTAAAAAAAAATAAGTTCAATCAATTCAGAGTACACAAACCTTATAAAAGGTTGGCGTCTTGACAACCTCCGTACGCAAGGTGGGAAATTCCTTACGTCCCTTTGATTTGTCTTCAAAGGAAAGCGTGCGCTTTGATAGAACCTTCAGCAAAGTTAGAGCAAGTTGAGTGTGTAAACAAATCCAAAAATAACTCACCCTATTACAGTGGTTGCATCTGAGGCTAACCTGTTTTTGAACATTCGTAACAGAGCTACTGTGAGGCCTACTTAGATGTCCTCGAGAGCAGTCGAATTTTGCTCTTGAGTATGGTAGCTTCCATTGATCTAAAAGCATTCGATAGCTAAATGATTAAAATATTGATAAAATGTTATTGTCCAGAGTACTCACCTTTCCACCCAGGATGTGACTCGGCTGTCCTCAAAATACTTTGGCACAGCAAATATTGATAATAATGAAGCCGATTGTACATCGCCAGTTTTATTAACATAGTTCTCCAACAGATTTATTCCCTCGTGAGTCAGTCCGGTCAGAACCAATCCTTCTAATTCTCCCCGTTGAATGCTCTCTGAAGTAAGTCGATTAACGTAAAATGACAGCTGTATGCAATCAGCTTTGGAATTAAAATTGACCTTCAAACTAAATAACCAACCTCATTATCAGATAGAAATCTCAATGCAATACCTAATTTATCTTTCATTGGTAGTGAGTTCTCATCAAGCACCTCATTCCAGTCCCTATCCGCTATATAAGCAAAAATGGCTCTCAAATAAGGACTTTCAAGCTCTGATGACATCCTTCGGCATTGGTCTTTCCATACCGAGTTATCTGAAGACTCGTTGGCGGTAGAATAACCTGCAATAGCAGTCGAAACAAGTCTCAACGTTTGATCCTCCGCCTTCGAAAGACTTAGAATAGCGCGATCTATATTGCCATATATAATGGCCCAGCAAGCAGCAACATCATATTTTCCAGCCGTTTCTAATCTGAAAAAAGTTGTTAATCAATAAATTTGAGAAGAAACTTTCATAAGACTCACTCTTGTAACCTCGATTCCAGTTCGGTTCCACAAAATCCCCAACCACAGAAAACAAGAGATATTTCTCTTAAGGTTTGTCTGAGCGAATTTGAACTTCTAGGGTCTTCAGGATTTGAAAAGACTTTGGAGCCAAGCTTTCTTGAAATTTCGCCAACAGAAGTAGCAAAATTCTTCTCATTCGCCATGTTACGTCTTTGACTTTTTTTCTCTGTAGGCTATTAGTAAATTTGAACGCAGTAACGAAATATATCATGGAAACTTACCCAAGCCGGAGTTCCAAATTTTGGAAATACCACCATAATCAAAATTCACTTTACCGGAACTAACCAAGCCTTCAGAAACATTTTTATTCATAACTTCAAGCCATTTCCATATTTCTTTCAAGTAGGTGTTGCTCTCTATGGTAGGAATAGAATCGAGCACGGATAAATTTTTCAAACACTAGAACTACAGTTAGCTCTGTATACCTAAACAGCAAATCATCACGTTGGCTTTTTCAAATCTTACATCAATATCATATCCACTAATAGCTCTCTTTAGCATTACCTCCGATATATCAAAGGCAAGCAACGATGAAGAGTCGGTTTTAGAATATTCTCCCTGATTAACCGATGAGATGTCACTTTCAGTTTCGCCTGCTAAGAAAACCCCCTTCGCCGGATTTGGATATTTGTAGTCCTTCAGGTCTTCTTTGATATTTGTGTTCGCAAATGATATTAAACTGTGGTCACTGAATGCAACATTATTGTGTGAGTCAAAAGAAACTGAGGGTATGAAGGTATCAAACTCCTCCTTCATAATCTCGCCGGTCTTTGTAAGCCAGACAAAATTTGTTTTAAACCTTCCATCAATACTTCTCAAGAAATCAAACGATGCAATTTTATCATGCAAAGGATTCACTAATGGTTAATATATGATACATCAAGAATTATAAAGATTACTTACTGTATCGATCTCGAATAACGAACTTTCCCAATTCGGTGGATTCAGCTGAACCAGCCCTAGTTTCTTCTATCTGACTGGAGAATGTTTTGACAAGAGAATTGGCGAGAGACGGAGTACCGATGGACCAGAATCTCACAATTCCACTCTTTCCCAGAATAGCTAAATCACCAGACTTGTCAGTCGAAAATCTAATATTTGAGATCTGATTTAGCCTGTTTCTGCTTCCGTTGTTTTTATTTAAGGTGAGAGAAGAAGATAGGACGCCTGTCTTGAGAAATCTCAAGTCCCATAAACAAATAGCGCCATCGGCTGAATATGAAGCAAAGCTTCGTTCACTGAACGGGTCAAAACTGATTCCATGAACGCATTTCGTGGGAATCTGAGTTTGAGGAGTAATCACTCTCAAGTCCATTATCCGGAGAAATTTTGAAGTTCCTGCAACAAGTTCGTGAGGCCTATTAAGTGCAAATGAGGTAGAATTGATGGTTTCGCCAGCTAAGAGCGACTGGAGGGGTTGTGAAGAATTTGTATCTCCAAGGCCTTGATGTCCATAGTCCCAGATATTTAAAGAAGCCTCACTTCTTACTTTATCTAGACCTGTAGCAACTAGGTTATCGGAATTGAATGATACAGTATTGCATGGCCTTGACTGTCGTACATGTAGAGTAGCTTGAACCTCCTTCGAAAAGACGTTTACAAGAGTAGTATTTCCCTTCAGATGGCCAACACCGACGAGGCCTAGAGAGCCGAGTAAGCCAACAGAGCCGATGAAAATATACGTCTGAAAACGGACTATTACTTACCTTTGTGACGAGGGGAGTATCCGTATGAATTAATTGACTCGATATTCGAGCATTTTCCTAAGCAAGAGAACGGATTGAGGTTTCCAGGCGAATCGGAGAAGAGTGATATCTCATTTCCATCCGCACGAACAACTAAAAATTGATTTTGATCATTAATTGACCAATCATTAATAGTTTTTATGGAATTTGCCATATCTACCTCATTCACGATTGCTCTAAAAGCGTTTGAGGCACAACTGGTTGTCATCTATACGGTAAAATATGTATTATAGAGTACGGAGAAATTTGTATTTTGAAAGTTATCACCGTACCACAGTATACAACAAAATTTAGGGTAAATACTCATTAAACTATTTCGCATCTCGTTTGGTAATATTATACTCGGATGGCTGCTAAGACATTGTCACGATCTTCGGAGAGCTCTAATAATAATATACAAGGTCTCTCTTCACTTCAGAGCAGCTCAAAACTGAAAAAGAAACTTCGGGATTTCACACGCCTGATCAATAAAGATGCCACGCCTGCTACGACAAAAGTTGAAGCGGAACGAGCTGTCGAAGCTATCAAGAGCAGGTTGGAGGTGATTTCTAAGAAAGGAAAATCCCAAAAGATCGAGAAGAAGTACCAGATGGTTCGTTTCTTCGGTGAGTACTGTTTTTTTGCCTTATTTAAGGGCTCCGCTAATAAAAATAGAAAAGCAAAAAGCGACAAGAAAACTGAAAAGAGCAAAGAAATTATTAGAATTGGAAGAAAGTGACGACCCAGAAAAGCTACGGTCTTTGAAGAAAAGCGTCAAGAAATATGAACTTGATCTTGCCTACACACTATTCTTTCCTGATGATAAAAAGTACATTTCTATGTATGTTGATGATCAGCCTAATAGCAAGAGAGATCAGATCCGTGCCGAAGTAGCAGCGAGGCTGAAGTCAGGCGAGGTTTGCCTTCCTACTGAGTAGTAGAAATTTGTTGCATATGTTTCTTTGCTAATTAGCTAAAGTTAGCTCTGTTGTGTCTGCATAGACTTTTTGGTCTTTCTTGTAAATTAAATTTGTTGTTCTTTTTTTTTACCTTTCAATTGTATAATAAATTAAGATCTTCTACAATAACTGAGTCAAACATTAGAAATAAATACTAGAAACCATTCACAAACCACTCTGTCACCCATAGTCCTCCACTGCAGCAGCTTCCAGCATCAACTGGCTCACCAGCTCAAAGTATCGACGCTCATCCACCATGTCAGAGTCCAGGTTGATCAATCTTGGATGATGCCTAAGATCAAGGTATAGAGTCAGGAGCTTGTGTACCTGTTGTGAGTGACATAGGATTTTGGACTTCAAGACTATAATGTCCAGACGGAATCGTACAAGTGACGCGAAAGTATTAACGAGCGATCAACATGTATGGAGAGAAACTGATCATCACAGTGTTCAACCGCGGGGATCTTACCAAGCACAAGAAGCTGTGCACTCTATGAGTAATATGGTGCCATAGATATGACGCGCGATTAATCTCCCGCCGTCGCTTAATCTACCATTTCTCGTCATGATCTAGATCCATTCTCGGTGTCATCAACGCTTGTAAGCAAGAAACAAATGAGATTCCAGGAGCACATTGGCAGCTCATATTCCCGTGCTTTTAAAGTGCTTACTGGGAATAAGCGAGCTATCAAATTATAGGATCTTGAGAATCCAAGGTTCACTCCTCAGGGTCATCCCAGGCCGAGGAAGGCCGCATAGTTTTGTGAGTGAGTGAGAGCTCATGCATGATGTATCGATGGAAAGTGATTATATCTTCGGAGTTATGCAGCAGAAGTGGTTTATACCATATCACATAAGGGCGCGAACCGTCATTATATTTTGGAGGTCAATTTTCGATTCCGATAGACCAAAGGTGATTCTTAGTTTCAAAATTCTTCTGCGAAACTGAAGCAAGAAACAATAGAGAATAAGCTATAAAATCAAATAAATGTTCTTTTCTTCTTGAAATTACAGCTGTGGTCGTACAAAATAATAATAACGAAAGATACTTTTTACCGTACCATATATTACGGTTTTTGGTTGGGAGTAAAAAAAAAATTTCACCAGCAAAACGTTAAAAGGCGACCAAAGCTTTGACCGATCGGGACTGGAAGCCCGACTTGAATTAATCTTGATACAAAAGGATCTAGACGATTAAGACTTTTTTTTCAATATGTCGACTACTGTTGAAAAGGTATGGTTAACTAGGTTACACAAAGGGTCGGAAAATGTGCTTCGGATTTGAAAAGTGAAAGCCTATTTTAGATTATCTTACTCTTTGGATAAATGAATAAATGGAACGTGATATTTAACATTGTTTTGCTTTCAGATCAGAGAGATCGAGTCTGAGATGGCTCGAACTCAGAAGAACAAAGCCACCAGTTTTCACTTGGGTCAACTAAAGGCAAAGCTGGGTAAGTTTGTATCTTGTTCGACTTTGAAGAGTTTTATTAAGTTTTTTAGCCAAACTTAAACGAGAGTTATTAAGTCCATCTTCTGGAGGTGGTGGAGCTGCCGCAGGTTTGTGATGAATATTAGCAGAGTGTGTCGCGATCTGACGAAAAACCCAATATAGTTGGTTTCGATGTTGCACGAACTGGTGTTGCTTCTGTCGGTTTTATTGGATTTCCCAGTGTGGGAAAAAGGTTCGTTTTGGGTGCTTTTAATACCCTTGGTAGTTTAACTAACTGGTGCAGTACCTTAATGAGCGAACTCACGGGTACTCATAGTGAGGCTGCGGGTACGGTTTTTTTTTCTCTATTACAATACTTTTAGCTAAAATCTCTTGTTAGCTTATGAATTTACAACATTAACTACTGTTCCGGTATATTGAAAGGATTTAACTAGCTTTGTGGTTCTAACTAATAAACAGGGTGTTCTTACTTATAATGGTGCTAAGATACAAGTAAGATCACCGCCGTTTTTATTTTCGATTTTTAACCGTGATTGCTAGATTCTAGACTTGCCCGGTATCATCCAAGGTGCCAAAGATGGTCGAGGTCGAGGTAGACAGGTATGCAAATCGAATCTGGCAACGACAAAGTTATCGTTCTAACTAGCTCAGGTAATTGCTGTGGCACGATCCTGTAATTTGATCTTCATCGTTCTCGATGTATCAAAACCTCTTACGGATAAAAAGATTATTGAGGCTGAATTGGAAGGTTTTGGTATCCGAATCAACAAAAAAGTGAGAGAAGAAATATTTAGGTCTTTGTGTGCATAATTCTAACCTATAAGCCTCCCAATATTGTTTTCAAGAAAAAAGAGAAGGGTGGAATCAATATTACCAAGACTGTGCCACTCACACACCTTGATCAAGATGTTGGTGACTTATTGAATCTATTTTAGAAACATTCTAACCTTCTTTTTCTTTGTTTTGTCAGGAAATTCGTGCTGTTATGTCTGAATATAAAATCACCTCTGCTGATATCGCTTTTCGCTGCGATGCCACTGTTGATGACTTGATTGATGTTTTGGAAGCACCCAACCGAAAATACATTCCGGTAATTTATGTTTTGAATAAGATTGATGCAATTTCTATTGAAGGTTAGTGTGTTTTTCTTGTTGAAATCAAGCTTAATACCTGACTTTTACAGAATTGGATTTGTTATATCGAATCCCCGATGCTGTCCCCATCTCGTCCGAACACGTTAGTTTTGAAGTTTTCCTTTTAGCTATAATTTCTAACGATAGTAAATTTAGAAATGGAATTTCGACGAGCTATTAGAGAAGATGTGGAGCAAACTCGATCTTGTGCGCGTCTATACCAAGCCTAAGAGCCAAGACCCTGATTTGGAGCAACCGGTTGTATTGAGATCATCTCGATGCAGTGTTGAAGATTTTGTGAGTTTTTGTCTGTTTTCTCCAAATATACAGAATACTAATCTTTAGTGCAATGCTATTCACAAGAGTCTGGTGGAAGATTTCCGAGTTGCCGTTGTATGGGGTGAGCATATTATTTGGAAATATTTAATTTGGGAAGTGGGCTAACCCCTGGGGGTTTTAGGCACCAGTGTTAAGCATCAGCCACAGTATGTCGGCCTTTCGCATATTTTAGAGGACGAGGATGTTATTACGAGTAAGTCGGAATATTTTTTTTGATATTTTTCTGTTGGAATTCTGACTCTCTTTAGTTTTAAAAAAATAAGGAAGCTACAAGTGAACGCACAGTGGTAAAAGGGACAGCAGCATCAACTGCAGTGGCTTCAGCAGCATCGGTAATAGATACACATCTTTTTCCCTTCTAGAACAGGAAAAAGAACAACAAAACGAGCAGGGCAAACTAAACGCGTAGAATGAAACCAAAAAGAATTTTTGTCCCTATAGCTAGCTATTCAAAATTGTACGTATGGTAACACCGTGGTATATTTTGTTGTTGCCGAGAGCTACTTTTGAACTTTGGACATCTCATCTCGGCATTTCTTTTTCTCTTCTTTACTGATTTCATCATTTGGCGAGCACTGTGAATTATTGCCTCCTCATTAGAGAAGTTTATGGGTAGTTTAGCCTTGGAAGTATGTTGGTGTGTTGATTTGTTATGAAAGAAAAAAGTGGGACGGTTTTTTACACAATGATAATCTGTAGCGTAGTGCATACATAGGGAGGTGGGCGTAGTATTGGCTACTCAAAAACGCTGTTCATTAGTAGTTGACCGGCTTTATCCGAGTCTCAATGTTTACATTTCGACAATGAAGAGGTATATGCTTTTCCTTGCTTCTTACTCGTGTCTTATTTTATTTACTATCCTAGTTTTTATATTAAGCGCTTTATTTCATTTAGTGCAAAGGTCTTTATGTGCTACTTAACAAATGGTTTCCTAGCCGGGGTAAGTCCAGTCCCCCGGCAAAATAATAGTCCGATCTTTCTCCGCCAAAAAATTCACCCTATCCCCGTCTAGAAATGTTTTCCTTTTGCTGATTATCCTTGCCACAAAGCATTTCATTGAGAAAACTGAAAGTCAAATAATAAGAAGCGTTCAGAATATCTACCGCCTTCGGTTTAATATTTTCTTTACTTTGGCTATCTAGTGAAGAAGAAACTAAGCCAAAACAACTTTTTACGTAGGGAGGCGATTAAGTGGGAGAGGTGGGCTGAGAACTTTTGTGGGAAGTGTTACCAAAATTTTGGTTCCAAGTATTCTTGACAAATGGAAAAAATGGCTGGCAGTAAAGCGCCGGCACGCCAAAGTGCCTTCCCCCATCCTCCCAACCTCCCCACCCCGTTTAAAAAATAAAAATAAAAAAAAATGAAACCATATATTCAAACCTTTATTCAGACCCGTCCAAATAGTCGTTATGCGAGCACTTTGCAGCTGGGAGAAAATGGCCAGAGTGGCGCTGTCTGCTCATTGTTTCAAGCTCACCGCGCGCCTCACGATGAACGCCGTGCGTTTAATTTATACCAAGCCTCGCAAACTCGTTTTGTGCATCCTTTCTTTAAACACCGATCGCCGCACAAGTTGTCCTTTAAGCAATTTTATTGGACAACTATGTGCGGCTGGTTCAAAACCTAATGTGAAATTGTATCGCGCCGCACTGAATTTGACTCTCATTGGTCGGTTTGGGCTTGTCGGACGTTTTTGAAAACGGGATTGTTGGATAGCAACGCGTTCCGGATAAAGCCAAGATGGCTTAGATTTGTCCCACGTTAGCGCTGAAATGGGAGGACGTTATTTATCGCTGGGGGGGGGGGGGAGGGGGGGGGGGTGTTACCCTTGGCTGGGTTTATATAGGGAATGGATACGACTCTGTAGAAGATCTTTTTATTTTCTTTTTGGCTTGCTGTTAAGAAGTTACTCTCTGTTAAACTCTTTGTCTTCATATCGTCTCTCAACGTTGAGTTGTTTGTGTTTTTTCTTTTTCTCAAGAAGCTGCTCAAGTTTTACCTTGACTATATTCGCTTCTATTACCTGAGCCTTTTAATTAGAGACTCTTGGTACTTTCAGCTTCTGATTTTAATAATTTCACCAGATAAAGCTTTTTTATCGCCTTTTTTGAATTTAATTCGACCTCTGTTGTCTGTTTTTTTTCACTATCGGCTCGGGTTTGTCTGCCTTGATTAGTGCATAAGGCGGAAACCGTTGAACTCTCTTTTTTTTTTATTACTCAACTGTCCTCCTCTTTTGCTCGACTTTGGCGTGTCTCTTTGTTAAATTTTTTATTACTCTATTTATTTTTCAAATGTCAGAGTCTCTTTCTATGCCTTCACTCTATCCCTCGCGGAGGTCTACTTATCGCCCCGGTTCGTCCACGACTCGACAGACCCCGCCAACGTTGAAGAGGCCAATAAAACGCAAATCTCTATCACTCGTTGAAAAGGAAGCTATCTTCAAGTATTCTAGAGCTCACCCGTTAGAGTCTCAAAAGAAAATTGGTTTGCTTTTTGGTGTTGAGCGGAGTACGGTTTCCAAAATTTGCAAGGTCTTCGCTCAGTCTACTGGAACTAATATTCCTGGCTCCGACGAGGCCAGCATAGCTCTAACTACCTTACAGCAACGCGGGATAGTATACTCAGATTCAGCGAACATTGGTCACCCTGAATATGTCTTTTCCTCTCCCTCTGAGCTTGCACCCGCAGTATCTGTCGAGCAGTCAGCCACAACACGGGTGCGGCACCCACAACAAGTACAGCAACAACAGTATCAACGCACATCTAATTCAGCTCTCTATGACACCCGGCAAAACAGCTCTTCTGAATCTGGTCACCTTGCTACTTCTGTTTCCTCGGGTGTTGAACATCTCCGATCGGATGATTACGCCAGCAACCCCACGGACTCGCGAATGGTGACACATGTAATGGACATGCCCGAAACCAGCACTCCAGTCGGCTCTGTCATTATTAAACAGTCGAGAGCCTACTCTGACACGGGAGTAGCTCCTACTTCTTCTTTGTTACAGAGCAGCGGGAACTATCATAGCCACCAGCATGAGCACCACCAGCATATCATTTCGAATACAAACTTGGGACCACAGTTCGCAAACTCTCTTTCAGTTCAAGACGTCTATCTCCCTGCAGTAGTAGACTCTGAAGCTCAGTCATCACTATACGCTTTACCCGAGGCAACTTTATCAAATAGTTATAATTACATGCCTATGTCTTATTCTGATAATCTTGAGTTTTCGATCCCACCTTTTGCACTTGGCTCCAACTATGCTACAGACTACGACTGCATTCCTGGTGGGCAGCTGTTTATGGATTTTTCTGCTTCTAGATCTGTTCAGTCACCTTTCAATAGGAGTGATACTGTTGGTATGCGGTATGATGACCTTGGACCACTTGATACGTCCCTGGCTCCTCCGTTGGAAAACTATGCTAATGGGCAGTTTTATTGATTAAGCATTCAGAACAAATATTTATCGTTTATTGTGTACTTGTTTAATAATTGGTTTGGTTGGTTTATTGGTTGGATCGGTTGGATCGGTTGGATCGGTTGGTCGTTTGTGTTTTGTTTTAATCTCCTATATGATTTTATTTATTCATCATACTGACTTTGAAGGAGAGTGATGATCAGGGAAACAATATCGAAAGGTGCTTAGCTTTATGTTTTTAATGTTTCTGTTACAAGTGTCCTTTCTTCTCGCTCTCTCTAGCAACATGTATTCTAGTTTTGGTGTCGGAGTTCATTGATTTATCTATTAAATTAGTCTCTGTTTAATCTATTTCTATTGTTTATGTATCGTCATGGATATTTTGATGAGGTTCTATGCCTCTGACATGTGGTTTCTGTGTATACTTGGCGAGGCTGGATAATTAGCTCGAACTACATTGAGAGATTTTTTTGTAAGGTGATGTGATCAGGCCCGTTTGAGCATGAGGATACCTATTGTTCTATTAACGTTGTCCGTTTTGTTGTCCTCTGTGCTGGGTTTATATTTTTCTCCCTGCCTATTCCCTTTTAGGCCGCATTGGTCGAGTCAAGTTCAATTTTAGCATTGAATGATCGGAATACAAGAACGGGTTGGTGCGGCTTGAGTGTGCTAGGATGCCTATTTCATCGTCTAAAGCAATCACGTACCGGTATTACCGACTTTTTGGGAGCACACTTTGGAAAATCCCCGTGGCTTTTAGGATATTATAACGTCGTACCTTCTACCCATCTAACCGTAGATGAATGATCTGAAGATTTGGCCCCCCAAACTAATCAACTTGATGACCATTTCGCTCAGTGTGATACCTAAATGATTTTATCTTTAATTTCTTTTGATTAAACCTGTTATGGGAAGTGATATCGTACCTCCATCTTCTTCTATGCTGTTCAGCCATTCAGTTGCCGAAGGTTTGGAACTGTGCAATACTTGGCATGGGTGGGCAACGTGGGAGGTTTTCTATAGCTCCGAATCTATCCCCGTGCCATTTTTAATACTAAGGAACAAAATTTTGTTAAGCTGTACTCAACATAATAACATTTGGTAGCATATTAGGTCTTTTCCTCTGTTAAATTTGGGTGTCTTATACCTCTTTGCCAGGTCCTTGCTTCTTCCGCGGTCCGATCCTTTGTGGTTAGTGGCTGGTTGCAGTCGAATTCGGCCGTTAACCCGGGGTGCTCGGGAAAGCAAACCCTTTTCCCGCAGACTTGAGGAACCAGGGTTCCAGCCAGCTGTCACCCATGCGGCTCATTTGGGCTCTAGCCAGCCGTTGCTCCCCCAGAACCAACCAACCACATCAGCTGGCTTCAGTTTTGGGGGGTAGTTTACAACCATTTATCGGTCTTGAGATATTTGTGCTCAAACAAAATATTCCTTCATCTGCCTAAAAAAAATCTACTAGTAGGCTAGCCAAAACAATCACAAGCGACAGACCAAGACTTCGTTGTTCACTTTAATTATATCTAATGGCCTGGTGTGGATCTGATCATCTGACCCACTTGGTACAGAGTATACTCTTAATCGGAGACAATGTTGGTATTAACGACAATATTGTATAATGAGCTTTGTCGGTCGCTTGTGATTGTTTTGGCTAGCCTACAAGTAGAGCACCGACTTTTGGCAGGTAGGATTGTTTTGTCGCTTGGTAGAGACCACCTTCTATCACAATCTCTACTCCCAGAATTTCTCGTCAGTGGCGTGTATTCTTGCTCCTGTGTGGCGGTTCCCCCGTATTTTTATGAAATGAAGTACGCTTTTTAAATTTAAAAAGATAGTAGGGCAGCTAGAAATACACAAAGGAGATCAATATAGGAATAACTGACAGTTTAAAAAAAATTTACACAAGTCGACCCAGTGACTGTCGTTTTCTGTGATTATATAGAGTATTTGTGAGATGTACGTAAGTGAATTTGGTTTCAAGTTTCAAGTGGAGACGCGCGGCATTTCAAGTAGGCCGCAAAGGACCAAAAAAACACCTGAGAACCGGACTTTAACACAGAGAAGTTGTGAATGAAAATTAAGCTACCACTTATAAGTTAAACGAGATAACTTGTAGTCTGGCCATCTATGATTAATAGTAGTCTCGACTAGGAATATATATCAACGAAGGAAATTAAGAAGAAATTTAAGGAGGGAATTGAATGATGAAATAGAACGGAGGAGTTTATTACGCAAGTGAGGTAACTCCAAGAATGTTACATGTTCTAGTGTGTGTCAGATTATATCCACGACGGAGCCTCGCATATCGCCGGGGGAAAAATGTATATAAAGAGGAGGATTTTGGAAGAATAACGATTATTTTTTCAACTATCCATAACAATGCCTAGGCGTTCCCATACTATTATCCCTGTAAAGAATTATACTACCTCTTCTGACCCCGCTGGTACCCTACAGCAAAGTAAGGGGTTCTCATTCCGAATCGTACTCTCTGCCCAGTGACTTCGGTCCAAGTGGTCCTCGTATGCTTAAATGATTAAAGAAGTAATTAATTCAACTTCGTATCTCCAAGGTTGGTTGGATCCCCAACTTCAAGCGTTTTAGATACGAAAGGACACATCATCTAACACCTCTTGACATGCATGTATAAGGCTATTACCATGAAGGATACTCACCTGATGGCGAGTGAACACTATAGAAGATGAATCAAAACCATACAAATTCAAAATAGCCGTATATATCTTGTCAGCATACGCGCATTTAGGAGTGCATATCGTCGCGTCGCTCTCCATCAACTCAAAACAACGCTTATTATGAAAAGTCAAGCGAAATGAAAGACGAAGCTCTGCTGAATGTACTCTTCTCTAGCCCCAAAGAGACAGATAAGACATATCAGAAAGCTCTTTTCCTACTTGATTCCGACGAGCAAGTCAGTTTCGAGTTTTTAGTTCTGGTATCGCTCATCTGGCGCCAATTCGTTCTATCATGGTATTCGCGAATCACAGACGATAAGACCTTTACGGACGAATGCATTTGCACAATAGCATATATATTCAAGACCATAAAAATGAGGCTAAAACCAGTAAGTCAAAATTTGCCTGCGGTTTCATTAGCTCACAGATAAAGGAGGAAATCGAGGTATTAATCACTCACAAAGCGCCTACCCTTCTAGCTGCACACCTGAAAAGTAAGAAAAAATTATCTATGCAAGAACCAATCATTAAAAAGGATCAGATTACCACAGGGCTAGCCAGAAGCAAGACTCCCTCTATCAATTCAGACAGACACAGAGACAAATATTTCATAATGCAATACCCCACCCTGCCCTACAAGATGAGTATTCAGAAAGGGTATATCTTCGTGCAGTATCCAACAAACTGCTTCCATACATACTCCCTTCAAACACATCGTCATCTACTGCAGCAACGACTCTTATACGATCATTACTCGACGACATCGTCTTATATAGTGTCATAGAAACTCTTGCAGACCCTATGACAATCTACGATATAATTTACAAGGTAAAAAGTCTCAAAATTCTGATTTAATGTCATCTAATTCACTATCCAGATCATCACAGCGACAACAAGCCCTAAGAATACAAATGGACCGACTCACTACCTATCCCAGTCACCCTACACTCTTTTTATGACATTAATTACTGTTCTGACAGACACTACACTAAAGATAGTGAGCACAATACGGTTGTGCATTTCTCTTGTGCAAAGAAGGAAACCGATTGAAGAACACAAGAGAGATCCAACCATTCGAATATATAGCATAATAGCGTGCATATGTGTATTCTCAGGGCTTGATAGGCGGAGACCATGGACAGAGAGCTTATTCATCTTATTGCTGTCATCCATCGACCGTCTAAGAATATTGCTAGACTGTTTTCTAAAAAAAGTGTTCACAGACAATGTTACAACAGCTAAAACTGCTGAAAGCAGTATTAGAATCCTGCGTGGTATTTTATTCCCTGAAAATGGCTCATTGAGACCATCGAGCCCAAGAGGTGGCCCTCCCGAGATTCTCAAAAAGCGAGTCGAGCTACGTGAGCGCATATTGGAAGTCGTACCAGGTAAGAAATACAACTACTTCTTTTTAGTTTCTAACGCGTACAGTACCAGCTCAAACGGTGCTATTTGGAAAATACAAAACAGAGGCTGTAGATGAAATACTACTAGCATTCTCTGACATGTACGTCAACAAACATCTGGTGTATGTCTTACTTGACTCTGTGATATCTACAGTATTCCCAGAACTGTCTCAGGAAATGTGAAAGTGCAGATTGCAACTAAACAGCAGATTTATATATTTTTACCGATCCATGACATGACTTACACACTAAGCAAGAATTTCATGACTAAAAATATAGCAAGCTACTGGAATAGTCTTTAAAAAGACCAAAAAAAATGTAAAAACTCTGTTCATAAAGTAAAAGGAAAATCATTGGTCAATCTAAAAAGTAGTTAGCCGATCTACCCATCAACAAAGCAATTAAAACCAACATACTAACGACAAACGAAGTATTCTCTGGAGCTCATCATCTTCATAATCATCACTACCAACTGTACTTGGAACCTGGACAGAGCTTGAACTCGCAACAGGACCCGAATTATGCTCTATAAATTCTGTAAGGGGGTACCCCCCATCTTCGACTCTTGACAACTCCAATGCAATCCTTAAATCTTCATCTTCTTTACTCTCCTCTTTTACATCTCGGGGTCCATGCTTTGCGGATTCCTCTATGCTGACCATGGCTGCATATTCCATCAACTCAGACTCAGATAAGGTAGAAAGTGACCCATTCAAAGCTATGATTTTCTTTTGCATCTTGCCTTCTTCAACGACGTCTTCTTCGTACATTGAATGAGCAAGGCGAATATTTTCATTGATAATCTGCTTTTCCGCGCGTGAATCGACATGACCACTTCCACGAACGCTTGCGTCCGCAAAAGATTTATTGAACTTTGAGAATTTCGAACCTATCGAGCTATTTAGATAATTAGTACCGTAATCCCAGTACCTTATTGTATTCCCAAAGCAGGAAACTCCTCGCAAATTGGAGGGGTCTGGGTCAAGCTTTATGGAATGAATTTTATAACGAGAGTAGAGCTCGTTTGAAAAGATCATATCGGAGTCTTCTAAAATCGCTGTTCTGCGGGCCTTGATCAGAGTACGGACAAAGTTTCCATTCAAAGTGTCGTAAGCCATGACAGATCCATCTCGATTAGCAATAACGACACACAACGTATTCATCTCAATCGATAATGGTATACCTCTAGCATTATGGAAAAGTCTTAATGGTCGTATTTCAGCGCCATCACCACGCATATCCCAAATGAGAATATCGGCGTTTTGATGTACCGTCAGAAATAGTAACGACCCACTTCCAGGACTTGATGAATCAAGCATCTGATCAAAGCCTTTTGAAATAGGAGAGTCAAAAGCGTAGTCCACTATCATACCGTGTACGGCAATGTCGAAATCAAACTCGCCATATTTACAAGAAGCTACATCATGCTTCAAAGAGTAGGAAAACGATGAAGGGAATGGATATCGTTTGACACAGTTATTAGTTACCACGATATATGACTTTCTATAAAAGTCAGGGATCAAAGTTATGAGTTGGCTATTGTTGTCTATAACATCTTTCTGGAGAGTGAATGATATCTCAGATTCGGCAAACCTATCGGTAATGTAAACATCGCCACGCGAATTCAAGGCAATGAGATAAGGCCAGTCATCAGAGGCAGAAATGTATTGGATGGCATAAGTGATAAATTTAGGCTCTTCTTCACCCTCTTGCTCAATAAAATGGGCCCCTAGTTGGAAACATGCCTCACATTTTTTTTCAAATGTGTTCCAAAAACGCAAATTACCAGATGCATCACCAGTGATACATACCTGTTTCGAATTTCTTTTTGGAGGCTCTTTCTTTGTCAGCCATACAGCCGTTATAGGACTTGGATGAGGTTCGGCCATCAAGTTCACACCAAGTATATTAGAAGAAGAGACTATTTCAGTTTGCAGACGAACACCATCTACTACAGAAGCCACGCCAAAGCGAGAGATATCAATCACTGGGAGGCTCTGCAGGTTGTGGGACATCCAAGTCGGCTCAAAGACGACATTCAGGGATCTTCCATTTTTTAACTTAAGGAGATATCCTCTATTCTCGTATATTGAATAAACAATCATTTTTTCAGAGTTGAAGTCAACTTCAATATCTGTAACGGGAGAAATAGGCGACTTATAAAGCTGCACCTTGCCGGATGATTTCTTCAATTCATGAATTAGTTCCACTCTAATAATGAGTTCATCTTTCCAAGTATTGTGTAGGGGAGATACAGGAGAAAATGAACGTGAATCGGAGAAAGTCTTTAGAAAATTCTCTTTCCACGTTAAGTTGGCAATATAGCGGCTCCTCCTTGACACTCTGCTGAATCTCAATAAAGATATATGGTCCAATGTCGAGCAGATGCCTATAATTATATCTATGCATATGCGTTAGTCTCAAGGAGCTATATATTGGTCAGTACATACCAATAGGCAGCTGATCGAATATCGAAAAGTGCCCATTCGACTCCGCTGGAAGCTCTAGGCTATCGAAATCCATGACTCTGATCAAGACTAACCCTTCCTACCACAAAAAATAGCGTCCGAACCAGTCTTGTTTGAAGCAAGACAATGCTCCAAACAGCAACAACGAGCCTGTTGCCTTCAAGCCAGTCGTGGGTGTACAGAGAGAAGTCCCAAAGCCGACCGGGAAAGCAAAAACACTTTTAAAAAGAAGACGACTTTTAGAGGTTGCGTAACTTTTCAGTTTTTATTATTAAATTATTTTTGGCTTAGCTTCTTGCTTCAAAAGAATTGAACGAAATGATTTGTTTCATTCCAATTTCAGTACGTCATTGCAGTTTCTGGTAAAATACGTTCGTATATCCACTTAATTTGCCCCTTTTCGACCGTATAACAATCCAAATATACTAATTACTAGGTATTCTACAATATTATCGAAGTTTATAATCTTATCACAAGATATCTGAGGTTTTATTTTCGCTTCTTCACCCTCAGATTTCTGAAGCAGGTAGTCGAACACATTCGATTCCTTTATGGTATTCATGTTATATAAAAGCTTAAGCCTTTTGGCAAAGAAACGGGTTAGATCAGATTTGTATCTCGCTGTCTCAATTCGCTATTTCTCTTTGAGTTGGTATAAAAGGACAGAAAAGTATCGAAAAACTTTTTTTCCTAATCGACACGGTAACAATATGACAACAAACTTGGATCTAGTTGAAACAGCTAAGAAGTTGGCCGCTTACGAAGCCGTGGATACCCACTTCCAAGATAGTGCCACTGCTGTTGGCATTGGATCCGGGTCGACTGTTGTTTATGTCGTCGAACGAATTGCTGAACGCCTCAAGGGAAATGCTGAAGCACTTGCTCGAATTATTTTTGTGCCTACAGGCTTTCAGTCTAAGAACTTGATCATTTCTAATGGTTTGAGACTTGGTTCAGTCGAAGAGTATGTACCATGTGATATTTATGTTCGCTAATCCCCGGTAATACTGACCTTAAGAAAGGACTACCAGGTTACAAATTGCATTTGATGGTGCTGATGAGGTTGATCCTCAACTTAACTGCATCAAGGGAGGCGGGGCTTGTCTTTTTCAAGAGAAGCTAGTAGCCGCTTGTGCCGAGAAGTTTGTTCTAGTTGCGGGTTTGTTCTTTTTGATTTTTTTTGCTAAGTCACTAAAATAATATGTTAGACCATCGAAAGGAAGCTAAACTTTTGGGAACAGAATGGCGAAAGGGTGTGCCGATCGAGGTTGTTCCTCTTTCGCATACATATGTTAGCTTGAAACTAGCTGAAATCGGTGCCAAGGTCACTAACTTACGAATGGGTGGCACGTCGAAGGCTGGTCCTTGTGTTACTGATAACGGGAACTTCATTCTCGACTCGGACTTTGGTGCCATTGAGAACCCGGAAGAACTTGCTAATAAAATTTCAGCGATTGTTGGGGTTGTGGAAGTTGGGCTATTTATTAATATGGCGGAGGCCGCTTACTTTGGACAAGCTGATGGTACTGTTTCTTCTTGGAAAAAGTAAATGATGAATCTACGAGGGGATTTTGCTGAAGCAGGCTTCGCGATGTTGTCCTCCTCCACTCTCTTGTTAAAGTTTTCTAGATGCTTAGCTACATCTTTAGAATAATTAATATGTTAAGGCTTATGGCTAATATTCTTACCTGTACGACGGGACTTTTGTTGGCTTTCTATTTCATTTCATTAAATGAAGTAAAGTGATATACAAGTAAGTTGCTAAATTGCATTTCAGCTTGTACTGTTATTTGTCTACCGGTCGAACTTTGTTCAAATAAAAATTTTATTTTTCTTTATCGAAAAGTGTAGAAAAGCTCTGTAAATTTGTAGCGAGCTATCCTGAGCCTCACCACGTTGGAAAAAAAACGACAGCTGCTATCATTACTTCAAAGGCCAAGTAGATCGATGATTTATAGCTAATCGCATCTTTGAACTATGGAACTGAATCAAATGGCGTCATCAGAGCCACATGCATCAACAATAGAGACGGGGTATGTGGATAACGAAGCCACTCCGTTTGGACACTTTCTTACTCGTCTATATAGACAATACAATAGAATACCAAACGTTACGTCAATTGAACGTGACATTGGAAACAACAATATCTCGGAATATGAGGCACAGGCGGGAGAGCTACATCGAAAACTCTCATATAGACATATACAGCTAATTACTCTTGGGGGAATCATTGGGCCTGGTCTCCTTGTGGGTTCAGGAAGTGCTTTAAGCGACAGTGGACCGGTTGGAATACTCCTTGCTTTTTGTTTTATAGGAGTACTAGTCTATTTTGTCATGCAAAGTTTGGGAGAACTGTCTGCAGCTTATCCAGTCAAGGGCAGCTTCACAGCATATGCCGACAACCTCATTGATCCCGCAGTAGGAATGGCTTTATCATACTGTTACCTCGGGATGTGGATAACTGTCTTAGCTAACGGTATAACTTTCTTGTTTGTCTCATATTGGCTATTAACATATCAGAAATGAACACTGCTTCGATCGTTGTGACGTTTTGGACTCAGAAGGTACCCCAGTTAGTATGGATCGCAACATTCTGGCTTGCATTTCTGGGTTGCTCTTTCTTGGGTGTTAAAAGTTTTGGAGATGTACGATTTAACTGCGCTGGTGAACCCTTACTAACTTTAGTAGCTTGAATTTTGGCTGGCGGTTATTAAAGTCGTTTCAATTGCTGCCTTCATTGTAGTTGGTCTTTGTAAGTTATATTATTCTCAGCTTCTGATCTCTGCTAACTATTTCAGTGATCGACGTGGGCGCGGTATGTATAGTTGGTTTATTTGTCGGTGTTTTACTCATGAAAAAGATTGGAGGAAAAATGATAGGATTTACTCATTGGAAAGATCCGGGGTCTTTTGCGAATGGCTTTGAAGGATTCTTTCGGGTGTTTGCTGTTGCTGGAACTTTATATGCAGGTTGCGAGATGACTGGGGTTCTTTCTGGCGAAAGCAAAAATCCATCAGCGGATATTCCTCGAGCTGTACGACAAGTTATTTACAGAATCTTGATTTACTATATTGGTCTCATTTTTGTGATAGGTCTACTGGTACCTTATAACGATAGCCGGCTATTGTCAGCTTCTTCCTCATCAATGGGAACCTCGCCTTTGACGATAGCCTTACAAGACGCTGGGCTATTAGCATCTGCCACTATAGTCAATACGATTATCGTGTTTGTTGTTTTATCTTCTGGAAATTCGGCAGTTTATGTATCCAGTCGTACTTTACATTTTTTGGCATCATCAGGCAGAGCACCTCGACTGTTCTCTGCTACAAATAGCAATGGAGTTCCTGTGAGAGCAGTTATTTTCTGCCTCATAATATCTGTTGTGATGTTTTTCGTGGGAGGCACCGGAGCGTTAGTATTATGCTTGTTTTGTCGATATATTCTAACACACTTATTCAGGGGGGAGACTTTTACCTTTTTAATGAATTTGTCTGGTGTGGCGACGTTTATTGTTTGGAATTCGATTACAATTTCTCATATTAGATTTCGTTCTGCACTTCAGAAACAGGGGATATTAGCGTCTGACTTACCATTTCGAGCTTTGTTATATCCTTACGGTGCCTATTTTTGTGTGATGTAAGTAGATTCTTCGTTCATGTTTCATGAAAAAAATTCTGACTTATTCGAGAACCACCACTATCTTGATCATTCTTCAAGGTTATGATACTCTATTTGGTACATTTTCTTGGTGGAATTTCGCTGCCTCCTATGGGTATGTCGCGTGTTTTGTTCTTTTGGCCGTTGTCTGGAAATTTGTAATGAAAACTTCGTTTGTTGATTTAAGAAATCCCGAGGTGTTGACAAATATTCACCTGGAAACTCATGAGGACAACATTCAAAGTTTGGGAATTCTGGAACCCACGCTAGCGGCAGAGTTTCTGCATCCTGCAAGACGAAGTGCAAATATTTTAAGGAACTGGTTTATCAAAATTATATCAGGCTAATCTTACTGTGGTTATGGATGCGCTTATTAAAGACAACCATGGCAAGGTCGGCGTTGTGTGTAGAAATGCACAACTTTCTACTTTTAGTTGGTTTTTCAGTTTTTTTGATTTGTTAATTTCAAATTTCTCTTTGCTTTTTGGCTTAGATCAAGTGTTAAAAAAAGGAGTGTTGGCATTTTATTGCTCAAACTCCATTAGACATATGTTTGATAGATAATTTTCTTGTAAAAAACATATATTTAAAATAGCTTTACTGTGATAGTTTCTCGTAAGAAAAAATCTACGAAGTACTCTGTTTGAAGAAGAATACCATTAGTACGGTAGGAAGCAAGGCGAGAAGATGAGCACCGATGATATACAGTACCTCTAACATTCAATGATGACTGGAGATGAAACTTTGTCCGACAAGCCTTCAGAAGAGGACAAACTCCTTAGGTCTTTCCACTTGACCGAGCGTAATGACACGTTAATGAGTTTTTTCTGCTCTCTGTTTAGCAAAAAACGTGCAGATAACATAAAATAAGTGAAACACTCGGATGGAATACTAGTGAGAGAATAAAAAAAAAAAAGAATGTACGAAAAAATTATACCTGTAAATATCTTTGAAATAAAAATACACTATTTAGAAAAAAAATAATACCAAAAAGGTTTTAAATTTTATTCAAAAAATTTGAAGGCGTAGAGTAGAGATCAATTGTTCTCCACAGCTTTTTCTGCTTTTGTTTTCCGTCGGAATCTGGTATCCACTGGGTTGAAGCCAGCTTCCTCAGAACCAAATTGAGCCCAATCAGGAGTCTGTGAGATATAGTCCATTGGTCCAAACTCAGCACCATCTTCTAAAAGCTGGAAAAATCTGGCGTAGTCGATGTGTGTATGCCAAGCCCCATTGATTCTGAATGCACTAGAAGCCATCAAAATACAACAACTATGTGCATGTTCCGCCGCAATGCCATAATCCAAACCACGTCTTTTCAGAGCCTCATCCAACTTGACAACGAAATCTCTCACTTCCTCGTAGAATGGTACATTTTTCATGGTGAGAGGATTACTTGACGACGTTCCGCAATATGTGACACCTTTGACTTCAATAAAGCAGGGTTGTCCTTTCACCACGAAATCAGCATATCCCTCAACATCATCGGTATTGAATCCTTTCACCAGTGTAAGGCGGAATACGGTTCGCTGGTTTTTCTTCTCCCTTAAGATATCGAGACATCGCTGGAACCGCTCCCAGAAATCTCTATGAAGAGGCCGATCAACTTTCTTCAGAGAATCCTTAGTACTAGCATCGATGGATACATAAAGTTGAGTAACCTGATCCATAGCCTGCAACTCATCAGGGTGCTGAGCATTGCACACCAAGAAGCTACTAATATGTTTCTCATGTAGCAAAGAGACAAATTTGTTAATATGAGGGTAAAAGATGGGTTCACCGACCAGGGAGAGAGCACAGTGTCGTATTGTAAAAGCCTCAGCAAAGCGATCTGCTTGTACACCGGCCACACCTCTAAGCATTTTAATTTTCTTATAGTGTCCTTCCATAGCACCTTTGATGATATCCTCGGGAGGGTCAACTTGCCACCTCCATGTTGTTCCAACAGGGTTCGTTCCATGCCGCCAACAGAAGACACATTTACTAGAACAAGACAAACTTGGAGTTGTCTCCATACAAAGATGACTTTTGATACCATAAAACGCAAACTTATAACAAGAGCCACGTCCTCGTAAGGCTGATTTGGTCCACCGACATATCTTTACCCCCGAGTGTGAGCCGACAATCGAATATCCCTGCTTGGTTAAAGATTTATAAGTAGGTGAATCTTTTGACACCATTTCCTTTTTAAGAGCTGAAGGTTTTGCAGCATCTTGTGATTTCTTCATAATCGCTCCCATATCTTCGACATCAACAATCGCATCGCTCGACTTTTCATCGGAGGCACCGTCATCCTCTCCATCATCATAATCTTCGCCTTCATCATCCGAATCAATAATATCAATTTCTTCTGGCTCAATATTATCTTTTATAGTCTGAGTAATATAGGAAGTCCAAGAGTTAAAGCTACCAGATAGTGTAGACTTGGAGTCACCACAACCTATAGGGAATATTCTTTTAACACCCAATTTGCCAATGTACTTATCGACTTCCTTCGCTTGATAGCAGTATTTCTTGGTGTTACCCCAGCCTTCATAATCGCCGATTCCAAAAACAGAATACCCCGATAATGTGGACAACGGCTTTGAATCAATGCGGAAATCATTATAAGTCTCCTTCAGAGTTTCAATAAAGAAATCAAGAGGAGATTCAGTTTCGTATGAGGGAAGTACAAATAGGTAAATCGTGTTTTTCACCACCGGAGAGACGAAATAATCATCAAGATCCTCTATATAGTCCAAACTTTTTAAGGTCGGAGTTTGGTTAAGTGTCTCTGACAGCTTCTCATGTAAAGATTTCGCATATCTTTCAGATGTTCCGGTAAGAGTAGAGTAAAAAATAATAATGTCGCTATCCGACAATGAGTGAGATTTTCCTTTCGAAGACACGGTAGGTTTAGCTAGTTTGGCTGTAAACACCTTCTTGGCTTGTCTAACAGAAGTCTTGAAACTTGTATCTTTCTTCTCGACTATTATAGGCTCCGTTTGAGCCACCTGGGGTTGGGAGATCCGGGAATTAACTGGGCGAGAATTAAACCAGATAAGAACTGTGGCAATACCGAAAACAAATAAAACCTCTAGAGCAATAGCTCTAAGAGAATGCCAGATTTCGATAATATCTCCCATATTTCGACCTCCGTAAATGGTCTTCGGATCAAATTTTTTTTTTTTTCGTAATTTGAAATCAACACACCAAAATTATTGTTCACGGTGTATGTACTCTACACCCATTTACCACCACTTTTGCAAGCTTCGAAAGTGTATAGTAATATTCACACTACTCATCTATAAGCACAAAAAAGAAAATAAAACAATAAACGAGACAAAAACATTTGAAGTCAAAAACAGTAGACTTCATAAAGGGACAATCATCAACGACGAACATAAAAACTATAAACAAGAGAAATGAAACTAGAAATGCATTCCAAAATAACATTTTTTTCACCCAAGATCCTCTATAGAGAAGATAACAAGATCATTTTTCATCATTATCATCACTCAAAGATAAGTCTTCCGTAGATTTAGATAATTCGTCATCAATATTTATATTTTGAGTAGATTTAGAAGCACTCGGGTGGCTTAGTGTAACAGGGTGTAAAACAAGTTCGTCCCTAGTATCAGGAGATTCACCTCCAATGAACCGACTATTATCATCATCCATATCTCTATCATTATCTTCATAGCTACTGTGGCTTTGGGAACGAGTCAGGCCTAGATCTTCAGAATCATCTTCCTCGTCATCATACATGGCATACTCTCCACCCCCCAGAGTGTCAGAAGCAGAGGCAAAACCATAAGGATAGCTATCTGGGCCAAAATTAGACGATCCAAATCGAAAATCATCGGAACTGTTTGAAGTTTCGATGTTGCGATGAGCCCAGGTGCTGGAGTAATCCTGAGGAGTGAGACCATCCTCATCTTCTTCATCTTCATCAGAAGACCCAAATCGATCTGAAATACTATTAGACATCTCTTGAGACATGTAACGAGAAAATTGATCACTATGATGAGAAGCATCAAGGTCCTCGACTTTATTATCAAGATCTTGGCCATTATCGAACTCCGATCCTTCATCGTGGGTATCTGGCTCAACGTCATTGCCATATTGAGCCTCATCCCCCTCGTTCTCAGGATGTTGCCCCCCAAGAACAGCATTATATTTGTGCCTGATATCAGCAAGGGTGACTTCACTATAGTGCCTCCATTCCTCATTAGAAACCTCATCCCTCACCTTTTCAGTGAATATTTCCCCAAACAAAGAAGTGAACTTCACAACTTCTTCAGCAATTAAAGTTAAATGTCCCATGTAACCCATCCTTAAATTATTGCTAGTTTCTTGTTCGTCATTTAACGCTTGGCCTCGAACAATGAGCTGGGTAATATGACCAGTTTCAAACAAATCTGTGGCAACCTTTTTGTTGTACCCAGTATTCATGGGTCCATTGAAAACTTGTTGCACAATATCAAAAACAACATTGTGTAAAAAGTTATTCCATGGGAAACTCAAGAATAGTCTCAATATTGTGGGAATGACTTCATTCTCAACTAAGGCGATCTTCAGTCTGTCTCCCACGACAGGTTCTTGGACAGGGAGAGAGTTATGTAATTCATCCATATTCAACGTAGAGTCAGTAGATTCGCCGTAAGTATTAGAAAGACTCTTGGTACTTTTATCTGCCTCAGAAGTCTCATCTAAAGATTGGCTAGCTGGCAATGATCCACTGTTAGTCTCATCAGCAGTCTTTTGCGAACCGAGCGAAAACTCTGAGTGATTATCATCGTTTTCGTTATCATTGTTGTCAGTCGAGTGAACGTATCGAGGTAATTTGGCTCTGAAAGCATCTCTTTGCAAAACCACCGCCTCACCGTGAGGATCGTTCAAAAGAGCCATGTTACTGCAGTGAAGAAGTTCTGCTATGAGTTCACAAACTTTGAAACGCTCAAACCCTAAAGGCTCTATATAACCGAAAGCAGTCTCAAGAACATCCTCAGATCGGTTTTCAGAAAGCATTTCTTGAAAGTCAGGAATATGCTCTGCAAAAATCTTGACCAGAGTACCAAGATAAATTGGGTCTCTCAAAGTTGGTGGGTGGCTCTCAATTGTAACTGACATGACAGGTACATTGTCATAATCACTATTATTTTTGCGAATGATTTCGATAATCAGACCTACCGAAGTCGCTAGACCTGTGCTTCCTCCCTCAATCATCGATTTTACCAAGCTGCGAACGCACTCCTCGGAAACTAACTCGCGAGATAGTTCATTTGGACCCAACGAGTTTCCATCATGAGCATTAGCGGAAATCATCACAAGCGCCTTCAAAAAATCACCGGCTGAAGATTGAGTCGTTGCTGGATGATCAGATCCCAAATAAGCCAGCAAACTAGGGATAATTTTTTCTTGTTTCAACCAATCAATCACATGAGTAGGGTTATGTGCTTGATCTGTGCTTATTATTTTCAAAAGCAAATCCATAACAGACGGGGTATCAATATGCTTTATAAAATTTTGTACAACATTGGGAACGGTTTTGACAAAGTTTATCATTGCCAAAGTGTCCTTAACCAACAAGATCTCATTCACTTTGGTGAATAAACCCGCGGTAACTGTATCTAAAAGAGCAGGCCTAGACATAAAAGACCACAAATGAGAGAGAAGATAATGATGATCTAAAAGAACCTCAGCTATACATGGTTGTTCCGTTGTCAATACTTCAGTGGCAATTCGAGCCATCATGCGATGCCTGCTATTCATATTTCTAGTCAAATTAGATTCAGTCAATTTAAAAAGAAACGAACAACTCACGGATGATCTTCTTCGTCGGTATCACCGGCGGCCGTCTTTTCAAGATCGGGAGACTCCTCTTCGTTAGGCTTTGAATCAGACACCCTGTTATCAGCATTTGAATCATCTGATTTATCTGTATCTTCGTTTGAATCTTCTTTATTATTTTTAGCTGATTCTTCATCGGAAGAATCGCAATCGAGAATGAATCGAATCAGCAATGATAGAGCTTCTGGCTCCCTGAAAAAAGAAACAAGCCTCGCGTTTGGGGTTCGCAACTCGTGAAGCATATCATCATCGGCGAATAACTGTGTCATCTTTTCGGAGGTTGACACAGGCTGATCGAGGATCTTATTGATCTCCGACAGTGTGCCTATGTTTGGCATCAGGCCTCTCCATAACGCCATCTTTTATTGTTCTCGCAAGAATGGCAAGGCTAAACGTTTGTAATAGCTAATTTGCTTATCTGAAAAAGATGAGAGATCGTCTCCTTACGATCTCGTCAGTTGCTGTCTGAGAAAGTTGACCCAGGAGGAGGTTGGATTTGAAGTTGGTTGGATAGGGCCGACTTTTTTTTTTGCCCTCTTTCTGATAGCAGCGACTTTACGGACCAACAAAACAAAAAGAGAAATTACAAGATTAATTGGGTTCTATTCTGGACAAATTGTGATGTAGTTCGGCGACTTTTGCTCCAAGTGACATGAATGCCTGGTACTGTTCCTTTAGAGCCTCGAGCAGACTTTCGGCCGAAGGCGACTCTGAGTTTAAATCTCTTTCAACGCCTTCGACACCCTTTTCCACCTCATTTAATATAAGAGCTTGCTGCTGAATTCGTTCCTCAAATTTATCACTGAGAGTTATAAAGTAATTTAGTAGAGGATCGCCTGAGGGTAGTTTGGCACCTGCAGTTTGTAGTTGGGCAATGATATGAAAGCAGACATCGCCCTGTTCTCGAATCGTTTGAGACATCACTCGTTCGTTTCCAGCCACGGTTAAATCCCTATTCAAAGCCTGCATCGATATAGAGAGTTTTCTCGAAAGAAGTTCGACATCGCCTAATATACTCTGAACCATTTCTTTATGAGAGGTGCTCTGTTGTTTGAGATCATCTGCTATCCTTCGTTGACTCTGAATATAATTATCAATCGCTTCAAGCTCAGTCTGAACATTCTGAGGAAGATCGCTGTGTCGAGTTATAGGTGTAATGTTTGCAGTCGGGACAGGTTGACTGTTTGCGAGACCTGTCTGGCCCAAAGTTTGGCCTTGAGCCGGAGCATTCAGCCCAAAACTTCCACCTGTACCGGTTGTAGCCGTATTATTCCCGAATAGAGAAGGTTTCTGAAACATTTCCACGGCTGACTGCGATGTTGCCAAAGTAGAAAAGACCTTTTTTCGAGACAAGGCATACAACGTCAACAACGATCATGGATGAGGAAGACGAGTTTCTTTACGGCGATGAATCTGCTGAGCAAAGTATGGAAAATTCTTTGAATTCGAAAGAATCATCAGATAGCTCAAAAAAAGAAACAGCTACAGTAGCTGGCAAGAGTGCCTCTGATGAAAGCGAAGGGTCTGAGTATGACGACGACAGTGATTCGGTAAGCCCTTATATTCTGTACCGGAGTAATCATTCTAATATTTTAAGGATATTGAATTTGTCATTGAAGCAAAACCAGGTCAACGAGCCGAACCTCCAGCACGCGCGAATACTTTCTCTCATGTGGTGGTATCTTCAAACGTCAAGGAAGGCGTAGAACCGGCAACTCAAGGTATAGTATCCTTATTGTTTGCTATATTTTTTTAAATATTAATGTTCTATAGAAGTGACTAAAGTGGAAGTTAAGGCATCTGATATTGAGGTCGACAAGACGGGAGAATATGACGGAAAGCCGATAACTGAAATCGATATCGACGATCTCGAAGACGCCCCCTGGAGGAATCCTGGCGCAGATGCATCAGATTATTTTAATTACGGCTTTGATGAATTCACCTGGACTATCTATTGCAACAAGCAGAATAAACTCCGTGATAACTTCAGTCCACAGGCCGTTATGGTAAGGGTAATACAACTGTTTTATTATAAATACTAATAAACCAGCAAATGTTTACGGGAATGTCTGCCTCTGATATGAGCGGAATGAATACGGCCGCGGCAAACAACATGCAATCACAGGACTTTCAAGGAAATAGCGGTCAGGCTTACTCTAGCATGCAAACCTCACAGGATATGTCTGGTGGTGACTATAGGCAAGGAAATTATGCAAACCAAGCTTACGCAAACCACGGTTATGGCGGCCAGAGCTTTCAACAGAACGCTGGGTATTCTCAAGGTACCGGCTATAACAATTCAAATACCTATGGCAGAGGTGGCAATCAAGGGGGTGGCTTAAATAGACAAGGGTATGTTAAATTACGTGGTTGAGAGTTGGGGCTTGTTTGATGCTGACAACTTTTAGATACTCACAGGGCTACAATACTGGTGGATCGTATCGTGGGGGAGGACGCATGCGAGGAAGATCACGGTAAAAATTGTTATTGTAAAATAGGTCATATATTTTGTTTTGCTAGTTATCTTCAGCGATTTTTCTGCCTGAGGGCCACTTCCAGATTTTAAGACTGTTTTCAGGAGGGTAGTCGTTTTCAGTCTCTGTGTCGCTATCTTCGACCGGCGATACATCTTCGTAGAATCTTTTACCAGAAGTTGTCAATAACACACCATCAATCGGATTAAACAGACAACTGGTTACTGGTGATCGATGAGCTTTGAAGGAAAATACTGGTTCCATAATTCCTCCATAGTCAGGAATATCCCAAAATCGAACAATTCCATCACCCCCTCCTTGACAAACCATACCGTAGTTTGGTGATTCATGATTGGTACATATATCAGCCTGTAGCCTTTGATTCGTCATCCCATGGAGTCCACAAAGGTCACCCACAGACTGAAAGCCCATTCTTGAGTCGCGAATAGAAACACGGTTACTCTGACGCGAGAATACATATAGATATCGATCTTCTGGTGACCAAATAATTTGAATTACGCCAGATCCTTCCTGAACTTTGAAAGAATCTAATAATTCCGAATCTCTCAAAGAATGAATTCCCACGGTGCCTTCAAACGATCCGGATGCTAGTAGATCGCCATCAAAAGACGATTTCAAACTAGAAATTATACCTCTATGTTGGACAGACCGATTTGACCTGCCTTGTTTCAATGACATGGAAAAAAGTTCACTATTACCTTCCCGATACATAGAATAGACGGATATCAAATCATTTGCCCCAGCAGCAAAATACTGGCCATCTGAACAATACTCTAGGCTATATGGAGATATATACTCTTCACTGTGAGCCCGTATCATTGAATAAGAAGCTCTCACTTTAAAAGAAAAAGGGTCGAGAAACTGGATGGGGTTTGACTTATGGGAAAGAAGCAAACCACATGAAGATACATCAGATAGCCTGGATTTAGGATGAATTTTATATCCTCTAATCTTTGAAGGACACAAGTAGCGAGAATTAGGGCGTAGCTCCTCAACTTGGTAAACATCTTAGCCAAAATTACTCTCAATACCATGGTTAGCTTACCGTCAGAGGATAATAAATTATGGGGCATAAAAAATGTCCGTAATGAGTTATCTTCGTTCCAGGTCACTGAGAAAGCACCATCTGTTGACCTAAGTATGTTTTAGTTTGATCTCAAATATTGCTAGATGCCTTACCACTGAGCTTCCTTAAAATTGTTCCAGAAATATTTTGGAATTGATTTTGAGTTGGTCTCTGAAAAATGGAGATGAAAATCATATGTCTGGCGCTTCTCATCTTCCGTCTCCCAACTTTTAAAGCACGCCTGAGAGTACACATCACCTGTAGAGGTGGCTAAAGTTAGACCTTGCGCATCAGACATCGGAATTAGATCAAAGATAACATGCTAATGTCCGAGATCTAGGCAAAAAATTAAGTATTCTGAATTGATATTTGAGGGAAGACGGAGCAGGTTTTGTCCGCTGGGATGCAACGCGACTGTAGCTTTTGATATACGATAATGACCACCCTTGATCCGGCAAAGAGACAGAAATATGATCGACAGTTACGGTTGTGGGATTCTAATGGTCAATTAACTCTAGAAGAGTCGAAAGTTTGTATTCTGAATGCGTTCCCATCATCAACAGAGATTCTCAAGAACCTCGTTCTTCCTGGTAAATTTAAATCTGCTTCAGATCAACGATTCATTATAACGTTTAAATCTACTAGGAGTGGGTCATTTTACTATTGTCGATTCCGAAACTGTTAGTTCTGAAGATATTCATACCAACTTCTTTGTCACGAATGAGAGTATTGGGCTGCCGCGAGGAGAGGTGATCAAGGAGCTAATCAGTGAACTGAATCCTGAAGTTAACGGAGAGTTTAAAAATCAAGTAGGAGACTACTGTCTTTTTCTGCCACTCAGCTACTAATTTAAGATAGTCTCCCGGCGATATAATTGCCAACAATGTTTCATTTTTCGATCAATTTACCATAGTGGTTGCTGAAAATCTTTCAATTGAGGAAGAGCAAAAACTTTCACAGCATTTATGGCAGAAGTCGATTCCATCGGTATTCGTTGATGTTGTGGGGTTCTACGGCGTCTTACGGGTAAACTTCCATGAACACTTTGGTAATATCTATAGTTAGCTGTTGGATAATATTCTAACTTTCTGAAGTCACGGAGGCACACCCAGATTCAATGGTAGATCTAAGGTTGGATTGCCCATGGGAAGATTTAGAGGACTTTGCACACAGTATTGAGATTGAAAAGCTATCTGACATTGATCGCGCACATGTTCCATACGTACTGATTTTATTGATATATCTGGACCGCTGGAAAGAGAAGGTTGGTGGTTTGTAGTACGAGGGGAACGTTCTGCTACTGACGAGAGAAGCATGATGGTTTACCGCCACAGAATAGCGAGGAGAAGAAAGAATTAAAAAATATTTTGATTAATGCCGCTCCCTCAATTGATACCGAGAACTATGACGAAGCGGTATCGTCTCTTTGGAGAGCAACGCAGACAACAAGTGTGAGTTAAAAGTTCTTTTTGATACAATATCTCTAAATTTGCGAAGATTCCACTGAATGTGAAGGATATTTTTTCATCTATTCCTCAGCTGGACTCAAATAGTTCGAAATTTTGGATTCTAGCTACTGCGCTTCGGGACTTTGTATATGATGCTCCACACAATGCTCATAAATTGCTACCTTTGTCAGGAGTACTTGTTGACATGAAATCTGATTCATCGACTTATGTCGACCTACAGAACGTGTATGTCTTGCTTTGTTATTGTACTGCGCTTGCTAACTACTAGTTATCGGCGCCGCGCTCATAAAGATGTCGACTGGCTTTATCTACGCACACAAGAAATACTACAAACTCTTAAACTCAAGCGTGGATATATATCACATGATGAGGTGGCAATATTTGCTAAAAATTCCAAATTTTTAAAAGTTCTGCGAGGAAGCGCATGGAACGACATTCCGAAAAGACTACAAAAATTAGCAAATTCAGAAACAGAAATCCCGCAGGAATCCCTTGTTTCTATCGTTGTCGGAATTGCTGCTTTCAAGGAGGCAAGGCGCGATAGCAAAAGCATTCCGGATATTGAGCAGTTTTCAAAACGTATTAAACACTTGATAGGAGAGCAGGCTTTTTCGAAGCTTGATTTTAGAACATTTGAAGAGATGTGAGTGGTTTCCTTGTGACCATGATCTTTTTACTGATATTTCTTCTAGTGTCCGAGCAGGCAGTGGTAGTCTGCACAACACCATTTCTTTCATGGGTGGTATTGGTTCCCAAGAAATAGTCAAGGTATTACATATTATATATTCGAAATTATGTCTAATTGATTCAGATGATCACCCAGCAGTATATACCTATCGACAATACCGTCGTATTCGATGGAATTCGAAGTAGGACAGCTATATATAAACTTTAATCAATTCAAATTGAATGGAATTTTAGGTCATATATTCCGGGCATGCTGAGCAGGGGTTTGGCAATGAATGGATTGCTTGAGACAAGATGAGGACTTGCTGTACCCGGATACATACGAAACAACCATTAATAGCTTTTTTTTTTTGAGTAAATATGAACTTTACTAAGGTGATATAAGGTTTTTAAGGTTTTTTTTTGTTGCACATGGCTTAAGAGATCATGCTAGTATCTCAAAGAAGCTTTTTTCCATTAAGATGAAACAATGGTTCGTATAATTGAAAAACATAGACATGTACAGTTACCCGTTCTACATCCATTTAGCAATTTAAAAAGTTGCGTAGTGAAAGCCACTCACTTGTGTCGGTAAGCTTTCTTTGGCCGAAATAATTTTTCTCAGTGCTTCAGGCAACCCAACACACAAATGTCGGCAGCTGCAAAGCCCGTTCTTGTCAAGCTTATTGTTCAGGCTGGAAAGGCTGCTCCCGCACCCCCGGTTGGTCCTGCTTTGGGTTCCAAGGGCGTGAAGGCGATTGATTTTTGCAAAGAGTTCAATGCGCGAACTGCCCAGTATATTCCCGGCACACCTATCCCGACCCTGATCAAAATTAGGCCCGCTGATCGATCGTTCACATTTGAGATCCGCCCTCCTTCAACATCATATCTATTGATTCAAGCTGCCGGAGCTCTTAAAGGCGGTGCTACTTGGGATGGTCAATGGGTCAACGATCTCAAGACACAACCCGTTGGAACAATCTCGGTTAAACATATTTATGAGATTGCAAAAATAAAGCAGATGGTACGTTTCTATTTTACTTTTTACTCTTGACCTGCAGTCGATGGTAGGATACGATGCTAACAATTTCGTCAGGATCCTCGTCTTGCAAATCTCGGACTCGAACAAATCTGCCGAACTGTTTTGGGCCAGGCTATCTCTGTCGGTGTTAAGGTTGTCTACTAAATCTCCTTCTTTCGACGAAAGAAAGAGCAAATGTCTTTTTAATATGCTCGAAGGAATGAAACGGTTGGATAAAAAAAAGGCTCTATTGTATATAACTAATGCCTGTTTTTTTTTTAAAAAAAAATATAAATCACAGTCTCAGGTGTCTATCGTAGCTTAGCTAGTGCTCATCATCTGGACACGCCCTCTACGAAGTTCAAAAACCGACCCACAGAAGACCACAAAAACATATAATTTGAATGATGAATTATCCAACATAAAACAAATAGTACAATCCGAGTAACATTAATTGGACAGCCAGAAGAACAAAAACATACATATGATCCATGACAGATATTAGTCAACGAGACCTAGAAGATAAAGCGGCGCAAGGAAAAGAAAGCATAAAGAGTATAACATACCAACAAGCTTAAAATGAGACTATCAACTAATTATACTTTCCACTTACCAATGTTACCAGAAGGCTTTAATTTTAATGTCAACGCCAGTGCAAATAATTATAAAACAACAAAACAACACAAATGGGTTTATTTAGCGAGCTTTTGAATCGTCGCTTTTTTTGTAATTCACCAAATGAGCATTTTCAGGAGACACTAGTGTATGTGTATGGTCACTGCAACTGATAAGTTCGCCAGATGCCGACACAGTGCACATATTAAGACCTTTAATGAACTCATCTTCAAAGACTTCCTTCAGATGAATGCGCTTTTTGGGATCCATTTCAAGCATTCCTCCAATGACTGTTCGAGTCTCCGCAGGAAGTAAACGCAACAACCGCCATGGCCCTTTGATGACCGGTTTAATAGGAGCAGGTGGATCAGTAGATGGGGCCTTAGTGGTCGATTGAGCTTTCTGGGGAGTGGTAGGGGTGTCATCGGGTGCATTAGGATCAGTCGCAAATAGGCGGAAAGAGTTATCCGACATACGGGGAGCTTTCCATGGGAACCTCCGAAGAGTCATACAGCAGAATATAATGGCACATGACCAGACATCTGTCGGTTGAGGATCATATTTCAACTCCTTACAAACCTCAGGAGCAAGATATGGGTCAGAGCCGACAATTCCGTGAGAGTAAACAATTTCTTTCTCGAAGGGATAGCGGAAGACACTGGCACTGCCAAAATCAATGATTTTGACAATTCCGTTTTCGTTAACAACACAATTGTCCAGTTTCAAATCGCGATGAGCCAAACCCATCTCATGCAAGTAAAGAACACCTGATAAGATCTGCTTGAATACACACCCCACCTCCAGTCGGGACATCTTTCCAGACATGACAATGGCAAAAAGATCATAAGGACAATATTCCATAACTTCGTAAAACTTTCCTCCTTCCTGAACGATGTCCAAAGTTTCAATGACGTTGGCATGATGGAGAGTAGAACCAATGCAGAACTCAGCCGTTACCTTTTTAGCATACTCTTTTTCGCTCTCATGAGGATGCCGAGGCCTGAACTCCTTTACTGCGAAAGTTGTGTTATCGGATGCTCTCTTCATAATGCGTACACTTCCTCCTGCGCCAGAACCCAACACCTGTCCAAATTTACCATATTTTTTCGAAAGAGTATTATTTTCTTCTCCGAAGGGCACGGCTTTGTTCAAACTAGAGCTAGATGAACGCGATGAAATAGAAGGACGACTCTCGGGAGACGACGCCATGTCTCTATCTTTAGACTTCTTTCTGCTAGGTCGAAAAAATCGTTTCAGCTCTGCCATACTTGATGAAGCTTTGGATTTCTTAAGTGTGCTTCCAGACGGATTATGATGAGTTTGATCAATAACCTGCTCTTTGGGGGATTTCCCAAGGCTAAATGAAGAATGGCCAGACTTCTTTTTTGAAGAAAAGATGAATCTAGGAGAAATATCATCAATAATACTACTGTGATGTGATTTGGACATTCGTTTACTCGAGTCTTCACCATCTTGGTGTAAGGACGATTGAGTAGAGGCGGCCGTGGCATGACTTTCATGTGAAGCAATTCTTGAGGGTGCAGGAGAGTCGAATGGGGTAGAGGGTTTGCTATGAGAGTCATCACCGACAAAGAACCTCGGCTGAGCTTTCTTGAACGGATCACTGCTTCCGGCAGCAGCATGTTCGCCTTCAACGTGATCGCTGGCCCTGGAAGGGTAATTTGAAGAAAATCCAATAGTTACAGCTGTGGCTCTCTTATTTGTGTGTTCGTTGTGATCGAGGTCGGAGTGAACGTGGTCTTCCACGTATGAGCTTGGTGAAGAATGAGCATCGCTGAATGAGGTCACTGAGGAAGCAACGGAAGAAGGAAGACCTTTTCCGTCAGAATCGTGAGAAGGTACCTAATTATGAATTAAAATGATGCCAGTCAAAAAAAAAAGTTTTGACAATCTTACTCGTGAGGAAGGCAGCGGTACATGCTCGTAGACGTGGGTTGAGTTTCCCATCAAACGGGCAGACTTCAATGATATATCAGCTAAGCGATCAGTAACAGCATCCAAAGATCCTTCATGCGCAGTTGAATTGGCTCCGGTTGTAGGCATCGTGTTCGCCATTATTGGATATGACAGTTGAAAACGGCAAGACGGCAGGTGAGCACGGTCTTACTCGATTAGCAAGACTTTGAGAGAAGTTGCTGAAGTATCAATTTGACCGTTTAGATGCAAATATTGACTCTTTGTCAGCAAGCAAATGGGTTCGTTTGCCAAAGAAGCTGCTCTTTTGCCCTTCTCTTTTTCCCGAGCGGGCCGGAGAAATTGAAGCAAGGTCGCTGGTTGGCTCCTGGAAAGTGTCTGCATTGGGGAAGGTAGATTTAGGAGTGCAGACAGTTATCTTGCTTATGTCAGCTTTAGCACTCTCAAACATGCTTTTTACAACACCTTTTTCTTTCCTTTTTTTGTTATTATTTTTATTATTATTTTGTGTCTCGACTATCAGGAATCTTTTGTACACTTGTGGACAGCGTGGACAGAGTGTGAGGTTCTGAAACAAATCCATAGTTCTCAACATCTCCGCATCGCTTATCCAATGCCATCTGGGCGTTATAGTCTTAAAGTCCAAAATTCTATGTCATTCACAGCAGGTACACAGGCTCTTGACTCTATACCTTGATCTTAGGCACCGTTCAAGATTGATCAACCTAGGCTCTGAGATGTTGGATGGGCGTTGATCGTCGATATATAAAAAAAAAAGATACCGCTCGCTAATGAGCCTAATGAAAAAAATTTAAATATCATAAATAAATATCGAATGCCTTGCAACAATTCCCTCTGAAATTTGCATTGCTGCTAGATCCCAGTTTTTCACTTTTTGACTCGGCTCATTTAGTGGTACAAAATGTGCTTGGTTGACTATAAGCGGTGATAGAAGTGATAACCTCGCCAAAATATGGAATTAGTGAAGCCAAAGGGATTTTAAAGCTTTTACAATATTCGCATTCATACCTATTGTGAAGAAGAAGAAGTTAACTCTCGTTAATTAATGTTTATGAGTTAAATTTAATCGACCAAGCACATGATTCCGCCGACTTGGAGCTCTATTAAGAAATGCTAAGCTGGAACGAGTTCAAATAACAGAGAACTCTATTTTACATTGAAAATGTTTGCAAGTGTTTGAGCTTGATAAAACCTGCTTCCGCTGTTGCTCACTTCAAGAATATACTGACGATGCCGGCAAAAAAATACGAAAAGCAACATGATTGAAGCAAATACCCTCAAGTTTCTGGTTTTGTACATCTTTTCCAGTCAAGATTTGATCCAAGAAATTTCAGACTCCTGCGTTTTTGGGGGTTTCAATATGTCTTGGAAGTGTCACTTGCCTCTGCCATTTGCATATATCCGGTTAGACACATGAATTTCATCCAAATATGAAATTTATTTATGCTTTTATAATGAAAAATTCAATTACATACAAAAATTTCCTCTTTTTACAATTGTTCAATTGTTTAAGCTGTGATGTTCATATTTGCATAACCTCATGCGGCGCAGCGACTGGGACAAAACAAAGCCTGTCACACTTTTCCATGTTTTTTTTTTTTTTTCGTTTGAACTGCGGATTTTTTGAAAAGGAAAACCCATTGACTGAGTTTATTTCTTCCTTTTTCTTTAGCCGAGTTGGAAAAATAGAGTTGTTCAGCTTGCAGCGTCGGTAAGGGTGATAGTTTTTTCGAGAAGGCGACAATTAACTTTAACGTCTTTATCAGCCCACCATTGTTTTCTCAAAACCATGTCTGAAGAAGATAAAAAAGATCTTCAGTCTCTGCCAGAGAGACTAAATAAGTCATTTACAAGAGATGTTGAAGGGTTGAGCAACGTTGTCGCGTTGGAAAAAGTAACACGCGCTATTAACGGACTTGACGGGAGAAACAAGCTCTCGGAAGCTGTAAAGCGACTCCGACAGCGTCGACGCAACAAACACGCCACCGGTGAGATAATTCCGGAAATCCAGCAAGAAAGCTTTGACTTTGAGAAACTTTTGAAAGCAATCTTGGCCAAAGCCGACGAGCAAGGTTTGAAATCCGAATCCCTCTCGGTTTTGTTTCGAAACTTGACTGCCAAAGGAATATCTAAATCTATTGCAATTCAACCTACGATTGGAGAATATCTCGCCTTACCCTTCAGGATACCCCATGTTATAAAGCGATTTTTTTCCCCACCTTTGCGAGACATCATTCGAGATTTCGACGGTTTTGTCCCCGCAGGAGAAATGTTATTAGTACTTGGAAGACCAGGTGCTGGCTGCTCAACGCTTTTGAGATCTCTTACCGGTGAAATTGATCAGTTCAAGGGCTTGTCCGGTTCGGTCACTTACGACGGTCTCGAACAAAAAACACTAAAAAAATACTTTAAGGGCGAAGTTATCTACATACCTGAAAGTGAGTGAATATTAAAGCTGCTATTAAATCTTGTCTTGCTAATTTTTCTAGTGGATGTCCATTTTCCCTATCTCACAGTCGAACAGACTCTTGCATTCTCAACCGCTCTACGAGCACCCAGAACGCGAATAGATGATATTTCTCGAAGTACTTACGTCAAAAGCTATGTTACAGTTTTGATGACATTGTTTGGCCTACTGCCTGCTGCAAACACTAGAGTCGGCAACGATTTTATTCGAGGAGTGTCTGGAGGTGAACGAAAGAGAGTTACAATCGCTGAAGCCTTTTCCGCTAACGCCTCTGTCGTTTCTTGGGATAACGCGACTCGTGGTTTGGACTCTTCAACTGCCTTAGAATATACAGAAGCTCTTCGTGCTGCCACGAATATTCTCGGAAATGTCGCCATTGTTGCTATCTACCAAGCTGGAGAAAATATTTACAAAATTTTTGATAAAGTGACTGTCATATATGATGGGCTACAAATATACTTTGGTCCTATTGAAGAGGCTAAACAGTACTTCATCGATATGGGATATGACTGTCCACCAAGACAAAACACCCCCGAATTTTTGACTGCTGTCACCGATCCAAAAGGTCGAATTACCCGAGAAGGATTTGAGGATAAAGTACCCAAGACCTCGGAGGAATTTCTATCGTATTGGAAGAGTTCCGAAGCATATGCTCGCTTGACTAGTCAGCTAGATGAGATAGAATCCAAGAGTAACCGCGCACAGACCTTGGGATATTTATACGATGTCAAGGCACAAAAGCAACAAAGGCATATGCCCAAGTTTTCTCCTTACCGATTAAGTTATGTTCACCAAATTAAGGAATGTACTATTCGCGGCTACCAAAGAATTATGGGTAACAAAGCCTATTATATCATTTTAGTTTTTGTTTTTGTCGCACAGGCTTTTATTCAGTCTTCATTGTTTTATAACATTCCCCAGACTGTATCTGGAAATTTCTCCAGAGGAGGTATTATTTTCTTCTCTCTTCTTTTCAATGCTATGAGTTCTATGGCTGAAATGGCTGCAAATTATGCTCAAAGACCTATTATCTATAAGCAAAAGACTTACGGTCTTTATCATTCCTCAGCACAAGCTCTTTCAGATCTAATATCAGATATGCCGATTAAACTGACAAACTCACTCGTCTTTGATATCATCTTATACTTCATTTCTGATTTGAACAGGACAGCGGGTCAATTCTTTTATTTCGTTTTCTTTATCTTTTGTACGACAATGGTAATGGCCATTATCTTCAAGATTATTGCTACTATTTCGACTTCTGCCGAGATGGCAAATGCCCTCGGTGGTGTTATGATGCTGATTTTGGCTATCTATACCGGTTATGTTGTTCCCAGACCCAACATGCACGAGTGGTCGAAATGGGTAAACTGGGCGAATCCGGTTGCTTATGGCTTCGAAAACCTAATGACTAATGAGTTCCATGGCAGACACATATCGTGTCTACCTGCTCTCGTTCCTCAGGGCGGTCCCTATGATTTACTTCCAATGGCCAATAGAGTTTGTGCATTCGCTGGTTCAGAACCTGGCACGGATATCGTTCTCGGGGATAGCTACTTGAGTCTTACCTTTGGTTATGAGTTCTCTCATCTTTGGCGTAACTTTGGAATCATTGTTGGTTTTTGGGCTTTCTCAATTTTCTTGTTAGCATTGACGGCTGAATTTGTCCGTCCTATTGCTGGTGGTGCCGATTTTCTGTTGTTCAAAAGCGGCTTTGATCCCAATACAGCCAAGCAAAAAGAATATGCAAAAGAGACTAAATCTGACGAAGAAGACTTGGCTACTGAAGGTTCTAACGTGGACGAAAAGGAGAGTTCGAATGCCTTACAAGCTGCTTCTGCCGAAGAACTCGCTGACCGAGACATCTACTGTTGGAAGAATTTGAACTTCGTCATACAGCTGCCTAATGGTACTTCTAGGACATTACTGGATGATATCGAAGGATTTATCAAGCCTGGTGTCCTGACAGCCTTGATGGGTGAATCTGGCGCTGGCAAGACCACTCTTTTGAACGTGCTGGCTCAGCGTGTGGACTTTGGTGTTGTTTCAGGAGACATGCTTGTAAATGGAAAGATTACTGATTCAACATTCAAGAAAAGAACCGGATATGTTCAGCAGCAAGACGTTCATGTAGCTGAAGCTACAGTTCGCGAGGCCTTGAGATTTTCTGCTGATATGCGTCGACCCCACCACATTTCTCAGAAAGAAAAGTATGACTATGTTGAGCAAGTCATAGAATTGCTTGATATGCAGGAGTACTCTGAAGCGATTGTCGGTGAAGTCGGACGAGGTCTCAACGTTGAGCAACGTAAGAAACTCTCCATTGGTGTTGAGCTTGTTGCAAAACCCGATTTGTTATTATTTGTTGATGAACCTACATCAGGATTGGATTCTCAATCTTCTTGGGCCATTGTTACTTTTTTGAAGAAGCTTGCAGCCACTGGCCAAGCCATTCTATGTACCATTCACCAACCGTCTGCCGTCTTGTTTAATCAGTTTGACCGATTACTTCTCTTGAGGAAGGGTGGCCAGACAGTTTATTTCGGTCCGATTGGTGATAATTCGGCCGATGTAATTGGTTACTTCGAGAAGAATGGAGCACCCAAGTGTGATCCTGAAGGAAACCCCGCTGAATATATTTTGAAATGCATTGGTGCTGGTGCCACTGAGACTGTTAAGAGTAACTGGCATGATATCTGGCTGGCATCTGACGAGAGCAAATCGGTAACAGCTGAAGTGAACGAGATCATCGAATCAACAAAGAACAAAGTAAGCAGTATTGACTCTCACGAACTCGGAAAAACTTTTGCAACGCCTTTTCATATTCAGCTTTGGAAAGTTACTGTGAGACAATGGATAATTTATTGGCGCAGCCCAAACTATATTATGGCCAAACAATTCCTTATGGTTGTGAGCGGACTATTGATTGGATTTACCTTTTTTCATGCTCCCCATAATCTCTCTGGTCTACAGCAACTACTATTTTCAGTTTTCATGTCAATTATTGTTACCATTGCGCTTGTTAATCAGTCTCAAACCCATTTCATGAAGATCCGAGAAGTATACGAGACCCGAGAGCGAGAAAGCGATACCTATCACTGGTCTGTCTTTATGTTGAGTTGTTTGGCAGTTGAGATTCCATATAACATTATTGCTTCTACTACTTACTATATGTGCTTTTACTGGGCTGTTGGTTTGTACCGCTATCCGTCGGTTGCAGGTTACTTTTATCTGATTTACGGTGTTTTACTTCCTCTATTTTATTCTACTTTTGGATTTTGTGTAGCCGCATTCTCTCCCGATGCTCCTTCTGCAAATATGATGTCTGCCTTCCTTTACTCAATGCTTTTGGCGTTCTGTGGTGTTCTTCAGCCAGAAGATTTAATGCCAGGCTTTTGGCATTTTATGTGGAGAGTTTCTCCGCTTACATATGTTGTTGATTCTCTTCTTTCAATTGGATTGCATGATAGGCCCATTATTTGTACTGCGAACGAATTTTATGTGATGGATCCTCCTCTTGGTTTTACCTGTGGAGAATATCTGGATCCTTTTGTTTTAGCTGCTACAGGTTATGTAAATAACCCTAATGCTACTGCTAGCTGTGAGTACTGCCAGTATAGCGTTGGAGACGAATATCTTTCCACTGTAGGCTGTTCTTATAGCCATCGTTGGAGAAATGTCGGACTCATGTTTGGTTACATCAGTTTTAATTTTGGATTTATGATTCTCTCATACTACTTGTTTAGAGTGAAGAAGTTCCACATTCCTTTGAAGAAGCTTACAGATAAGTTTAAGAAGGCCAAGAAAACTAAATAAGCTGAAAATTTTCACTTTTTGTTGTATGAAAACATGTATAAGTTTTTGAAACTATGAGTTGTGTTTAATTGATGTCGATATATTGTTGCGTTTGTATTATTAGTGAAATGACGGGTATTATTTTTGTAAGGCAGCTGGCTAATTTTTTTCCTTATTCAAGGTCAAACTCTTCTAAAATAATGACACATTCCGCTGCCAACCTCTTGGAGAAAGAATTACTAGCCCATCTCACCCCGGTCTAGGGTTGACCTTGAGTCTGAGACAACAGTAACATTTATTGGCATTTACTAATAAAATATTGTGAAGTAGGAAAACAATTTAAATAAAGAGTAAAACAGTTAAATATGGGCAATAACGCTAATAAGAGACTTAGGAGGCTATGCCGTCATCGACATTGTTAAGCTACAGGAAGGCCATATCACATCTCGACCATAGTTTAGTCTCAAAAATATAAGCATTTTGAAAAGATTCAAGCAAAAAAGAGATTTTACAGACAACTATACTGCCAATAGCGAGAAAGCAAGCTTCATTAGATTCTAAGAAATCGCAAAAGAAACCCTCTCCAACTAACCAAAAAAAACCTTTTCATTCGCAACAAAAACAGCCTAAAATAATGATTCTAAAAGACCGAAAAATGTTTGAATCACCAAAAAAAAAAAACGATGAAGGCTTTGGGTTTTGTCCCAATTTTGTTACCCTGTCGGAGAGAACGAATTTTTTTTCGGGGATAGGAAATTTTTTTTTTTCCTTCTCTTTTAGTGACTTGAGAATAGTTGATAGTGGCCATAACAGCTGTTATACCCTATTAATTATTTATAAAGGACTAGAAGAGCGACAGGTTTATATATTCTTGTTGCTGGTTTCACTTTTATCGGTTATCTCGAGGTATTTTTTGATGTGCTGTTGTTCGAGTGGCCTGAGTCGCGCTAACCCGGGGTGTTTTATTTAAGTTTTAAATAGCTTCTTGCTTTCATCAACATGGCTGATAACCGTCGTGCTAGTATCTCTGAGGTCGTTAACAGCGTTACCTCAGAACACGCTAAAAAAGCTTTGACCTACCTCCCCGTTGTTCCTCCTCTGCACGAGCAGGACAAGCTCGTGGAAATTGAATTGAAGGATGGCTTTATTACCCGTGGTTACTCTTTTGGTGCTGAAGTGTCAGTTGCTGGCGAGTTGGTTTTCCAAACTGGTGAGTAACTTCGTATCACAGACTGTAGCAGTGAGCTGACGATTTAAAACAAGGTATGGTTGGATACCCTGAGTCTATCACAGATCCCTCCTACGAAGGTCAGATTCTTGTCATCACTTTCCCTTTGGTTGGAAACTACGGTGTTCCTTCTCGCACCGAAGTCGATGACCTCATTAAGACCATCCCTAAATACTTTGAATCTAGTCGAATTCACGTTGCTGGTTTGATTGTTAACAGCTACACTGAAAAGTATTCGCACTACTTGGCTACTTCTTCTCTTGGTGAATGGCTCAAAGAGCAAAACATTCCTGCTGTCTATGGTGTCGATACGCGTGCTCTCACCAAACACATTCGTGAAAAGGGTAGCTTGCTTGCCCGACTTTCTATTGAGGAATCTGATAAGTTCGATCGCCTTAGCTGCTCTTCTGTTTTTAAAACCGTTAATTGGGTCAATCCTAACGAGGCCAACTTGGTTGCAAAGGTCTCTGTTAAGGAGCCTGTTTTGTACAAGCCTGATCCTTCTAACGCTATAATCACTCCTGATGGCCGTACTTTGCGAATTCTTTGTGTTGATGTTGGTATGAAATACAATCAGATTCGATGCTTTGTTCGCCGAGGTGTTGAACTCTACGTTGTTCCCTGGGACTATGACTTTTCAAAGGTCGAGGAGAAATACGATGGTCTTTTCATCTCCAATGGTCCTGGTAACCCAGCAACTATGTCAAGCACTATTGAGACTCTTTCAAAGTGCGTTCAGGCCGAAAAGACTCCCATTTTTGGTATTTGCTTGGGTCACCAGCTTCTTGCTCGAGCTGTTGGTGCCAACACTCTTAAATTAAAGTTTGGTAACCGTGGACACAACATTCCTTGCACCAACTTGGTTAATGGTAGATGTTATATCACTTCTCAAAATCACGGTTATGCTGTGGATGTCGAAACTCTTCCTGAGCACTGGAAGGAGCTTTTTGTTAACGCCAATGATGGCTCAAACGAAGGTATTTTCAACACTGAGAAGCCTTTCTTTTCCGTTCAGTTCCACCCTGAGTCTACTCCTGGTCCTCGTGACACTGAGTGGCTTTTTGATTTGTTCATTGAGACTGTCCAGAAGTCTACTGTCTCTGGAAAGCTTGCTCCCATTATCATTCCCGGTGGTACTGCTGCCGAGAACCGCGCTAAGGCTCCCCGAGTTCATGTTAAGCGAGTTCTTGTTCTCGGAAGTGGTGGTTTGAGCATTGGTCAGGCCGGTGAATTCGATTACTCCGGTTCTCAAGCTATCAAAGCTCTTAAGGAAGAGGGAATCTACACCATTTTGATCAACCCTAACATTGCAACTATTCAGACTTCCCGCGGTCTTGCTGATAAGGTTTATTTCCTTCCTGTTAACGCAGAGTTTGTTCGAAAAGTTATTTTACTCGAGAAGCCTGACTCTATTTTTGTCACTTTTGGTGGCCAGACTGCTTTGAACGTTGGTATTGAACTCAAAGACGAATTCGAACAGCTCGGTGTTAAGGTCTTGGGTACTCCTATCGATACAGTCATTACTACTGAAGACCGTGAGCTTTTTGCTCGAAGCATGGACGAAATTGGCGAAAAATGTGCCAAGTCTGCTTCGGCAAATACCGTCGATGAAGCTCTTGTGGCTGTCCAGGATATTGGATTCCCTGTCATTGTGCGAGCTGCTTTTGCTCTCGGTGGTCTCGGCTCTGGATTTGCTGAAAACGAGGAGCAGCTTATTGCTCTTTGTACCAAGGCTTTTGCTACCAGTCCTCAGGTTCTTATTGAACGAAGTATGAAGGGCTGGAAGGAAATCGAATACGAAGTTGTTCGTGATGCCCAGGATAACTGTATTACAGTCTGCAATATGGAGAACTTTGATCCCTTGGGAATTCACACTGGTGACTCTATCGTCGTTGCTCCTTCCCAAACTTTGTCAGACGAAGACTACAACATGCTTAGAACAACTGCTGTCAATGTTATTCGCCATCTTGGTGTTGTTGGTGAGTGCAATATCCAATACGCTTTGAACCCTTTTTCGAAGGAATACTGCATTATCGAGGTCAATGCTCGTCTTTCGCGATCTTCTGCCTTGGCGTCCAAGGCTACTGGTTATCCTCTTGCTTTCATTGCTGCCAAGTTGGGCTTGAACATTCCTCTTAATGAAATCAAGAATAGCGTTACTAAGAGCACTTGTGCCTGCTTTGAGCCTTCGTTGGATTACGTTGTTGTCAAGATTCCTCGATGGGATCTTAAGAAGTTCACCCGTGTCAGCAACTTACTCAGTTCGAGCATGAAGAGTGTTGGTGAGGTTATGTCCATTGGTCGAACTTTTGAAGAGGCCATTCAGAAGGCTATTCGAGCTGTTGACTACGCCAACATGGGATTCAATGCTACCAATGCTTTGATGTCGATTGATATTGATACCGAGTTGCAGACACCTTCTGATCAGCGTTTGTTTGCTATCGCCAACGCCATGGATGCTGGCTACTCTGTTGACAAGATTTGGGAGTTGACCAAGATTGACAAATGGTTCCTAAACAAGTTGTCTCATTTGATCAACTTTGGCAAGAACCTTAGCCGATACTCTACTTCTAGCATTCCCATTAGTGTTCTTAAGCACGCCAAGCAGTTGGGATTTGAGGATCGCCAGATCGCTAAGTTTGTTAACTCCAATGAGCTTGCTGTTCGCCGAGTTCGTGTCGAAGCTGGAATTTTGCCCATTGTTAAGCAGATTGATACTGTTGCAGCTGAGTTCCCTGCTTTCACCAACTACCTTTACATGACCTACAATGCTGATACTCATGATGTTTCTTTTGACGACCACGGTATTATGGTTCTTGGCTCTGGTGTCTACCGAATTGGTTCTTCTGTTGAATTTGATTGGTGTGCTGTCCGAGCTGTTCGAACTCTTCGTGCTCACGGTACCAAGACTATTATGGTCAACTACAACCCTGAGACTGTCAGTACTGATTATGATGAAGCTGATCGACTTTACTTTGAAGTTATCAACCTGGAGCGCGTCCTTGATATTTATGAGTTGGAGAAATCTAATGGTGTTATTATTTCCATGGGCGGTCAGACTTCCAACAACATTGCTATGACTTTGTACCGACAGGATGTTAAGATTCTCGGAACTTCTCCTGAGATGATTGACTCGGCTGAAAACAGATACAAGTTTTCTAGAATGTTGGATCGAATTGGTGTCGACCAGCCTTCTTGGAAGGAGCTTACTAGCATTGACGAGGCTGAGGAGTTCTGTGAGCGCGTCTCTTACCCTGTTTTGGTTCGTCCTTCTTATGTCTTGTCTGGTGCAGCTATGAACACTGTCTACTCGCGAGATGACTTGGCAAACTATCTCAAACAAGCTGTTGAGGTCTCTCGTGAATACCCTGTTGTCATTACCAAGTACATTGAGAACGCAAAGGAAATCGAGATGGATGCTGTTGCTAAGGATGGTAAAATGCTCATGCACGTTGTCTCTGAGCATGTTGAAAATGCTGGTGTTCACTCTGGTGATGCTACTTTGGTTGTTCCTGCGCAGGACTTGGATGCCGAGACGGTGCGACGAATTGTTATTGCCACCCAGAAAATTGGTAAGGCTCTTAATGTTACTGGTCCTTACAACATTCAGTTCATTGCCAAAGATAATGATATCAAGGTCATTGAATGCAATGTTCGTGCTTCGCGATCTTTCCCATTCGTTTCCAAGACCAGTGGCATTGATTTGATTCAAATGGCTACCGATGCAATCTGTGGTCTTCCTGTTAGTGCATATCCTTTGCAGGATATAACGCTTGAGAAGAATGTTGTTGCTGTTAAGGTTCCTCAGTTCTCTTTCTCTCGATTGTCTGGTGCTGATCCTGTCTTGGGTGTTGAGATGGCTTCTACTGGTGAAGTTGCTTGCTTTGGTCGGGATAAATATGAGGCTTATGTAAAGGCTTTAATTGCTACTGGCTTCCGACTTCCCAAGAAGAACATTTTGCTTTCTATTGGTTCGTTCCGAGAGAAGACTGAGTTGTTGCCTTGCATTGAAAACTTGCATAAGAATGGCTACAATCTTTTTGCTACTGCTGGAACTGCTGATTTTATTCAGGAGCACGGTATTCCCGTCAAATACTTGGAAGTTTTGAATGAGAAGGATGACGAAAAGTCTGAGTACTCATTGTTGCAGCACTTGTCGAGTCACACTATTGATCTTTACATTAATTTGCCGTCTAATAATCATTACCGTCGACCGGCTAGCTATGTTAGTAAGGGTTACAAGACTCGTCGTCTTGCTGTTGATTTCTCCATTCCTTTGGTTACCAACGTCAAGTGTGCTAAGATTTTGATTGAAGCTTTGATCCGTCATTTCCCTCTGGATGTCACCAGCATCGATTGCCAGACCAATGAGAAGCCTAATACCCGAAGTGAGTTTTTGAACACGTCTATTTTCGTTCCTAGCATCGAGGAGCCCGAAGAACAGGACGTTCTCACTGCCAAGACTCCTGATTCCAAGGGTCGCATTTCTGAGGGTATCTTCTCTCCTGTGTTGAACCAGCAAGTTCCTATTGAGACCTCTGTTTTCGCGTCTAGTGGTATCCCCAACGAGTTGACTCCTCCCTCGGCCTTACAGCAGGTTTTGCGTGATAATCCGTTTTTGCGTCAAAACATCTTGTCAGTTGAGCAGTTTAAGCGATCTGATTTGCACATCTTGTTCGCCGTTGCTCAGGAGATGCGTCTCATGACTCAGCGCGAGGGTGTTTTGGATATCTGCAAGGGTCGTTTGATCTCTACTTTGTTTTACGAACCTTCTACCCGCACTAGCGCCTCCTTCAATGCCGCCATGCAGCGACTGGGTGGTCGTGTTGTTCCTGTTACGGCTACGGGCTCTAGTGTTGCCAAGGGTGAAACTTTGCAGGATACCATCCGCACTTTGTCTGCTTACAGTGATGCTGTTGTTTTGAGACATCCTTCTGAGGAGTCGGCTGCTACTGCTGCCAAATTCTCCCCCGTTCCCATTATAAATGGCGGTAACGGATCTCGTGAGCACCCGACTCAGTCTTTCTTGGACTTGTTTACCATTCGTGAAGAGTTGGGCACCATTAACGGAATCACTGTTACTTTCATGGGTGACTTGAAGTACGGTCGCACTGTTCACTCCTTGTGCAAGCTTTTGGATTTCTACAATGTTCGTATTCAGTTGGTTTCACCCAAGGAACTTTCTCTTCCCCGTGAAATTCGTGACCATTTGGCTGGCACTGGAAAGTTGGTTCTTGAGTCTGAGGTTATCACTCCTGAGATCATGGGTTCTACTGATGTCTTGTACTGCACACGTGTTCAGAAGGAGCGCTTCACCAACTTGGATGAGTTTGAGCGCCTCAAGGATGTTTACATCGTTGATAACAACCTTCTCAAGCATGCCAAGAACCATATGTGCATTCTTCACCCTCTTCCTCGTGTCAACGAAATTAGCGAAGAGGTTGACTTTGACCAGCGAGCTGCCTACTTTAGACAAGTAAGTTTTTATAGTTTTTTAGGGGTTTTTTTGCTAACATTTTTCCCAGATGCGATGTGGCCTCTACGTCCGCATGGCCCTCCTTGCATTGGTTTTGGGTGGTGCTAAGACTGCTGAATTCTAGGAGCACTTCTTTCTTTGGTTTTATAGCTGATGACTCTTGTTATCTGAAAAGTTTTGTCGTTTTTGTTTTCATTTCCCGTCTCTTTCAGCGGGTATATTATGGTTTTTTGGTTGTCTTTTAAGATTTCTAGACAACGTAATTCTTGTATTATTAAAATATTGGTAGTTTTATACTTATTTCATTGGTTATTTAAATGTTTGGTGTGTTGCATGTGTGTGGTGTGTGGTGTGTGGTGTGTGGTGTGTGGTGTGTGTGGCGTTTGTGGTTAATTTTAAGTAAAGTCCTTTGTGTGCTTGGTATTTTTTCCGTGTCCTTCGTATTTTTCCGTATCGTTTGTATTTATTGTTTTTGTTTTTTGCTTTACAAGTTATTGGATGACAGCGCCGATCAGGTTTCTACTGGGTTTTATTTTGGTCGGTGATTTGCTTCGGCCGAGGAAAAGCAACACTGGCCTTGGTTTAGACATTATTAGGAATAGAAATCCACTTATGAAATGCAATGAATAAAACATCGAAAAAAACATTTGACTGTCGTAAATGTGAATTTTTAAAGTACCTCCTGTTACGTCTCTACAAGAACCATCTACATCAAATTAAACCATATAAATAAACCACCTAATACCAAAACACCTTAAATCCCACATGTCTTGCGAAACGAGACATTGTATTGGCTCTGAAAATCATGCAAATATTATAACTTGTTCCCTTGATCTTCTACTCCTGTATTTGAAGTAGATTAACAGTCTCCGGGATAAAGGAGAGCTGCTCAATGATTTGAGCCAATCCGCCGTTAGAAACTTGTGACTGATCGGCTTCCGAAGTTTTATTACTGACCCAGAAATTGATCCAGTCGAATATCTCCCGGTGCCATCTCCTGCTATTTTCTGGTTTGAGCACCCAGTGATTTTCATCAGGGAAATAAAGCAACTTGGAGGGAATTCCTTGAACTTGCAGCGCATTGAATGCAGCCAAACCTTCAGTGACGGGAAGCCTGTAATCCAAAGCACCATGAACAATGAACTCAGGAGTGGACCATTTCTTGACAGAACTTGCTGGGTTGTAAAGATCATATCCTCGGGGATTGGTCCAAGGAAAACCTCCAAATTCCTTTTTAACAAAGTAAAGTTCATCGACACCGAATGAATGAGTATCGAAGAGACCGTCATGGCAAACCAACGCCTTGAAGCTCTTCGCGAAGGGAGTGCCTTGAATGTAATTAATCATAAAACCACCATAAGAGCCTCCTGCAGCAATTGTCCGACTGCTATCAATAAAGGGGAAGTGCTTGAGGGCGTACTTGTATCCCATCACGAGATCAATAAATGGTAAACCTCCCCAATTTCCAGAAACAGCATTCGTAAACTTTTGGCCGTACCCAGTGCTTCCGGTTGGGTTGATAGCAATAACAACCCAACCTTCTGTGTTGGCAGCAGTCCATGCAAGAGGGTTCCAGCGTCGTTCAAACGAACTCATCCAAGCACCTTGGGGGCCTCCATGAATCAAGAACGCGAGAGGGTAGCTTTTGGTGGAATCAAAGTTATCAGGGTAAAAGATAAAGCCATGAACTTCTTGTCCTCGTGCACCAACGAACCAGAAATCTCCAACTCGAGACTCTTCGATCACACCGTCGCGGGTGTTGAGCTTGAAAATGGTGGAGACTATTGAATTGTCATTAGAGTCTAAAACAACAATCTCTGCAGGGACTGTGAATGAGCTTAACGATAATATAAGCTTATCTCCAACAGACGCCACTACATCTTTAACAGATAATCCCTTGATTGAAACTTCAACAGGTTTAGTACTATGTTTACCTTCAAGTTTATGCTTGAAAAGTACTTCATAGCCTTTAACAAGAGATAATAAATAAAGGGTTTTTCCATCAGAAGAGAATTTGACCTGACTGGGACTGGAATCCCAATCTTCAAAAAGAACCTTGGTTGTGTTGGATTCGAGGTCCCAGATGTGGACTCGATTGCGGTCAGACTCGTATCCATTTTCATACTGTTGCAAGAACGCAATCTTGGATCCATCGGGGGAGAAGACAGGAGTTCCACTAGAGCCTAGAGCAGGATTCTCTGCTGCATTTAAGGAAGAAGGCAATTCAGATCCATCCAAACCGACAGTATAAATATATGTAGCCGTATTTAGAGCAGGATCAAGATTGGGGGCTTTTGCATTGAAAACAATTTTATCTTTAGCTAAGTCATAATCCTGGTCAGGAAAGAAAGGAGCAATGGGACTTTCAAGTCCAGTATTTTTCAACACATTAATAATCTTTCTGTGCTCAACATAATATTCCTTTTCTTTTGAAAATTCAAGCTGACCAGCAAAAATAGCACGCCTATCACTGGTAATTTCGTAATCCCAATGCCTGGTGTAAAGCTTGCTGTAGACGATTCCGGAATCGAGAACAGCATCTGCTGAAATTTTCTTCAAGTCTCCGTCTTTATCTGCCCATCCAGAAACGACATAGTTTATGATACCTTTCTTTACAGATTTATTGGTTTTCAGACCTTGTACGGAACCAGGAAATTCAGTCACAAGATAGAGATCTACTGAATACCCCTTTTCAAAGTCTGCACTCCATAATTTAGAGTTTCCACTTTCTTCGTTAGTCAATAATAAGAATTTTGTTTCTTCATCATCTATAAAGGTAGCCTCTGAAATGCGGTTGGTCGTATACAGAGTTCTTGTGGAGCCCTCTAAATTGTTCACCAGTCGCAGTGAAGTTGTATATTCATGAAGATATATAGAGTAAGAAGACACAATCAAAAGAGACCAATCCTATAAACATGTTAGTCTATGTGTTTACCGTCGTCACTCGCCTCTGGCTAAGCTTGCCAGCAATGAGTCCAACAACGTACGCCATTGGAGCTAACAGACACCCCCTTAACAGATCCAGTTTCAATTAGATCATCATATGTGAATGTTGAGGTAGCGACGGCCGCGAATAACGTCCACAGCAAACCTGCGATGACGAACTTCATTGCGAGTGAAGGTTTCAGCTTTTGCGCAACAAAACTTAACAAAGCACAAATCTTCGCAGTGTGAGATTGCTATTAATGCATTCAGCACAATGTGAAACAAACTCTGTTTACATTTACGATCTTCCTTTTTGTCTTGGATTTGCTCCTCCCGACCATTCTGAGCTATCTTTACCGAGGCTCTGCAAGCCATTCGACACTGTCGACCGCAAAGATAATCCGAGCCGGGGGATATTTAAAGGGTTGGTTTCTACCGAAGAGGAGTTGAATCTGCTATGTAGAAATCTTCTAGAGAAGCTGTCGGTGAAGTTCTCACAATCAAAGCTCAGAGAACGAGTCGTTGAATATGACCAACAACAGCGTGAGCAATTGAGTGCCCTAACGGCGATGCTTGATAACATAAGAGCAATATCATACTTTAGTGCTATGAATAGCGAGCGTGTTATTCTCTTAGAGGGAATCCAAATAGGCTTGTTGGACATATACCAAAAAGTCTACTTGAATGAAACTAGCAACTTTTGCAAAATATTCATCGCAGATACCTCTTTTTTTATCCCACCCAATTCATCGTTTATGTTAAACCATTTAAAAACAGATTTTAAAGAGTTTCTTCTTCCCTTTGTCGAATCGCCTGCAGCCTTTGATGTACTGTTGATGGACCCCCCATGGCCAAATAAATCAGTTAAGCGAGCAAAAATCTACTCTTCATTCGACCCTTTTTCATTATTACGGCTTCCTGTTGATCAGCTTGTCTCGGATGGTAAATATGTTGCTATATGGGTCACCAATAAAGCCAAATGGCATTCTCTTGTGGGAAGGATCTTTGCCAAGCATAGCCTGAAGATAAAAGCACAGGTAGTTTGGTGTAAGATTACCAGTAAAGGTGAACCCGTGGTATCTTTGGATTCTCGCCTTGATCGGAAACCGTACGAGATTCTCTATCTTGCTCAATTAAGTAAAGGGACTTCGAAGGGCCTTCAGCCTTCAGAGAAGGTGGTCACTCACACTGTATTTGCTACTCCAGACTTTCATTCCAGAAAGCCTCCTATTGATGGTAAGATTAATTTACCAGATGAACGACTTATTTTACTGACTAGAATAGAAATACTAAAGCTTTACCTAGGCGATAAATTCAAAGGACTGGAGCTTTTTGGAAGAGGTTGCCGTGAAAATTGGACTGTTGTTGGAAACGAGTGTTTCTTGTATAATCATTCTTCTTACAATGTAAGAGCTGTCAAAACTAAATCTATCTCACAATAATATACATCCAACACATACATACAAAAGGCACTTTTATTTTAATCGTTCTTTTTCAAAGTTGGTTTTCTGAATTTATTCGCTGGCTTTGTAAGCCACGAAACGGTTGAGATTGTCTAGTGCCCCTTCAGCTTGTTCTCGCAACTCTGGAAAGCGTTTCTTGTCTATTTTCTTTGAAAGCTGGCGGACCTTGGGAATTGCCAGCTTGAGATGTTTCAGGAAGCCCAACTGGACGAAAACAGGCTGGTCGTAGTCGTATTCCTTATCTCCAAATACATCAAAGACGCCATTTAAAGCCTCCAAAACAGCTAATTCAGGTGCATTGGGAGCAGAAGAAATCACGGTGATGAGGAAAATACCAATTTGCTTGGTTATTTCGATACGACCTTGAACTTTGGCGAGCTTACTCAAAAAACCCACTAAGCGAACCTGAGCCTCGGCAGAAGTCTGAAGAGCAGAGTAGAACTTGATGAGCGCAGCAACTTGCTCCTCTGAAAGAAGCATATCATCCTCGAGAATCTCCGAAGAAGCCCACAAGGCACCCACGCAAGCAGTAATCATTTGATTCTGCTCATCTGTCAATGTAGAAGGTATATCGGCAAGAGGCAGGCTGTCATAAATCTTAGGATAGTAGTCACTGGTGAGTTTCTTCAAGTAGCTATTATTTCGAAGACCAGACGATGCGAATGCCCAAAGAGTGTTGTTCAGGGCACTCAAAGCACGGCTGCGTGTGGGTTGGATAGCAGCTAAGACACCAATCTTGGGCAAGCACTTGACGAGCAAAAAGTAAGGGAGTTCCTGCTCAGCCAACTCCTCCAAGGCGTCTTGAGCTTCATTATCTGAGTCTCCCATATCAACATCGAAATCAACAGCATTGGAATCGTCCTCTTCCTCACCGTCCTGCATCACTTCGTCGGCTGCACTGGCATCGGGAGCAACTGAAGAGCTTTCTTCGTCAGAAATTGTTTCGGCAATAGAAGTCAGAAGTTCCAAAATAACCTCTGCGGAGCTAATTTGGTCTTGGGCGGCAAACAACTCGTCCTCGTCATCGTCGCTTTTTGAAATGACTTCCTTATTCTTTTCAGCACTTATTTTATCCCAAGCACCCTGAATGTCTTGATTTGCAATAATATTATCCAAGTTCTTGACAAGGGCCAACAAATCAATATCAGCATTAGGGGCATCAAGGAAGTAGTTGTACAAAACACCATAGACATAGGCCTTCGTGCTAGAAGGAATGTTTTCTCGGACCTCAAGCATCTGATAGATTTCACTGGGTGTGACAGTGTTCAGATAGGTGTCGTTTGCATCAGTGGAAAGGTACCAGCTCTCGGCGGCAGTCGCCAACAGAGGTTTAGGGACTTTACCCATGGTCAAAATCGCGAGCGCAAGACGAGGGAATTCAGGTGCTAGTTTGGTGAAGCTATCCAACACCGGTTCGGCAGCAACAATCAAGCAGTTCAAGAGAGTAAGAACGTTTTCAATCAGTTTGAAGGTCAACTTGCGCTCGACGGCATCGAGCGTGGGAAGATCTGCCGAGACAGTTTCAAACTTTTTAAGAGAAATAGATATAGGCAACACAATATTTTGTCGAAAGAGATGCATGGCAACATCGTAACCGACCTGGAAGGTCAAGTTTGTGAGGGCACCATAGGCCTCAATTACCACTTGAGTTTCAGAGTCGTTTAGCGACTTTTCAAGAATGGTCTGAACAACTTTCTCTTTTAGTAAGAGTTCTCGGCTACCCGGGTCCTCGAAAAGGACAGCAATAGCCGAGATTGCAGTGACACGGTCCTCTGCATTTACCGACGAGAGCTTCTGAACCAAGGGCAAAAGCTTGCTCTTATCCCCAAGAGCATCAGCAACCGAAGAAATGTTCCTTCCACTCGGTCTCGAGTAAACTTTTGTGTTTGAAATTCGACTTCTTTTCTTTTGTTTGCCCATTTTTTTTTCGTTCTCGAGAGTTCAAAATTTTTTTTGGGCGTTGGGAGTTTTGCAAAAGGCGACGCGTGAAGGCGAAGCGAAATGGCGGAAACAGGACGAATCAAGGTATTCTATAATGACTTTTAAAGGGAAAATATATTCATAATTCTGTTTAGGCGTTGGATTCCACGGTCGTTAATAAGATCGCGGCAGGCGAGATCATCGTGGCGCCAGCGAATGCCCTCAAAGAGATGCTGGAGAATTCTGTGGATGCCAAAAGCACCATTATCGATATTAGTGTTAAGGATGGGGGGTTAAAAATGATCCAGATCACAGATAATGGGGTTGGAATTCATGTAAGATTCTAGCGAGCGCGTTTTATACGATCGCTGACGGTAATATCCAGAAAGAGGATTTGGCAATTCTATGTGAACGCTTTACGACTTCTAAATTAACGACATTTGATGATCTCAAGTCGATAAGTACATATGGTTTCCGGGGTGAAGCCCTGGCCAGTATCTCACACATTGCACACGTTAGTGTAACTACAAAGACTGAAGACTCCAACTGCGCCTGGAGGTAAATTAAAATTTTATGATTATTCTATGATACTGACGTTGTGACTTAGGGCGACCTATTCTGGGGGTGAGATATTACCTCCCAAGCCGGGAGATGCGCCCGGGCCCAAACCTGTCGCTGGTCGGCAGGGAACTCAGATATTGGTAATTAGCTATAGATAATCTCCATGGGTTTTATTAACGACTTTCAAGGTTGAGGATCTGTTCTACAACATGCCTTCACGAATCCGGGCATTTCATTCTGCTTCTGATGAATACTCCAAAATAGTGGACGTGGTAGGAAAGTATTCCATTCACTGTCAAGGTGTTGGAATTAGTTGCAAAAAGGTGAGCAGGCAAGGTTTTGACGGGGTTTTTAATAACATTGATTTAGCACGGCGATCCACACTATACCGTTTCGACCTCGGCGCAGGCTTCGCAAAAGGAAAAGATTCGGACAGTTTACGGCACATCTATTGCCAACGAGTTGGTCAAGATAGAGATGGGGGAGCGGGCAGAGTGGGGCTTACTCTCAGTCGCTGGATACATTACGAATGCCAATTACCAGAGTAAGAAATCGATACCTCCTGTATTTTTCATCAACAATAGGTTGGTATCGTGTGACCCCCTCAAACGAGGCATTTCACAGCTCTATAGTACATTTCTGCCTCGTGGTGGTCATGGCTTTTGCTATCTGTCCCTTACAATTGATCCCAGCTTGGTTGATGTGAATGTGCATCCTACAAAGCGCGAGGTGCGCTTCTTGAACGAGACCGAAATTATCGATGCCATCACGGAGGGTCTCCACGACCGACTGAGTAGCTACGACTCAAGTCGCACATTCTATACCCAGACTCTTTTGCCTGTTGTCGCAAAGAATAAAGATATTACGGACGGAGAAGTACCCATTGAACGACCTGCTAAAAGGGCGAAAGCGGCAGGTCCCAGCTATGACTATGATCTTGTGCGAACCGATGCTCGACAGCAAATGCTTGACTTCAGTCCTAAAGGGGTTGAGAAGTCGGAGTTTGTATTCAATTCTGATCGCGAGAGGAACGATATAAATCTATCGTCTGTTATTGAACTTCGGAATGAAGTCAAGGCCAGCATTAGTGCAGGTGAGTTTGTTATGGATTGGCCCGAAAGAGTTACTGACTTGTTTTTCTTTTGAACCTTTCGCCTGCGGTTTGACATTCCAAAAGTGGGGGCTCCTCCACCCTTTGCCGTTGTTGACATGGTGGAGCGTGTTGTGATTACCCTTTTCGGGGATATGTCGGCCGTATCAAAGGCGAGGTGGGGCGCACTAAATTCCCTTTTTTCGTTTTTATTTGTTGTAGACATTTGCAAACTTTTATACAATCACAAGCTTGTTGGTGTCGTTGATGCTGACGCACGCCTGGCAGCTATTCAGAGTGGGACGGGCTTGTACCTGATTGACTACGCTGCCCTCTTCACGAGCTTTTTCTACCAGACCTGTTTGAATGAGTTTGCCAACTTTGGGGAAATCAAGCTTAAGCCACCGGTCCCTATTGAGCTATCGGATGGTGTAAAGGTAGCCATGTTGGAGGAGTACTTTAGCCTACGAGTTGAAGATGGCCACCTGGTGACACTACCTCTTTTGTTGGTTGGGTTTCTTCCCGATTTGTCGTCTGGCCGACTGGGTAAGTTTGTGACTATGCTGAATGCGGTGGACTGGACACACGAAAAGGCGTGCCTGCAAAGCGTAATGCAGGCCGTAGCCGAGCTCTATGGAGGTTCTGGTGGCACACCTCCCAAGCTGTTATTTGACCAATTGCGCAAAGTAATTGGCGTGGAAGACTTTGGCAAGCACATTATCGAAGTTGCAAACATGAAGAGTCTTTATAAGGTTTTCGAACGGTGTTGAGAAGGTAGTCAAAGCTCGAAGTTTATCGAAGCAGAAGGGAACTCGGATTTCAAGTCGAAACTGATTTTTGCTTTTATGGTTTTGTTTTCGTAGCAAACCCGAATCAAAACAAAAACCGTCACCGTAAAAGGGAGAAAGAGGAGAAGCCCTTCCAAAACACGAAAAAAAAAGAAGAAAAGTAAGCAATTCTTCTCTGCCTTTTGCAGTTGAAATTCTTTTTCTTATGAAGCCTTTTAAAATAGAAAAATAATAACAAAAATAATAATAAAGACGAGCCGCACCACGCCGCACGTATGTTCCAAATCCGCCGCATGAAACGGCTGATGCTTTATTATGTCAAAAGTAAATGTTTACACGGCAAAATCGGGCACTTCAGTGGTGCTGATGTAAGCAGTACAAAAGTGTCTAAACACTGTGGACAGGCAGAGAAAGATAAAAACGGCAGTGAAAAAGAAGCGATCGCAGTGAAGAGCACTACAAGGAAGAAGATATGCAAAATACGCACAGAGTGTTTAATTTCGATTGTTGCTTTGAAGGAAAGTTTTTGTTTTTTTTTTTGGGTTGTGTGGTGTTTGTCTTGGTTTTGGTGTCTTAAAATGACGTATTAAAAGTATAACCGACGGGTAACTCGGCCGCGATGGCCAGACAATTGAAAAACAAAAAGTGGTGAGCATCGAGCCAAAGCAGCAGCAAACCAGAAACAAAAAAAGAAATACACAAACAGCAGCAGCCAGCTTTTAAAAGTAGGGAGTTTACTTTTGTATAGTAAAGAACAAGACAATCGTCACTTTTGTTTGGCCTCTTTGGACAGATTAAAGACAGGGTAAAAAGGAGTGCCGAACAACCGCTTTACTTTTTGTTTTTTTTTTTTTCTTTTGCCGAGGTAAGCGAGCATCGCCACACTTTTTTAGCCTGGCTTAGCCCAATGTTGGTCCCAACAAACTTCTACTTTGAACATGCAACCATTGATTTTGTTGATTGCTTCTTTTATTATTCTTTATTTTGTGTAGTGCTTCTGTCAGCTGCCGGTGGACTTTGTTTTCCCCCCAATTTGCCCTTCTCTTGTTAACCCACGCTGACTTGGGGGTGCTTTGGTCCAAATGATGTAGACTAGTGTCTGTACGGAGTTCGGCGTGTCTGCCGCGCATAGATGCAGACACTGCTCTCCGCTCCTCGGCACTATCAAAGCTGCCCTTTTTAAAAGCCCGCCTTTTCCCACTTTTTTTTGGTTTTTTTTCTTGTCAAACCTGTTTTTACTTTTAGGAAATCCTTTTGAGAAAACGTCTGCAAAGCAAAGTGCAAAGAGACACTCGACTGAGTTCCAACTGAAAACAGAAAAATGGCTGAAGACAATAACAGCAACTCATCGACAATTGTCGATGAACAACGACAACGAGAAGATATCCCTGCTCCCGGTGATGAGGCCCCTACTGCTCTCGACCCTGTCACCTCAAACATCAATGGAGCTACATACACTTTGGGACGATCAGAAACTTTAGCCTCGCTCGAGGAGCGCGGTCTTCAGCAAACACCATCGCGAGAAGCCAACTTTTCGGCAACAATGGACCCTGCTCGACAGGAATTCCCCGAGGAATACACAATTGAGACTACAACTGGTTTGGTCCCAGCAACAACAATTCGCTCTCTGCGTGCAAACCAAGTCCAGGAGCAACTCGAAGAGGGTAGCTTTGACGAGGAAAAGGAAAAGGAGATTGAGTACGTTACCTTCACCATTGACGATCCCGGTAATCCTCAAAACTGGAGCAGAGCCTACAAGTGGTATGTGACCATCGTCGTCTCCATTTTGGTTCTATGTGTCGCTTTCGGTTCTTCAAACGTCACCGGTGGTCTCTCTTTGATTCAGGATAAATATCACGTTGGTCAGGAAGTTGCCATTTTGACTTGCTCCATCATGGTCATTGGTTTTGCCGTCGGTCCTTTACTCTGGTCGCCCATGTCTGAGTTGATTGGCCGTCAGTTGGTCTACATCATCTCTCTGCTTCTCTACATCATTTTCAACATCCCCTGTGCTTTGGCTCCCAATATTGGTGGCTTGCTCGCCTGTCGATTCTTGTGTGGTGTTTTCGCCTCGTCGGGTTTGGTCTTGGCTGGTGGTACTATCGCCGATATCTGGAAGCTCGAGGAGCGTGGTATGGCAATTGCTTACTTTGCTGCCGCTCCTTACTGTGGTCCTGTCTTTGGTCCTCTTATCTGTGGTTTTATCAAGGCTGGCTCTGGTCGTCTCGATCTCTTCTTTTGGGTGACTTTGGCCTTCACCGGCTTTGTTGCTCTCTTTGTGTGCACCATCCCCGAGACTTATGCCCCCGTTTTACTCAAACGTCGAGCTAAGCAGCTCCGCAAGGAAACTGGTAACCCTAACATTATGACTGAGCAGGAGCGCAACAAGATGTCCTTCAAGGAAATTGTCAATGAGTGCTTGGTTCGTCCCATCAACATGATTATGACTGAGCCTGTCTTGGACTTGATGAACTCTTACATTGTCTTGATTTACTCTTTGCTTTACGCTTTCTTCTTTGCCTACCCTGTCATCTTTACAGAGTTGTACGGCTATGGTGATAACATCATTGGTATGATGTTTATTCCTATTTTGATTGGTGCTATTTTTGCCCTGTGCACAACTCCTACTATTGAAAAGTACTACGCTAAGGTCTGTGCTCGACGTGCCCCTGTTCCTGAGGACCGTCTTGTTGCTGCTTTGATTGGTGCCCCCTTTGTGCCCATCGCCTTGTGGATCTTGGGTGCTACTGCTGAAAAGCATGTCATTTGGGTTGGTCCTGCCTCTTCTGGTTTAGCCTTTGGTTATGGTATGGTTATGATTTACTTTTCGGTAAACAACTACATCATCGATGCCTACCAGCGATATGCTGCCTCAGCTTTGGCTGCAAAGGTCTTTACCCGTTCTGCTGGTGGTGCCGCTTTCCCCTTGTTCACCACCCAGATGTACCACCGATTAGGTCTTCACTGGGCCTCATGGCTTTTGGCCTTTATTAGTACCGCTATGGTTGTTATTCCTTTTGGATTTTACAAGTATGGTGCTACCCTCCGACAAAAGTGGAGTCACCCCGAGCTCTACAACTAAATTCTACTATCTATTTCCTCCTCCCTTTGTCTTCATCTCACTTCCCAAAAAAAAATACCCGGTGGTATTCCCTTGGAAATTTCTTCCGGGGACTTGGTCATTACTCCCTGTCAATCATTGGAAATCGCCCGACAAAGGGAGTCACCTTCTCTATCTACGACAATATATGCACTAAATGGGTGTAGTATATATGTATGTTTTCTGGTTTAACGAATCATTATTTGCGGTGTACTGTTTTTATAATAAGAAGTCTTAATGCGTGTTTACTCAAAGTTGTAGTTCTGTAGTCTGCAGATGCAGTATCTAATAAAAAAATAATTCTGAGGTAATTGCTCCTGAAACTAATTGAGCGTGCTCTAGGATTTAGGATAAGCCACCGGTACGAGCTACGTCGAAACCCCAAACTGAAGATCCAAAAAACAAAAGATATATAAACCCACCCATTATCTTTCTCCTCCAGTTTCACTTTGCAGACTAGAGCGAGAGTCTTTTTTTCGATTTCGCATTTGGCAGCTCGCAGCGTTGTAAGCCCTGATGGGGGAAAAAAAAAGGTGGGAGACAAGAAAAAAATTTTCTACTTTTCAAACTCGATTCTCAAAACAGTTTTAAAGAACTTTACCTTACAAAGTCTTTAAATACTATTGCCTTTTTTGGTTTTTTTTTGGATTTCATCACGTTTGTATTTCCTCGCTGCGCGCATCTTCAAGTCCAGAGTCGGGCTTGGTTTCGAAACTTTTCATCAACCTCCTACACATTAAAAAAGAAACAAAAGATGCCCCCCAAGAAGGCTGCCCCCGAAAAGAAGATCTTGCTTGGTCGACCCGGTAATAACCTCAAGAGCGGTATTGTCGGTCTCGCCAATGTCGGAAAATCAACCTTTTTCCAGGCCATCACCCGCAGTCCTCTCGGAAACCCTGCCAACTATCCCTTTGCTACGATCGAACCCGAAGAGGCCCGTGTCATTGTCCCTTCTCCCCGATTCGACCGATTGGTTGACATCTACAAGCCCAAGAGCGAGGTCCCTGCTCACATCACTGTCTTTGATATCGCCGGTTTGACCAAGGGCGCCAGTCAGGGTGAGGGTATGGGCAATGCTTTCTTGTCCAACATCCGTGCTGTCGATGCTACCTTCCAGGTCGTCCGATGCTTTGACGATGCCGAAATCACCCACATTGAAGGCGACGTTGACCCCGTACGAGATTTGAGCATCATCGCCGATGAGTTGCGCATCAAGGATCTCGAGTTCACCGAGAAGCACCGTGAAGGTGTCGAAAAGATTGCCAAGCGAGGTGGTACCTCTCTTGAGGTCAAGTCCAAGAAGGACGAGCTTCTCATCGTCGACAAGGTCCGCGAGTGGCTTGAGGCCGGAAAGCGAATCAACAACGGTAACTGGAGCATGAAGGAGGTCGAGGTCATCAATAGCATGTTCTTGCTCACCGCCAAGCCCACTATCTACCTCGTCAACTTGAGCGAGCGAGATTACATCCGCAAGAAGAACAAGGCTCTTCCCGGCATCAAGCAGTGGGTCGATGCCAACTCTCCCGGTGATCTCATCATCCCCATCTCTATCTCTCTCGAAGAGCGACTCGCTGGTTACGAGACCGACGCCGAGCGTGAGGCCGAGCAGGAGCGAATCGGTGCTCAGTCGGCTCTTCCCAAGATCATCACCTCCATGCGATCCGCTCTCCAGCTTATCTCCTTCTTCACCTCGGGTCCCGATGAGGTTCGAGAGTGGACCATCCGCGAGGGCACCAAGGCTCCCCAGGCCGCTGGTGTTATCCACACCGATTTGATGAACACCTTCATTTTGGCTCAGGTTACCAAGTACGCTGACTTCACCGAGGCTGGCGGCGACGAAGTCCAGGTCAAGGCTGCCGGTAAGCTCTACTCCAAGGGTAAGGACTATGTCGTCGAGGATGGTGATATCATCTACTTCCGAGCCGGCGCTGGCAAGAACTAAAAAGTTCCCTCTCTTCTGGTTCTAGTATGAATAGCTGTATAAAAAGTTTGGGCACAAGTGTAAAATCTCTTCCAAACCCGTCGATCGGCTGGCCCAAGTGCAAAATATGTGCTGGCCACTTTAAAATGCAAATCACACTAGTCAGTGCTAAGGTTATATTTTTTTTGAAAAAAAAGGCTAAATAATATCGATATTCTTCGTAAGAGCTCTTCGGGAATTGAGATACTCAATCTATTGGAGAGGTTATAGTTTCTGTGGTCTATAGCATTTTGCTCCGACTTAAAAGACAAATGTGTATTCGTAAGGTTATTACGCGGTTTCTTATAATTGAAATACTACGCTCTGCTTAAATATCGCAACCCCAGCGGTCAGCTTTATTAAGGGTATATAGAGGTGAAAAAAAACTTGAGACTCTCCCCGCTCATAGATCGTTCTTCTTGATCATGGATAAATTTACAGTAAAGCCCCCAGAAACACCATAATTGAGGAAGTTATTCTTCGTGATATTCTGAAGAGCGACTTCATCAATAAACTCCTCATTGGAAGCGCTGAAGCTTTCGATGAGATAGCACGGGTCAAACAGCCCTTTCAAGTCATTATTGTTCTCTGATGTGGCCTGTCTGCAGACAAGAGCATGCGGACATGGTGCTTGCATATCTTGAAACTCGCCACAGTCGCAATACTTGCTTTCGAGATTGACGACGACTTCTTCCAGGCGCAACCAATTTTCGAGTTTTACAAGCCGAACAAAACCGTAGTTGGGTTTCCGCTTCGTTGATGATACGTAGCTATCATAAATCGAAATCAGGGTTTGTAATGAACAGTCATTCATAATGCCTTGATGGACAATGAATGTTCCGTCATCTTGAGGTCCATCAGTACGAAGCTGTAATGCATCCGCAATTCTCGTACACATCCAAAGGTACTTGTAGGCAGACTGAACCAGAAAGGAGGCGCCTTGACCTGTGGTATAAGAACGAGCTATAGCGCTAGACCTCTGGTGTGAGTCGATTATAGCATTGGCCATCCCGAGAACGCACGAACAAATGTCCAATTCGCGTAACCTAACAACCTGGGTATTGAATGCTTCGGCGAGACTAGATGTAGAGATCCCGTACTTTGGCTTTACAGCAAACGCTTGTGAATACGTTTCTTTAAATCCAATGAGATGAGCATACGTCGAGTCACTTGCAGTCCTGTGTACTTCCTTGATCAGGCTGCCCAGCTCTGTCATATTTTTATTCGCAGATTCCTTGGCTCCACTGTTAACAATGCTCCAAAACAAACTGGTAAATTTCGCTCGGTCCTTGGAAGCCACAATTTTCCGTCCGTCTTCATGCAGGTTTCGGGCGCATTGAATATGTGGATTTTGCTCACTAGGGAACACAGAGGAAAGACAAGATAAAAGACCCTTGTCATTGTCAGATAGGACCGAAACTCCGGACTCGGTCATAAAAGGGTATGACTCTTTTAGCCGGGTCAAAAACCATTTCCAGTTTGCACTATTTTCAGTGGGCACAACTGAAAAAGCCAAAGGAACAGTCTTGTCGTTGCCGTCTACTCCAATTGCTGTAAGAATAGTAGCACGGTATTCCCTCAAGCAGCCCATCGACCGCGTAAAAGATCCATCCACCGTAACCACTTTTTTCAAAGAACGCGGATCCAGACTCGTCCGAGGACATACGTACAGCCGAAGAAAACTTAATTTTCTTCTGGTCCTTTCGCCCCTTTCGAACATAAAGGGTGCAGTCGCGTGTGCCGCATCTGCATCTGCTTTTGATACCTTAAAAGTCGACCTTTTCTTGACCTCTAAAAGATTGCCCATAAAGTCAAACTTTGAAAAGCCGTTTTCGACCTCGATGATAGACTCCCCCGACTGTTCAAGTTAGTATGGTCGTAATGTCCTTACAACATACAACTTACTTCCACTCGGCGCCTGATGCTTCGGTCTATTTGAGCTATAGTCCTACCCCCGTCTTCCCCTTCCTTTTGGCTTTCATCTTCATTCTCGTCACTGAAGGCAAAATTGCTATGCCTTGCTTCAGGCTCGAGCAGTTCCAGGTCAAGCATAGACTCGTTATTATAGGCAATTGAAGACTTGATAACTTCAAGACCCTGGTTCTCGTCCACCAACTCAAGTGCATAAGGAAGACGGTCTTTTAAGAGAAGCAATGCGCCAATCAAATAGTCAAGGGAAGCGGTCTTGTCAGTCCTCTGTCTGAAAGGTAGCTTTTCAAGGTTCTTTCTAAGACTGTTATTGACAATAGAGCTCTGTGTCTTCTTGAAAATTTCAAGCGAGACTCTAGTCTCTTCACAGAGCTTCTCTGCTCTCTCATCATCAAGATGCATAATGTAGAGAACTATCTCGACACATATCTCCTTGAACTTTTCACCATCAGTTGCATCATTGCCGTTACCATCAATAATCCAGTAGTTGTAGAAAGAACTGGCTACCATAATCAATGCGTCCTTGATATATAAAGACATTCCTGAAAGTGCGGCTACCGCCAGTGGAGGTATATCTTTCTCGCTGATATTGGCAATCAATTCACTCTTGAGCTGTTTCTTTCTGTCAGCAGGTCTATCAATGGTCTGTTTTTGCTCCTCGGCGGTCCTCTGTCTCTTTTCATAAACTCTTTCCATCTTGCGGTTACGATTTTTTAATTCCTTGGCCATGTTCGCATGTATGCAGCGATGTGAATATTCGTAAAAATCCACCACTACTTGATCAAATCCAGTTTCGGGCTGCACGACTTCACATAGACGTGCTTTACACAGAGAACAGCCGATAGCCCACTTGACCTCATACCCATTTGGTTTGAACTTCTTGATTTCTGTAATGATTACGTGATGAAAAAAGAAATAGTATAATCCAATAGTCCTTTTCGCCATCTCATAAGAAGGAAATTTGACTCGCTTCTTTTGAGTGAAAAAATAGCTCCTCTTTTTTTCGAAAGCTCTGCGGAAGGTTTCAACGTATCTTTTGGCAATCGTATTGACATTTTCCTCAAATGGTATTCGTTCTTCAACAGTAACTGAATCTGTGTCGTCCATGTAGCCCTTGTCGTCGCTTTCGTGGTCTAGGCGAAGTCTCCGATGTTTATCCAAGTCGCTGAAGATTTTTAGCATTTCACTCGTATCTGTAATATGTTATTTAATGTCTAGTTAAAAGTATTGTGTTTCTCACCTATCCCGTTGTTTGTCATAGTAGGGTGAGAGTTTGTGACTACATAATCTGTGGGTAGGGAACTGTCGTCGTAACAATCAATACCCGGATCGTAATCATTGTATCCGGCGTCATTGTCTGTGTTTGTGTTAGTGAGATGTAAATCAACATGATTGGCTACTAACCCGGCATTTCAGCGTCAGCTATAGTTGAATCCTGAGGTAGGTCTGGTTGGATACCAATACGACGTTCAGTCGCTTCTGATTGAGCTCCACCACTTCCACTACCGTCTTCAGACACGTCTAGTTGAGTTCCACTATTGTGTTGAAGCGTACCTGATTGGATTGAAGCTTGAACACTCGCTTGAGCTTTCATGATCCTTTGGCGGTTCCGTCTTTTCTCTATGCGTTGCTCTCTTCTTCTTTTTTCGCCTTCTTGATCCTCTCGTACATAATGTAGCTTTTTAGACAAGACCTCCACCTGTAACCCTAGTCGTTCATTCTGTTCTTTTAATGCTTGCTTGCTTGCTATAAGTTGTTCGCTAGCCTGTATGGTATTATGGAGACTTGTATGAAGAGAAGCTACAGCATCGTTGATTATCTGTCTTAATCTAGAGAGTTTTCTGTGAATGTCATTTTGATCAGGCCCAGTCGAACTGAGCATGGCTGTGTTGGCGAGTTCAGAAAAAGCCCGGTTCATTTCATGCACCCCTCGGTTTGAGTAGTCCTCGAGTAAGCCTTTGCTATTTGATATGGCCGATGGGAGCTCGTTTGGAATCATTGCGTGTAATCGAGTTCAAACACTCTGAAAGCACCGTGCTCAAGGATGAATTGATTGCCGATATCAGCGAGTAAGACATACCTCTACTGGTGGTAATAATGTGCTCTCCAGAAAGTCTCTATATAGTTAGACGCAACGTATTATTAGTGGTATTGTAGTTCTTCTATGTACAAAGCCAGACTAACCTTTTTACATGCGGCTTTTGACTTTTTGACATTTTGTCCTCTTTTCCGGTCCAAGCATATTTTTAATGGATAGCAATATCCTAAATCCCAAAAGTTGGATAGCATAATCCACTCACCCCAAAGACCCAAACCCCCAAAGAAAGTGAAGAAATATCAGATTTCAGCAATATTGAGGCTTCTTTCGCATTTCTTCCCTTCTTCTTTTTGATTGCATCTGCTTTGCTCTTTTTTTTGAGTCAGCTATACAGGTAAAATTGCTACTGCATACTTTTGGAAGTTCTCTAAAGCCTGCAATCAAGGCACGAAACTGAATGAATTCGCTTTCGCTCCTGGCCGCGGGTATTTCCCAAGTCCGGGATCGAGCACTTGGAAACGATAACGTTCATGATGACGAGTACGATAGCCAGGACGAGGGACATGAACAGCATGTGTCAGTGTCGCCCAACTTCCCTAACCAAGCTCGAGAAGCAGATGTTGGGGTTCACGTACCCACCACTCTTGGGCTGCAGAAGCGCCCGAGTACGAGTACTTTGGCTTCACTGAAACAGGACTATGTGCCACAGGACTCGCCACAGATTGACCACTCTCCGAGTGAGAAGTTACATGATGATCTGAACTGCGGGGAGCGGAGCGCGCCGGCTGAAACGACAATTGCTACCAATGAGAGTGACCCATCTCCTCTAGAAGTGACTAATGAAGGTGAATATAGTTTGCATATTTCTATGTTTGGCGCTCAATGACTTACATTGTCTTAGCTTCTACGTCATCAAGCTTGACTAACAACACGCCGCCTGCTATCGAAGATTCAAAAGACGGTGCGACGGCAAAATCAGAAGATTTCAGCGAGCCCGAATCTAGCAAATCGAACAATCTTGGTAGAAAGCGACGTGGCTCGGCTCGTTCGGGAGGCCTAGCTGCTGCAGTTCCTTATGATCGCAACTGGCGCCTGTCCTTTAGTAGCAGTAGTAGTCGTGGGGGGAGCAGTACCGGTAGTTCTTCATCACAGGATGATGAAGATTATGATGTGGACTACAAAAAACCTGCAGATTACCCCCGGTCCAGCTCGATAGACAGCCACAAGTATGTGCCTGCCGAGTATGCGGGTCCTGGATTGCACTCATTCCATTCCAGGTCACCTTCAGTATCTTCCTCCTCGTCCTCTTCCTCTTCGTCATCCTCGTCTGAAGACGACGAAGAAGATGATGATGACTTCGACGACGATACGGAGAAATTTGATAGCGAACTGGCCGTTCCTGCTGAGAGCGAAGGTATGGATAAGGATCTTTTACAGCGTATTAATCAGCACCATCAGTTTACCAAGCGGCTTTTGGTCGAGCGCCGATACAAGCGACGCATTCGGAAAGAGTGGCAGCAGGCCGAGCGCGAGAGGCTTGCTGACTTGCAAAAAGCCGAAGCTGAAGAAGAGCATATTCGCTACTTGCAAAAGTGGTACCGATGTTTCCGTACCCTTACTTGGTACAATCTACCTTTGTTTTGCGTTTACTGGATCTGCCACTTTATGAAGTGGCTCACTGTATTATTTTGCACTGTCGGTATGAGTATGGCCATTCGTTTGAAGGGCTTGATTAGCCGATCCAAGGCCGTATCACCGCCTGTGCGATCTAAACGTCGACGCCCAAAGCAGCCGGCGGCTAGCAAAGAGCTGAGTCCGGGCGATGCCACTTCTTCAGGCTATGAGAACCCGGTCACAAACGTTGACGACGTTTCTATTTCTCCCTCGGTTCGATTCCTTTCTATCCCTGGTCTGCAAAGCGGTGACCTAGGCGAAGCTCCGTCGGCAATGACGACCAAGACGCGAATGATGCTCAAGCAGCGTGGTCAACTATCCTTTGAGCATGCGTCGGAGTACGACCTGTCTCATGACAGCAATATAGCTAGCGATAGCAGCAATAGCAAGAAAAAGGTCCGAAAACAAGCCGACTTGTTGACACCACCCAAGCCGCTCATTCCCAAGCACGTTAAGCATGGGCGAAAGACGCTTGTTTTAGACTTGGACGAGACTTTGATCCATTCTGTTAGTCGCGATGGCGGATCGGCGAAGAGCCACATCGTTGAGGTTTTAATGGACGGTGGTCATGCGCTGCTCTACTACGTACACAAGCGACCCTTCTGCGACGACTTTTTGGCGCAGGTTGCAAAGTGGTACCAGCTCGTTGTATTCACCGCAAGTATGCAACAGTATGCCGACCAGGTGATTGATCTGATTGATCAGGACGGAAAATATTTCGCTGACCGCAGGTACTATCGACAGCACTGCAACGTTATGGCGGGCTCGTACGTCAAAGACCTCACAGTTGTGGATGCTGATTTGAGCAACGTTGTCATTATTGACAACTCTCCCATTTCCTATTTGCTGCACAAGGAAAACGCCATTCCTATATCTGGCTGGATTTCCGACTCGCAGGATACGGATCTATTGAATTTGCTGCCGATGCTATACGGCATGCGTTACGTCACCGACGTGCGCTCTATTCTCGGTCTTCGCTACGGCGAGCAGGGTCCGACCGCGAATAGCCTCTAGATGGCCCCCACCCTTGTTTATATTTTCTTTTTTTTTTGTGTACTCAATGTACATTTTGGCATGTCGGCGTTATTTTTCGTTTTTGTTTTTTACAGATATTTATAGTGGATGATGACGGAAATGATAGAGATGATTATTTAACAAAGTAGAGTCTTAGACAGCCTTGTACTTGTACCGGAACCCCGCGAGAGCAGCCAGCTCAGTGCTATCCATCCACACCCGTACGACGCCGACGAACGCCCACCCAAAGCCCGGCATGATCCAGGGCGTGTACTTTCCGGAGACGATGAGCCAGGCGAGGTCGTGGGGCATGCCCTCCCGCATAACGAGATATGCATATCCGCCAACAGCAATCAGCGCTGCCAGCACGCCGTTTAGTACCAGTAAAATCGAAACAAGCGGCCAGCCGCCGTGGGGTCCGCGCGTCGCCTGCGTCGCTGCGAGCCAGTTGCGAATCAAGTCGCTGCTCTCGTCCTCCGAGCGGCTGGGCTTTTCGCTCGACGCAAAGACTCTGGATACACGGCTGCGGGCATTGGGGGCGCCGGCGCCGCCAGTTGGTTTTAGTTGTGCGAAGAGGGTATGGAGGCTCAGGCCTGGGCGAATTTTGTATGCGACGACCATTGAAAAAGCCAGCGATGAGGCCGACAGGGTCCAGAGAGTCCGAGTCGTCGATAAGCGCGCGAGATCGAAGCGAAGAAGAATGTATACGAGCATGAGCGCTAACATGCCCATGAGTGCGACCTGCCAGTCAGTCATTTGTAGACCACGTCGAGCCTCTTGGTAAAATTGGGCTAAAACTCACTTGATAGTTTCTATTCTTGTCTTCGCTGTCGACAATAAGGCCTGCAATTAACTCGTCCTGCTCTAAACATGATTAGTCGCCACGTCCCTCAGCCTGTCTTTCAGCAGATGATCTCGTACCTTGTTCATCCAACACGACGCCAAACTCGTCAGTGTCACTATCATTCCTTTGCCAGCTTTCGTTTGTTCCTGGCACCTGCCGAAGCGCGCCTTCGACGTTGCGCTTCGTCACTGTCATTACGGAGAAATCTAAAGAGTCGACAGGCTACAATACCCAGAATCAAATAGTAAACAGTTGAGGCTTTTTTTCGTCTATGTACAAACACCACAACTCGAATAAAACCAAGATCCACAAAAAGAAAAACAGTAAAGCTCTGAAAGCGTATATCAAACCCACACATACACCCCAAAAAAAACACGTATAAAACAAGGAAACAAGGAACATAAAGACCAAACCACGCAACTCCAACGAATGAAGAAATATAAAACATGAGCAAAGAGCGGTGTGTGGACTCGCCAACATCAAAGACGTCGACTCCAGCACTTCCCCACACTTGCTCGAGAGAAGTATAAAACAAAGAAAAACAAAAACAAAAAACCAACGAAACCATTTTTTCCCCTTTTAGATTATGGAGGGAATGATATCTCTATGTATATAGGCAAATGAGCCCACCAAGATGGAATAGATATAACGTCAAACCAGGCATTGGGAGTGAATATGTAGACAGATGCAATCAATAGATGAAATGAAATCAGCGGGCACTGTCGAGAAGATAGGGTGTAAGAGGTGGTGAGAGGGAGGATGTGCCGGATATGCGGAACTCAGTATAAATGTTCCGGCACCATTTAAATCAGTCGAATAAAAAAAGAACACAAAATTCCTGATAGAGACTAGAATGATTGAATTTCGACGCATTGCCTCCAGAAGCATATTTACAGATAGTCGTGTGATGGAAGTTTCTGGACGGAATGTGACGTATTTCTGGCCGCCGTTGCGCATATTAAGCAGTCGACTCCTGGCGACTTCCTACCACGCGCTGTAAGACCGACTCAAAGCCTTTCTTGCCGAGGATGGCGTTTTGGTCAAAGCGCTCGACCGACCAGTCTTCGATTTTGTTGCACAGCCGCTCAAAGGCTGCATAAGCGCGTATCTGAGCTTCTTGGTGGAATATCGTGCGTTTGATAGGATCGGCAGGGTCGGGGGTGTAGGTGACGGTCTCAAAGACGGAGAGCAGGTTGTTCATTGTCAAGTTCACGGAACGGAGCACGAGTGTCTTCTTCACAAAGTCAACTTCTGAGACCTCTCGCACGTACGACACGCACGTACCACCCACGAGCATCAGTATCCATCGTGGAATGGGCTGGCGGACAGTAATCAAGCGCTCGGTGCGCAAAACTTTGGTCTCGGGATTGAGCTCCCGGCGCAAAACATCGACGGCGACGACGTGTGTCGAGACCTCGTTTGGGTATTTTTTCCAGTTGGCGATTGTCACCTGATTCCAGCTGTAATCAAACGTGTGCAAAGAGCTGAAAATCCTCATTTTCTTTTCCTTTCTGAAGTAATTTCTTTTCTCTTCCAAAAGAGCAAAACTTTTTTTTTTTTGGCTTCCCGAATAAAGATATCGGTACATAATTTACTTCGGGTGCGGTCTGAAAACTGCGCCACAAGGAGGAACGACCCAGAGAAAACCGTTTGACAGGCCCGATGCACCTGAAGAAGACATTCCTCAATAAAAACTCCAATGGCTGAGCCCGTAAAAGAGTGCAAGGCGAAGCACACGCAAAACCTGAAGCAAGTGGTGCAGATTTCAAGCATGATACTATGCGAACTACGCGTAAAAGTATTGTAGTTACCGGGGAAACGTGTATCGCTACGGTCAAGGACAAGGGGAAAGCAAACGGTACGCCTAAAAATACAAAATACAAACGGAAGTTAGCGCGTTGCTGAAATGCGAATTGAGCCCGGGTCAGCACCACCGGCGGTCTCGACCCACCAGCCCTTGCTCGTGCGAAGTGACTTTTCAGGCACGCTCTGGCCGTCGTCGAGCAGCGAGACGATGGCGTGGTGAAGGGCGGTGGAGTTTCGGGGCTGGAAGACCGGGTCTGCGAGCGGGTCGGTGGTAGAGAGTGGAGAGCGGGAGGGTGTGCGGTCTGGTGGTGCCCACTCGTCGGAGTGGATAAATGGAAGGCTCGAGCTAAGCAAGTGTGTTGGGGCGTCGTAGACGAGTTCCAGCCTGCGCTGCGGGCCCGCGGTCCCGGCGACGGAAGACACCGCTGACGCACTCTTACTCCTGTCGGCGCCGGTGTCGTCGGCATCGGAGTCGGCGGTCGAAAGGGACAACAGTGCCTGGCAGAGGGCGTCCAAGCTTGCGGCCGAGTGACGTTCGAGTCGGGCATCGGAGTCGACAACGAGCGTCACCACTAAGTTTTCGTAGCAGTATACGACCACGCCAAACTCTTGCAATTTGGAACCAGCCATGAGAAAGATAGGTTTGGGTTTGAATGCTTCTGTGTCCTGCGTGGCTACCAGCCAGGACCCTGTCGAGACCTCGACGTCGGCGGTCTCTGCAGGCACGTCGTTGTCGTCGTCGTCGGCGGCGGCGGCGGCGGGCGACTCTGGCGGATCAGGAAACTTTGTGACCCTCACTAGCGACAGAAGCGGGTTTGTGATCCAGCTGTTGATAGTCTCGGAGATGGCGTCTCCCGTCTGCTGACCGGCCGAGAGAATGGAGTTTGTGACGCGGAGAGTTTCGTCGAGAAGATACTGGCCTGAGCCGTTGGCACTGTCAGAGCTTGTGTCCGGTGGTGTGAGCGAGCGGCAGTCTTCAAACGTGGGGTAGCCGGAGTCGTTTACGAGGCGCGAGCCGGTGGTCTGTCCGCGGGACTGAAAGACCCAAGTTGCCAGATCGATGAGACTGTCATGATTGATAAAACCGGTTCCAGTGTAGATACAGCCGTCGGTTGGGAGCGGCATTTTACCAACAGAGTGTATCAAGATGTCATGAAAGCGGAGGTCGGTTTCGCGAAGCCAAGAAGCGACGACCTCGCCGGCGTTCGATGGCATTATAGGTGTGTGTAAAGCGATGAACCAGTCAGATGCGCCGTAGCCATTCAATGTAATACTGCTTCCGGTCTGCGCCTGCCTTTCGCACCCGGCGAGCGAGGGCTGGGGCCGGGTACTTGCGACCCAAGGATCCCACCACTCTGCGAGCCTGTCAATCAGGCCCTGCAAGCCGAGCTGCACGAGTCCTCCGCTGAGCGAGTTGCGGTGCAGTCTGTAGGCACGGTATGCGCGAATGAGCCGTGTGTAGAGGATGGACGAGGGTGCGAGTGGAGTAAAAGTCCGGTCAGGCCCCTGTGCAGGCGCGGGTGACTGTAGTAATTCCAGCTGCGTTTGGGATTTGGTAAACTTCGCCACCAGCCACCAGGCATTCGAGAGCTCTTCCTGGTCCGGGTCAGGAACCGCGTGATCCTCCAGCCTGCAGACGACGTATACCCCATCGTTTGTATTTACAAACCGTAGCAGAGCAGGCTCTAGGTCGCATGCGTCGTCCTTGTCCGTGATGGAGGACCTGTCCTCGTCGGCTGGCGGGCCGGAAAAGCCACGCGCAAACTCCACCAAGCCCTGGCAGAGCCCAATTTGCCGTAGTTTTGCATCCTCGGAGAGTGTCTGTGGATAAAAGTAGACTATCTGGTCTGCGAGGGACTCGTCGCGTGGGCCCAGGCTTGGGTTGTATATGGTGAGGAGTGCCAGAGCAGGTTCCCCGGGGGTTCGTGGCGGATCGCATTGCTCGGTGCCGGTCTCTGACGCCTGCAGTCCCGGCTGGTCCAGCGTAGCCATTTTCGCTTCCTCAAAGGGAAGTTGTGGCTTTGTCTAGTGTTTGTAATGTTTTGTTTTTTTCATTTCTTCTACCGTACTTCCTGCAGTTTCTCCACAGCCCCCTCTCCAACACAGTTTTGAATACTGTTTTATGTTTTCGCGACTCCCTGCTGTGGTATCTACTTTTCGCAGCATGTCGACTCAAGTGGGTTGTGATGGGCGGTGAGAGAGGATGAACTAACGGGGTCCAGGCTACGCCGATGCAGGCTCTTATCAAAGAGCGAGTGACCGCGGCACTACACCCGACACACCTTGTCATCATCAACGACTCAGCTAGTCACGCACATCACGCGTCGATGCGTGGATCAACAAACACGATCGAATCGCACTTCCGCGTGGGTCTGGTATCGACCGCGTTCGAGGGCAAGACGCTGATTGCCCGGCACCGACTAGTCAACGGGCTCCTTGAGGCCGAGATGCAGAAGCAGAACGGGATCCACGCGCTACAGCTATCGACCCAGACGCCGGCGGAGGTCGAGCGCGGGCTCGGTGCCGGCTGGCTTCGCGATAGCCTGAGCTCGCAGTGAAGTGTATCAGTAGGGAAAAAGCTAAAAAAAAAAAAAAAAAGCCCGATTAGGTTGAAATCAATGTAGTCACGCGACGATAACTGAGAAATCGGCTTATCCTACGCGTATCCAATAGCCGAGCAGTCGGTCCCGGCTACTCACTCACACCAAGCCGGTATATCGGTTTAGGTTGCAGTGGTCATGGCCACTTTCGGGTTCAGTCAGGCACAGACCAAGCGTAGACGAAGGTACAGATGTCTATCCCACAGACAAAGATACAGATACCTATCCCACAGACAGGAGACCTATCCAATTCACCAAACCAACTCCTTGCCCCGTGACACCCCCATATTCTCGGATCCGAACAACTCGGATCCGAGCCTCTCTCTCTCGTCTTTCTCGCTCGGACCCGCACTCCCTTTCCGCAAAAAAAGCAAAAGTTGATGTAATCGGTGCTGTGCTTTGATTGGTTCGCTTATTTGTTTTTCCTTCTGTGTTGTACGGCTGGTTCAAAAGATCAGATAACCCGAGACGATGATGCAACCCAAACACCTTACTACACCCCCCCTCCCCCCGACCAAAACCCCTCTCCATTCTCCTCCTTTCCAACTCCATTGCAAACTTCCTCACTAAAAATAAAAAAAAAATAAACGAGCCCCTCCCCGTTGAAGTCGAACCCCGCAGCCAAGCGGGAAAAGAAAAAATTTTTTCTTCTGATGATCGGAAAGACAAAATGTAGCGTCAACACCAAGGTGGGAAAACTACTACGTCGACACTACAACACCGCTCTGCTACGCCTGGAAAAGAATTTTTAAAAGATATGTTTTTATTTGTATCATCACAGGTCGTTATTTAAAAAAAAAAATCACTTTTTTTCTTTCTTTTTCAAAAAAACAAAACTTTTTCCCCTTTTTCCCCTTTTTCCTTCACCATATTCCCTCTTTGTATATTTTTAAACCTTGGGAGGTCCCTTGGTGGGTATGCGCGTCATCATGAATCTAGCCCAGTCTAGGCAGTAATATGCATTATTTTCTTTTTCCAAACAAAAAAAAAATAAGTTTATAGCATTGTAGTCAGCAACTGCTTGTAGTTGTTGTCGGCCACACGTGGAGCCAGAGCATGCGCTGTTGTTCGCAGCGGCGGTGACAGAGACGCAGCCGCCGATCTTGGGTGAGAGGAGAAGGAGTGTCGAGGTGTGGCCGTGTATTTTGTAACATCGTAGGCCTCGGTGGGATAGAAGGAACCCGAGTTGGATGAGGTCTTTGAGTGGCAGTCATAGTCCTCAGCCTCATCCTCGATTCCGTCGTCAGACAAGTTGAGAGACACGATCGAATCGGTGGAGATGGAAGATCGACGAGTGCCAGCATTTCCCGTAACCGGTGAGGGTGCGTTGATGACACTCACCGAGGGTGAAGGTGGAGGAAGGCGGAGATGCTTCGAGAGTGTGCATTCGGCATCGCAGCGGGGGGCCATTCTTGAATTTGCAAAAGAGGAAAAAGAGACTCTTGCTGTTGGTCTCAAACCAGGTGATGAGAGGTTATACTGGGTGTATAATGCCGAGTGCTGGCAGGCGCAATCGCAGGCACTGGTGACGGCAGCAGCAGCAGGCACGTTCTTGGGCAGAGAGGAAGAAGACTGTAATTCATTGAGTCGACAAGCCTCTGAGCAGTACATTTGTCCATGAGGGCACATCTTGTCGCACACAGTGCAGTAATCGTTTGTCCAAATCATCGCTGAATGAAGAAAAAAAAAAAAGTGAAAAACGGGAAAGGTGCCTTTACTTTATACACAAAAGCAGCCAAAAAAATGCCAAAAGCACGCACATTGCCCAAAAAAGAGTCATGAGTTGTCATGGCAACGACTTGCAGCACGCACGCGGGCGCGGGGTGGTGAGTATATATAGTATTAAGATATTAGTATAATAATATAAATAATATGATAATATAATAATATAATTAGTATATTGATACTAATACTATTAGATAGTATATGTTTATGTTTTTTTTTTTTCGGTGTGGATTCCTACGCTGGCAAACCTTGACTCAGAGGCTGGTGGTGTCATTTCTTCTTGCTTATCGGTGCTTGATGAATCTAATATTTGGAGGTTTTTGTTTTTTTTTTTACAGGCACTCAAAGTTATAGATGGTGTCATTTAGTTTTAAAGTAAATTACTGTGTTGTCTTTGTTGTCTTTGTTGTCTGTGTGCCTTTGATGCGGGCACGTTGGCTGCAGAAACTAGACCCCTTCAACCAACTCAGCTGCGTGCCCTTTAGAAAACGAGATCTGAAACATTTTTGGTTTCATTTAGGAAAGATAAAAAAACTTTATTTCCAAATCACACCATTTAGGGTAAAGTATATTCCCTATCACCTATTGTGAGGTTCAATCACCTTCACCCGCCTTCTTGGCTTTTTTCAACTGCTCCAACACAAGCGTCAAGTTTGAGCAATCCTCACCTCACTGCCGTGATCCCCCGCCCTTCCCGCCTTCCGTTCTAGACTCCCTTTCCGATTTTTGGCCCTCCCCTCTCTAAAAAAGTTTTTTTTTTGTTACTCTTAAACACAAAAGCACGCAAAACTGTTTAGCAAACGTTTTAAATGACGCGTCTCGGTATAGAAGAAAGAGTCTGAACTCTGTAGAAAATCCAAACTCTGTAGAAATCCAAACTCTGTAATGGCAAATCCGAAAAAGGCGGAGAAACCGGCTAATTCACCTTGCACAATGACGCAACAAAAGAAAGAAAAAAAAAAAGTCACAGATTACGCATTAAAAGAGAGCAAAACAAAAAATTTCTTATTAAAAACCCGTTTAAACGTTTCCTTCCTTTGAGAGTGAGTTTTGCTTTTGCTTTGTCCAGGTTTTTGAGTGTGTGCAGGGGGGGGGGGGGAAGGTGACTCTTTTTGAGCCGCTTCGCTTAAATGTGAGCCGCAGACTCATTATGTTGCTCTCGCTCTGCTGTGCTTTGCGGGTGTTTGGTGTGATTGGGGGTGGAATGTTGAGTGTTATTCTCTAATCCCAATGCGAGTTTTATCACCATTCACAATCAACTTTTGCAGTCGGGCACACCGCGTGGGTCGCTCGATCGTATATCGTCGGGTTGTATTACACCGTGCCGGGTCGCGTGTGGCAACGTGTCTTTGCTGCTCGACTGTCGGTTGTTCGTGATCGTCGCCGAATGGCTGTATATGACGTACATGGATCATCTTATTGTGCTGTTAATTTTTTTTTTCGTTCTTTTTTTTTTTTTTCTTTTTTTTATAAGACTATTTCTGGCTATAAAGTAAAATATGCGCATTGTGTATATACAGTATCTCAATGTCTTGTTTTAATCTTCCCCACGTTCATGTGGTTGGTACACGTTCATGGTTCAGTAGTCGGGAACGTGCTCGTCAAACCCAATCAACTCCTCAAACATATCCACACAGTCAATGTGTGCCTGAAGTCGGGCACAGAGCAAGAACGCACCCGAGAGCTTGCGGTGCAACGAATAGGTCTCCTCCGGCGGCGGTGTCAGACGCTGCTGCAGCATCAACGGAATGTAGCTGCGTACCCGGTCGGTAATGGTCTGGTTTGCAAACACAAACCGGTGGTCCTTGTGCGCAAGCAGCGACTGTCTGAACGGCTCGCCAAGCGTAAGGATGCTGTCGACATGCGCCTGCACCATCGACGGAGACTCGTAACCGGTCAAGAAACCGGCACGGTAAGAGTACTCCTCAACTTGCTTTCGGTCCTCACGCGCACTAGCCCGAAGAATGTTTAGATAGTTTTCAATAAATTCGCCCTGGAACGGTCGGCTGGCACCAAAGTCGAGAAGCTCAATCTACAGGGTCAGCACCTTCACCAACAAACATATATCACTCACCTTATTTGTCTTGGGATTGTACAAAAAGTTGGTCCAGTTGGGATCGGTCTGCATAAAGCGAAACTGCGAAATCTCCCGCAGACACAATCGCATGATGTTGGAGGCAATCTGATCCGTTAGTACATACTGATAAATTATGTTTTTTTTTATATAAAAAAAACAAAAACAAAAAAAAGCTCCATACCCAGTCCTTCTTCTCCTGGCCCAGCGCCATGTTCTCGGGCTTGGTGATGCCAGTTCCCCACATGCGCTCCATGGTCAGCACATGTCGTCCGCTCAGCTCGGGATACGCCTTGGGCACCACAAACACGTCATCTCCATCCAAAAGCTCGTGAAACTTGTTTATGCATCGCAGTTCGCGCTCGTAGTCGCATTCCCAACCAAGCTCCTCGCGCGCATTTGCAATCGTCTTGTCCAGGTACAGGCCCTTGGGCAGCAGCGAAGAGGCCGTCAGCAGAATGGAAAGATTGCTCAGGTCAGACTCAATCGAATTGCCAATGTTGGGGTACTGCACCTTGACGGCAACGTCGGTTCCGTCAAGCAGCTTCGCCGCGTGCACCTGGCCAATACTTGCAGCAGCCATCGGTACGTCATCAAACTCGGCAAACTTGGACCGCCAGTCCGCGCCCAGATCTGCAGTCAGCGAGCGGTTCAGCTGTCGTCGCGGCATGTAATCCGCACTGTCCTGCACCCGCGAAAGCACCGTGCGGATCTCGGGCGGCAAGAAGCTGGCGTCCTGGAAACTCAACATCTGGCCCAGCTTCAGCGCAGCTCCGCGCATCTGAGAAAGCTTCTTGACCAGCCGCTCCAGGTTGGCCGGCGAGAGAAGAAGGGACGACGACTTGTTCGCGCTGCCCTCCGGCTGCGTGTCTTGGTAGCGTCGGATTCCCTCCTGTAAAACACCAACACCGAGCCCAGCAGCTAGCGATCCGTAGTGCAACAACCTACCCAGTCGCGTAGACGGAACAGTCGACTCGGACATTCGAAACGGCCGAGACTCCTTGTTGCCTGGTACCTCGGGCTTGGGCTCACCCTTTGGCTCACCCTTGTCGTCGCTCAAACGTCGACACGAGGTTGAAAACTCACGCTTGTCGCCAGGAGTGGGCTCGAGACTCGTCAGCACAGCAGAGGCCCGAATAGACCGTAGGCTGTTTGTGGTGCCGGCGCCGCCCTTGCGTCGAGGTATAGACGTACGATCGTGGATCCCGAGCGGCCCAGGAGGTCCAGGCGGTCTGGGAGCTTGATCTGGCTCAGAGATGGCAGACTGTGTCTGCTGCTGCGCCAAATTCACTTGGTACTCGTCCCTAAACATCTGGCCCCCAGAAACCTGGAATGGGCCGCTCAGATTGAGCAGCGCCGAGGATTGGGAGGAATCAAGTGGCTTCCGCGCAGGAATCGTGCTAGCAATCACCCCGTTTCCCGTCCTGGGATCGGGCTTCGGCTTGTCAAAGCAAGCACTGGTGAGCAGAAAGTTGCGAGCAAAATGGCCGACGTCATTCTGCGCAAGCGTGGCCGTCTTCTTAACCACCTGTGACGCTGCTGATGCGACGCTATAGATGTCGTACAGCGCTCGGAGAGACATGGTTTACTGACCGCAGTCTAGGTATGAAGTGAGCGTTGTTGCCAGCTTCGGTCTGAGACATGCCCACAGTTCAAAAATATAAGGCTAGAGTCTGCGTTTGCTGTCTTTTGTCTTTGTAGCCTACTACTACGGTATAAGTTATATACACTATAAAATAAAGGCGCATCTATCTCGTCTGTACTGGTAATGTCCATCAAATACTTTGTCGGAGACCTCTTCACACAGCCAGCACCGGCTATTCTGGCCCACGCTTGCAATTGCCACGGAAATTGGGGCAGCGGGGTTGCAAAAACGTTTCGAATCAAGTTTCCCAAATCTTATAAGGTCCACCAGGAGTACTGCCATGCGCGCAAGCCCGAAGACTTGGTCGGAACCACACAGCTGATTGATACCGCGGCTGCTGGAGACCCGGACGGACCTTACCTTATTGCCTGTCTCTTCACCTCTATCGGCTACGGTGCCCAGGTCTCGACCCCCGACATCATCGTCCGCCAGACGCAACAAAGTATGCACGACCTGAAAATCCAGCTCGTGCGTCCTGAATACTCACATTTCCGAAAACAAGATGGTAGCTACACCGTCTATATGCCCAAAATCAATGCGGGTTTGTTCAGAGTCCCGTGGGAGGACACGGAAGAGGTGTTGAAGCAGTCCGGCGTCGATATCGGAGTCTACGTGCTAGAATAAGGAATTCACATGTATGCAATATATATATATAACAGAAAAAAAAATATTCGCAACCAATTATAAGACACCGTAGTGCGCTCCTACATTCGTAGGCAACGTATGCAATCAACCCCCTTTCCCGATCTCCTCCTATCTCTGACGGTCCAACTGAGCTTGGTTCCTCGATACAAACATGGCTAAAAGATCTGCCACAGCTTTACCGGTGGTCTCACCTTGATCCTTAGCCAAGCGGTCGACAAGCGAGTCAATCTTGGACACGACGTCGTTGTAGTTGGTGCTAAACACCCAACTCGAAATAGGATACTTGATCTTGTTCCACATATTATAAATATACTTCTCGGGTACGGCGTTGGAAACAGTCGAGTTGATCGAGTAGTTGAGAAGGTTCGGTTCCGTCAAAAGCTGCCGTCCAAATTGACTCAGCACCATTCCCTCAATCTGCTCCTTTACCGGGAACCGCTCTCCGGGTTTGGAATCTTGCGAAAACTTTGGTAGATAGGAGGCATTGTACAGAGATGTGACCGCTGCACCAACAGAATACTGATCGGCCTCGGCGATGTTGGGCAAATTAGTCTCCCAGCGCTTCAATACGCAATCAATATGGTGCTCATAGTCTGGTCTGGAAAGAACAACGTCCCAAAACTGCGTCAAAACCTGGAAAGAGGCAGGATTGAGTCGCGCATCCGTACACCACGTCTCGACCCAAGGAATGTAGACAGAAAAAAGCTCATCAATAACCTTATCATTCACAGCCTGGTTCCTTTTCGCGCAATGAATGGCGAAATTGTGACGCCTTCCAGCGGTCCAGTAGTCGAGGGCATTCGTAATCTTGTAGAGCTGATCGATCGAAATATATTTCTCGATATCCTTGCTAGACAGCACTCGGTGAGCTATCTGAGGAGTAAAAGCTTTTTTGTTTACTAAATCTTCAATAAGCGCTCGCTTGTTGCTCGACTGCGCAAAGTGGCGAGCAAAGTCAGCCAGAGCCATAGAATACCCCTTTCGCGGCGACTCCTCGATGGTCTTCGGCTTCAGCATGGTGAAAAGAGATGAAAAGTGTTTGTCCACAACCAGTCGACTGTTGTCGATAGAGTCGAGCTGCTTGGAGAGCTGGTCATTAACCTTCTTTTGAAAGGAGGCCTTTTCCTTCGGCGTGAGCGGGAAAATCGACGAGAAGCTTGAATAATCTCGATTATTGCTTCTGGCCGCCCGAACCGACGTCCTGCAACATAATCTAAACGATCGAGAACTCATCGAGTGGTGAGATTCAACTTTCTCGAAATCAATGTCGACAGCACCGCGCGACAAACCGAAGAACTGCAAAGAGAAGAAAAAAAAAGTAGAACAACCGTTTGTACGTTTACTTGTATTTTATACATATCATACCCAGACAAGGTTACTTTGAATAGATCCTGTCTGGTTTCGGAACTTAAACCCGGCTCTAAGAAAAGCCCCGAAATACAACGTAACTAGAGATCTGATTTGGCTTTATTCTAATTGCTGCAACTTCAAAAGCCAGAGATTGTGCCCGGGCAGCAGTTGCGATGAAGAAAATAGAAGCCCGTACGATTGTTTACTTTTTCAATCCAAAACACAGCAGCGCACTTTCTTCTTTAACAAACATTGGGGTTCCTTGGACCTGGAATTTGTACTTTTTTTTTCTTGTTTGCTTGCTTGGAATATAATAGCTTTCTCGTGAGAGGCCACAGCTCGGTGTGATGTCTGGAGAAGGGCCAACAGACTGGATTGCTTCTCAGCACAAGGCCTTTTTGCGATGGGCCAACGCCCGACTCGAGCCAGAAGGCATAGAGCCACTCCAAAACTTATCAAAGGATTTGGGAGACGGCGTTCGGCTCATTCAACTTCTTGAAATCATTGGTGACGAATCATTGGGTGAATTCGCTCTTCGACCTCGTATACGAGTTCAAAAAGCCGAAAACCTGAACATAGCCCTAAGATTTATACATGATCGTGGTATTCAACTTTATAGCATCGGTGCCGAAGACATTCTCGACGGAAACTTGAAGCTGATTCTCGGGCTGATGTGGACACTCATCCAACGATTTGATCTTCAAAGTATCGTTGACGAACAAGGTGCATCTGCCAAAGAAGGTCTCTTATTATGGTGTCAGAGAAATACAGCCCTTTATTCTGAGGTCTCAATCACTGACTTTTCTCGAAGTTGGAATGACGGGCTGGCCTTTTGCGCTCTATTAGACCATTATCGACCTGATATCATCGACTACGACGCTCTCGATAAGTCCGATATCCGAGGAAATCTGGAGTTGGCCTTTAAACTGGCTTCTGACGAAATTGGAATCCCTCAATTGCTTGATGTTGATGATATCGCTATTGAGAAACCCGACGAAAGATCGGTTGTGACCTATATCGCCTACTGGTTCCATGCCCTCGCCGAGATGGACAAGATGGAAACTGCGGGAAGACGTGTGGAAAAGTTTTTGGAAACCACAAATTCTATCAAAACCATGCAATTGGGATATGAAGAGCGCATCGCCAACTTGATGGCTGCAATCAATGCCCAAAAGAAAATATGGACGGAAACGTCCCCGGCACCCGACTACGAAACTGCACGCGGACAATATTCTGATTTTAGAGAGTATAAACACACAAAAAAGCGCGAATGGATTATTGAAAAGATTGATTTGGCTACGTTGTTGGGCAATATCAAGACCAAAATCTCCGTCTCCGGTCTTCGATCTTATACTCCTCCCGAAAAAAACTCTTTAGAGTTATTGGATCGCATTTGGAAAGAGCTACTGCATGCTGAGATCGAATACTCTCATTCTACGACTAAAAATATTCATGACATTAAAGAGAATTTGCAAAGGCGATTTGCCGATGTTGCCAATGAGTTTTCCCTTCTGCTAGATATGGTACAGCTGACAATTAGTGGTCTCGAAGGTGACTTGGAGCACCAGCTACAGGAAATAACTCAAATCGAAGACGATATGAAGCCGCTGGCAGGTATGGTGAGCACGCTGCAACAACTATCCGAGAAATGCAAGCAAGCCAATATCGAAGAAAACGACTTTACAAGTTATACATATGACGAGCTTGTTTTTGAATACGATCTTGCTAAAACTGCCGTTATAAATAAGTTGGCCTTCATTGAGAATCAGGTAGTTGCCCGAAGCCACACTCGTCTTTCCCCGGCTCAATTGGAAGACTTTGAGTCTGTGTTTAGGTATTTTGATAAGGGAAAGCAAAACGCTCTTCGTGAATCGGAATTCGCGGGAGCTCTAGCTAGTTTAGGATACGTCTTCTCCGAAAAAGACACGCATCAGATTTTTGTCTCTCTCTGCGATGAAAGCGAAACCGTTTCTTTTGAGCCGTTCATCTCATATCTTGTCGACGTCACCGAAGATCAGAATACACCCAATCAGGTGCTGGAAGCATTCTTGAAGGTTTCCAACGGCAAGAGCTTTGTGACGTTAGATGACCTGCGAGATGCCATGATTCCTGACCGTCTCTTGGGGAGTTTCAAGGACATCATACCGGACAACAAAGAGGGCGGGTTGGACTTTGTCTCTTATATGAAAGAGCTGCTTTAAGACTTAGTGTTGATGCATTAGGCGGGAAATGATAGAATATGATGCATTTTTGTTTTTTTGTTGGATAGCGGTTAAAACGGACATTGTTAAAGAGTTTTCTTGTTAAAAATAATATAAGCAACGATTCGATTTGTGATATATACTTTCCATCTTTTTCTCCTTCGAGCCGCTCCGCTGCTTTCGGGAGTTCCCAAGCCCAAGAAGAATATCAAAAAGTTCCACCCTGCAACCCTTTCCGCGTCGGTTCCAGGTTTCCAATGAGTCACTCGGATTCCTCGACTGGAGGACTTTCACATAAACTTAAAAACCTTATTCTAAGAGATTCATCGACACGAGCGAAGGAAACTCATTCACATTCGTCCAGGCACGCACAGGGCTCTGCACACGACCACTCCGATGAAAGCTCAGGGGTACTGTCGGAAAGTACTTCTCAAAACTCGGAAAAGCCAGATGGTAAAGAAGAAAGAGCAGCCTACACGATTATTGGAGGACGTTCGCTTCCCGGCTCGTCCCGGCACACTGATCAGAAGATCTTTAATTTTTCCATGCCCTTTTCCTCTGGTATTTCGGAATTCTATAAACCTTTACACTTGCTGAAAACGGGAAAATTCTGGTTGTCTCCCGATGAACAGCCTTCTTCAACGTCATCTGCGAACCTACAAGACCATCAGGTACACCATCATGAACACCACCGCTTGTTCCATATACCACACCAACACAAAACACACTCGAAATCACGATCAAGATCAAGCTCTCATGAACGGAAAAAACGACACAACTATAATCAAGAGTGGAACTCCAGTGGGGAAGATCTAACTCAGGACGACCTTGTGCGCGTGGTCACGAATACTCCCTCGCTTTACGACCCTGAGAATTATTCACACGTCCACAAGATGGAGAACAACCGTGTGCGTGCAGTAAAGGAATCAATTCTTCCTAGTTTCCCTAAAGTCAAAACATTCATGTCCGACAAAGACGACCAGTCTTATTTGGAAACCCCCTTTCCCGAGATAGAAGGTGACGTCGTTATCATGGGAGGTTACCGGGGTTCTATTCTTCGGGATAGGAAAACTAACAAGCAGGTTTGGTTTCCCTTGAAAGTTGGTCTCAATCTTCGGAAGGTGAATCTCATGGTGGGACTTGATGATGAAGATGAAGAAGAGATGGACAAACACATCTATGCATCGGCCATGTTGACCAATATTGGTCCTGTTGATGTGGGCAAAAGGCTAATAAAGAAACTTGAGTCCTTACCCAATTGCAAAGTCCATCAGTTCCCTTACGATTGGCGACTCTCCGGTGACTTGAACGCTCGTCGACTAAATGCATTTTTGGAGACGCTACCATCCAATCAGCCTCGGCCTGATGGCTCCAAAGGTCCAGGTGCATATGTCATTGCTCATTCTATGGGGGGACTGATCACACATTCTGCTATGCAAAATAGAACAGACCTCTTTCGAGGAATAATCTATGCTGGTTCCCCCTTGGACTCTCCAAACGTTCTTGGGCCCCTAAAATTTGGTGATACTGTTCTCTTGACAAACAAGGTCTTAACTCCATTGGTCAACTTCTCCATGCGAAGCAGCTTTTTATTTTTACCTCTTGACGGTCGATGTTTTTATGATAAGGAAACCGGAGATTCTATCAAGATGGATTTCTTTGATGTGAATACGTGGATCAAGTATGGCTTAAGTCCGTGCGTCGCTGAAGAAGAGGATCCTTCTAATAAAGATTTATCGCAGTCGCGGACTCCCAGCTTTGGGTCGTCGTTTCTGACACACCTTTCTAGTTTGGATAGCTATAACTCAAGAAAAGATGAGCTCCCGAGCACTGCAACTCGCCAACAGTGCATCGAATATTTGGAACGAACCCTAAAGAGAACAAAGGCATTTAAAGAGTCTCTAGCATATGATCCAAGTGTAACTTATCCACCATTAGCAGTTGTCTGTGGTAATAGCATCCCCACTGTTGTGGGTGCTCGTGTTAGTTGGCCGGACGGGATTAGGGAAGATGAATTTGGCGATATGATTTTTGCTCCAGGTAAGTCTAACGTTTGATGGTAGTGTGGTATGTGTTTAACAGAGATAGGTGATGGTGTTGTATCTTCCCAGAGGCTATTGCCTCCGCGTGGCTTTCCGATTACTGCCCGGCTACACTCTGATAGGGGGCATGTTACGATAATGACTGATTTGAAAACTGTTGGTGACGCATTCAGAGCTCTTATGCAAGAGGAAAGTCGTCGATGTTCCAATACTTCTCCCACTCAGGATGACTTGAATCCTCTCGACTCGAACGACGAGGCACCCTCTGCCTTTGCAGTTGACAGCTCGGAAACCGACGACCCTCGTGAAATTGAGGCAGCGTGTCGACGCCAATCCCGACATGAACAGTCTTAATGATATAATTCCAGGCACATTTATGTGTATTGTTATTTCCTCTTATCCGATGGTGCTTCTTTTAATTCATTTATAACTTCTTCTAATATGTTTTTTTTGTTTTTAAATTCTATGATTTTAACGCTGGTTTCCACTTTTGTAGATTGGTAGTGTCAATGCAAAACTGAAGTCCCAAATATGGCCCCGTATGTGAGGCGTCGTTTCGACTCTTTCGGCGAGTTCAGGTATTTTGAAGATTGAGGGTTCTGCTCTGTGGCTTTTGATTAGAGGAATGGATTTGTGTAGTTTTCTTTGTTGAAATGAGCAAACCATACGATGTTAAAGGGGCACAGTCAGAATTCTTGAACTTTCTTGAATCCCAAAAAAAATAGCTTTTTTTCGAAAAAAAATCCCAAAAATTTGGCTGCTGACGGTTCTAAACATTTAAGCGATAATACGCTATAATACTTGACTGTACCTCCAGTCAAACAATGAGACAGAACTTTTACATCGGTTTTCAGAAAGAGCAAGCTACGAAACAAGATCTTGACCGTAGTTCTCTCCATATTATATAATGTTTTTCTTATATAAGAAAGCCGATCTTCAAGAAAGTATAGGTACATTAATCTACCCGGAAAAGAGTGCGCGGGTTGTCTCTAAAGATGGAATTTACGAGATCCTGGTTTCCGGCAGTCAAAGCCAACAGGCGCCTCAGAATGCTCAAATCATCAACACTTTTGTACGACTGAGGAACCAACCTATCCCCCCCAGGGTTGGCATACTTTCCACCTGTGTGGGGCCAATCTGAGGCATATACAAGCTTCTTTGGAGCTGCTTCAAATAGCTGGCAGACATAGTCATTCATACCGGGAACTTCAGCAAGTCGGTTGAAACCTGAAACTTTAAGGTAAACGTCATGAAACTGTAGCAAATCGATCAATTCGGTATAGCCAGGCTGGTGACAAGGCTCAACTCCTGACTTGGGGAAGGCAAGATGGTCAATTACAACTGTCAAATTCAAAGTAGAAAGGGTTGTAGCCAGCATACCCACAATCTCCAGGTCAATGAATAAATCCAAAATCCAATCAAGTCTTCTGATCCGGTTGGCAATGGCAATAAGCCGATCTCTAATCGTATCGGAGTTTGCAGAGTCAGATCCAAAAGCATTCACATTCAAGCGAACACCGCGAACTCCAAGTGCGTGCCATTCATCGAGCGTAGCGTCAGAGTGACTTGTGGGGTCAAGGGTTACGACAGCCCGGCCCTTTCCCGGACCCAACTTTCGCAGCGAGTCAAGAATAAGAGAATTATCAGTGCCATAAAAGGAAGCACATACAATGACAAAGTTATCAAAGCCCTGCGTAGCTTCATGGTGAATCAGTTGCTGCAAAGTTGCCGCTCCCGGCGTGTAAGGCCGATCATCAGAGAGGGGGTACTGCTTCTATTCCCAACAGTTAGCTGAAAAAAAATACAAAGAAATGCACGCAAACAAACCGAATCGGGCTCAGCAACTACATGAACGTGGCAGTCCCAAGAGTCTCGGGGAAGGACGCCTGAAGCCCTTCCACTCAATCGAGCAGGAAACGCCTCAGAAAGAAGGGAACCCATTGAAATATAGAGATTAATGAAAAGATTAAAACTCGAAGCTGTGTTAAAAGGAAAGAAAAGTGCGAAACGACTTCAGCGGTGTCGGGAAAATCGACAATAGTCTACATCAATCTGGGGGTGAAAAAAGACTGTTTACTAAGCAGGCAAAAGATGTATAAACTACAGACAAAGCGATAAACAAAAGGAAAATAATAAATGCAAAATAATCAGTGATGTTTGAACGGACGAGACAGTAACCTAGTTTTCATAGGATTAGAGCTTCTTATAAGAGAAAGACTTTTATGAATCCACTCGGAAAAGAGCTCGGGGATTGTCTCTAAAGATCTTGTCGACAAGTTGCTGATTACCGTTGGTCAGCGACAGGATACGGTTCAGAGCTGCCATGTCATCGATCTTGCTGAAGGACTTTTGAACGGCAAATCGGTCGCCTCCCGGATTGTTCTTCTTTCCTCCGGTATGCGGCCAGTCCGTAGCGAAAACAAGTTTGTCAGGAACGGCAGCATAGAGCTGCTTTATGTAGTCATCCAAGCCTGGAACATTCTCCAATCTATTCATACCTGACACCTTCAGATAGACGTCCTGCGACCGAAGAAGCTCAAAGAGCTCTTCATAACCTTCTTGTAGATGCGGCTCATTCCCAGGCTTGGGAGATGCGAGATGGTCAAACACAACGGTCACGTCGAGACTAGGAATAATAGGAGCCAAAGCTTTAACGACATCAAGATTGACAAATAAATCCAGAACCCAGTTAAGTCTTTTGATCTTGTTGGCATACGACAACACCTTGTCACGAATCGTCTCAACGGGCGCAGACCCGAACGAGTTGACATTTAGACGCACTCCACGGACACCAAGTGCGTGCCATTCATCAAGCATGGTATCTGTATGCAATGTGGGATCGAGGTTCACAATTGCGCGTCCTTTGTTCGGACCTAAACGTCTAAGGCCATCTAAGATGAGATTGTTATCGGGTCCATATATGGAAACAGAAACAATTACAAAGTTATCAATCCCAAGAGTGTTTTCAAATGCCGTTAGTTCTTCAAGCGTAGCCGCTGGCGGCGTGTATGGGCGGTTTTCAGAAAGCGGGAACTGAGTCTAAACACGTAAGCATGTGAGCGGGAAAGAGAAGTATATACCAACTGAGTTATGCTCGGCAATGATATGTGTATGACAGTCCCACGCTCCCCGAGGAATCGCCACATTGGACGAGAGTCTCCTCTGAGCTTGAAGCAGAGAACGGCATGCGAGACTTCGGAATCCAGTAACAAAAGAGCGCATAGAAGTTAACGTATTAAAGACAAGTTTCCCTTCAGCCAACGCGAAAATCGTGACTGCCGGGCGAAATGGTTAGTTTGGAGATCATGACGTTGCCCGACATCGGCTTTCTACCCCACCAAAACTCTAAGCCGTCTCGCTTAAATCGATAGAACTCCGCCTTTCAGGTAAAACATTAATGAAACATACTACGTTTTTGGTTTTTAAGAAGAATATGTAAACGGGAACATTTTAAACTAAGCAATCATTTTATACAGTTAATCAACTAAATGAACGCTGTCTAGACATCCAAACCCTGCAGCAACTCCTCCTTCGTCACTCTCACGAGCTTTGGTACGCAGCAGCCATCCGGCTTCGGCGTTCGATAAAACAGTAGGGGCTTGGCCAGCCTTGCTCTTCCAAAGGCCGACACCAAAAATTCCCAACTCAGAAATTACGCTGACATTGGGGGCTAAAGCAGCACCTCGAATAATTGAATTATAGACAGCCGGAGGCTCAATGAGCTCCATTAGAATGTAGCCTGCCCATTGAGACTTTGGAATGGACTTGAGAAATCCTGGGATATTGTTGCGATAAATATTATTGCCGCCACCTTCACGCTGAGGTTTGAGGACATACCTCTCGCATTCTTGTTCAGATAGGGCAAGGGATACACCCTTCTTTTCCAGCTCGGTGTGTTCTCCGAGGGGCAGAATATCCACAAAGGTCTCTGCCAAGATATCAGCAGAAGCCTTATCTGCAAATCGACTCAATGTCTCAGGGTCTACTAACAACTGCTGAATCTTTTTTGCCCCAGCAAGCTGAGTTAACAGGGTTGGACATTTGATTGCCATGGTAGTCTCCAAAAGTGCTCGAGTTTCCCACTCTTTTTCAGTAGGATAATCATCAGGAGAGTACGCGGATCTGTAATAAACTACTCCTATTTCATTTTCTCCGTGAAAGAGCTTTTTCGAATCAGGATCAACCCGAACATGGTCGAGTACAGACGAGATAGTGTCTCGTATAGACTTGACATTGAATCTGAATTGTTAAAAAATGAGACACTTAAACAAGCAAAAGACAACATACTCTTCAAGTAAGGCATATTCAACAGCACGCTGATCATATATATTGCGTTCATTAGGCTGGGTCACAACAAGAACAGCGGCAGACGATCCATAGGCTTTGATACCATCCGCAAGGCCTCGAGCTAGTTCTCGAGCAGAACTACTTGTAGGTGTATTTTCCAAGGTGTACTGAGAAGGATAAAGCCCTCGTGTGAGAGAGTACCTAAAAATTGGTCAGCAAGTTCGCCTCCACTTGCTTAGGCACAAACCTATGAAGAGATGCGACTGAGGGAGAGAGTCCACCAAAGGAAACGGAAATAGTATTAAATTCAACTTGCTTTATATCAAATCCACTCGAGCTTTCATGAAGAAGATAGTCTGATCGAAAGAGGCCAAGGCTAATATCCTATCAGAGTTAGACACCAAGCAACAAGCTCAACATAATTAACTAACCTGAACAATATCTTTCTTCACCTGATTGTATATTTTCCACAAATTACCCGTAAATTCATCGATAGGAGCAAGCCTAACAGGGTCAGCATTTACTAGACGAGAAAAACCGTACACATACTCATCGATGATGGGAGCCAACCACGACTCATCACTGGCAATTCGAATGTATAAATCATTGAATGCTCTCTGAGCTTTTAAAGCCTTTTCAAACTCGGCACGAGGGAATGGACTAGGGTATAGAGTAACTGGAGCATGTATAGCCTCGGTTCCGGGGTGTCCATCTTCTCCCGGAGCTCGCAAAATAAGACCTGTAGCGAGCGCCCGATCAAGGCTTTGCTCCACAAGATCAGTGGACTCTGAAAGGTCGATAGAAGGGGGTTGAGCGAGAGGCATATCAATGAGAGAAGGCTAAAGCGCTTCCCAACGACAAAGAAAAAAGCACGCAAGCGGTCAACAAAAACAACTTCCTAGAAAAAGGTATTCGACAGAGCGCGAAGCTAAGATAATATTTGTTTAAATTACAAGCAACAGTCTTAAAAAACCCCCCTTTTTTCCGAGAGAAAAAATACAAAGCTAACGTCATGGGCCAAGATGCCCGAATCAGAGCTGTGCATCCTTCAGCAACGGCACCGCCTCCTTCATATCAAGATACGGTAAATCCCGATCCAATTGCGCTTATGGCACCTTATCTGGACAGCAATTCGCTGGCAGAAGCATGTCTAGTTTCATCTTCCTGGCGAGCCACACTACAGCCTGAGCTCTTTCGACGTCCCCATAGAGTCTTTAAAGAAAAAGGTAGTTATTCATTTAAGCAATTTATGAAAACTCTAAATTCGTCCTCGACCCAAGACAAAATATGGTCATATGTAAATGGCCTAAGTCTTGAAGATTGCACTTCCTTGAGTTCAGATTATAGTCCGTTAAGCAACAATTGGCTGGCTGAGCTGCTTAAGAAATGTATTAATTTAAAAGTGCTTGATGTTTCTGGGTTTACCTATTTCGATACGCAAGCGGGATCAAATCATTGTGAGATACACGGTCTTAGCACTCTGATTGCCCGTGACTGCCCAAATGCCCCTGTATCTATGCTAACCGTATTCATTCCGAAGCTACCCTGGTTGATAAGTCTGGATCTGTCTTACAATGAAAGCGTGCGTCGTCGTGACTGTCTTGGGCTTATCTCCAAGCTTCCGTACTTGAGAAATCTCAGTTTAAGACGAATAGCCTTACGCGATAATGATTTGGAGCCTCTATGTGAGAATATTGGCACACGATTGAAATATCTCGATGTGTCTGACAACAGAATAACTAATAAAGGCGTTTGGTATATTCTCCAGCACTGTCTACCACCCCCGGCTTACACAGAGGAAGATAGTATCAATCACGGAGAGCTTGATGATGGACCAGTTTTGGAAGGAATTGAAGGACTCAGAATATCGGGTAACGATATTAGCCTTGATATGATCAACCGGCTCGTCGAACGCAGATCGTTTCGATATCTCGACATTGGATCGCTTTCACTGCCTCCTGATAAGGTCGGTAAATTGAAACAGAAAAAGTGTATAGATGAGCTTTATTCCAACCTTTGCGTGCACGGTGAAGTTTTGGAAGTGTTTAGAGCCGACTTTGGAGTTCTTTCTGGAGGCGGTGAAGATGCCACATTTAAATCGATACCCACGCTAATTCAAATGTCCTTTACGCAGACGCCTGAATATATTCAAGGCAAGGAGCTAATTGAGAAGTTGCTGAAATTTTTAAATGTCAATCCGCAGCTTAGTCTCGTGCAGCTCGAGCTTGCCGAAGACGGCACCGAAGATCTCGGTTTACTTTCTGCCGAGCTTGATGTGAGTGGCGACCAGCATCCTTTGAATCTAGTTGAATATATCGAGGAGACTCAAGAAAGGGGATTGCTTAAATGGAAAGGGCAACTCAAGGTCACCCGAGGCTACCTCGATAACCGACATGAACGAGACGATATTGACTACCGCAGGGTATTTTGTGAAAATCTGTAAAATAATGGCGTTTCAGGTGGTTTTATTTTTGTTATTGTTTTGTTTATTTTTCTGGTTTAAATTTCGGGCGTAGTTCACCAAATTCAAAGGCAATTGGCGTGGGGGACAAAAGTCCAGCGATTTTGTTCTGCTTACGCTTCTTTCTCTCTCGGGCTCAAACTCAGAATCAATGTCGCGAACAAAGAGAATCGCGAAAGAGTTGGAGGATGCACTGAAGGACAAGTCCAGTGACATCGGACTGGAGGTAATTAGCGAGGCCGATCTTTCTCACTTGAAGGGTCACTTCACCGGACCTCCAGGTACTCCTTACGAAGGCGGACACTATGTCATTGATATCAAGATTCCCGTGAGTAAATTTATAGCTAGTTGAATTGAAGAAGCATTGAACGCTTTCGTTGTCAACTTCAGCTGTCTGGTGCACACATTTTACTAACCTGTTGAAGGACCTCTGTGAGTCAGCTGTTTGCCGATGGTATTCTTATTAGCCCTGAATAACATACTGACCTTTCTCTATTAGATCCTTTCAAGCCTCCTGTTATGAAGTTTGATACCAAGGTCTACCACCCTAACATCTCTTCACAAACGGGCGCTATTTGCTTGGACATGTGAGTCTCATGTCATTCGAGAAAGACAAGTTTGCTATTTCAGATGTCTTTTCTAACACAACCCAGTCTCAAAGACGCCTGGTCACCTATTTTGACTTTGAAATCCACTCTTCTATCTTTACAATCGCTCTTAAACTCACCTGAACCCAATGACCCTCAGGATGCAGAGGTTGCAAAGCATTATCTAACAGATAAACAAGGCTTTTTTAATACTGCTCAGTGAGTGATGCTGGATAGAGGTGCATTTTCATATACTGATGCAAGCAGATACTGGGCAAGAACCTATGCAAATGCTGGAGGCAGAGGTACCGGTAAGACCAAAATCTACAAACCTTTGAGTTATAACTCTACTAAGCATCTTTAGGAACTACAGGATCCCAGGCTCCCGACCCCATCGATCTCTACGGTCTCGATAAGGAGTCCGTTAACTCGTTCACCTCCATGGGCTTCTCCAAAGAAAAAGTAATTGAGGTTTTCAGACGAGTAGGAGTTAAGAATGTTTCTCAGAACCAAGGCGAGTTGTACAATAAAATTCTCGAAGAGCTTTTAAAATAAGCTACAAGCTAAAAAAAAAAAAAGAGCTACTTGGAAAAAGCTGTCCACCAGGTGCTATATATATTTTTTTTTGTTTCCTCTAGTCGAAAATTCATTTGCGAGCTTTTTTTCTATTCTCTTTCATGTAGTACATTTTTCTTTCAGTGATTGGTGGGCTGTTTTTGTATTTATAGAAAATGGTGATAATTACTCCAACTATGTTTATTGACTAAAGGTTCCCATTCCTAGCGATATTCAGCCATCTCGTAGCTGTAAACACTCAGAAATTTTTTTCTAAATTCTACAATTGTGAAGTACTTATGATTGTTAATTGAATTCTAACTCAACCACAATCATCTATGCATTATCAAACGACATGGTGAGCAATTGAGAAGAAAGAACTTATAAGTACAAGCCTTCCAAGCCTTCCTGAACCTTGGTCTTAAGTACGCGTTCCTTAGCAGTTCTAAAGTCCTGGCCTGTAACACGCATTCGTCGTTCTCGCAGCGCCAACAAACCAGCCTCGGTACAGATGGCCTTGATATCGGCGCCAGAGAGCTCATCCTTGGAAGAGACCAACTCCTCAAGATCAACATCATCACTCAAAGACATTTTGCTTGTGTGAATCTGAAGAATTTTGCGCTTGGTATTCTGGTCAGGGTTTTCAAACAAAATCTTTCGATCAATACGACCTGGTCGGATCAAGGCAGGATCCAAAGTCTCAATCTTGTTCGTGGCCATAATGACCTTCACATCTCCTCGGTCATCAAAACCATCGAGCTGATTCAAAAGTTCCAACATTGTTCGCTGAACCTCACGTTCGCCACCCGATGTAGAGTCGTATCGCTTAGTACCAATGGCATCAATTTCATCAATAAACACAATTGAAGGAGCATGCTCAGCAGCAACCTGGAAAATCTGTCGACACAGTCGGGGACCATCACCCAAGTATTTTTGAATGAGTTCTGAACCAACAATTCGCAAGAACGTCGCACTCGTCTGATTTGCAACAGCCTTGGCCAGTAAGGTCTTACCTGTTCCGGGAGCACCGTAAAGAATAACACCCTTTGGGGGTTTGATACCCATTTCTTCGTATAACTCGGGGTGGGTGAGGGGAAGTTCAACAGCTTCCTTGATTTCCTGAATCTGCGTCTCTAAACCACCAATATCAACATATGACTCTGTAGGTGCTTTATCCATCTTCATCACGGAAACTAGAGGATCGGTATCATCTTGCAAAACACCGACAATACTAACGGCCTTGTGGTGCAGTAGAACCGAACAACCGGGTTCTAACAAGTCCTTATCAACAAAACTCATGATGGAAACATAGTATTCGGGACCAGTTGTAGATGAAACAATTGCATGATCATCGTCAATAATCTCCTCCAAAGTACCGATTCCCATGGGGGTACCACGCAAATCATCAACTTTGCTTCGTTCTTCGGCGACTTTATCATCATTTGGCTTGAGAATTTCCATATTTTGAACAAACTCCTCCTCTAAAAGCATATGATCCTTGATACGTTCCATTTTGAGCAGCTTCAGTTTGCATCGAGTAGTCGGGTAGACGGTAGGAATCTTCGAATTATTGCTAGTATCAGCCGGACCCCTCTTCTTCTTTTTTCCAATTCGTGTGACCACAGGCGGCTCATATTTAGGTTCTATACAAGGAAGATGATTAGTTTATGTTCGAGCACACACGCTATTGCCACTACTCACTCTCCTGCTTCTGCAACCAGCGGGTTAGCAATCATTCTTCAAATAAATTATCTTTGACTAAAATAACTCACCTTCTTCTTATCCTTGTCGCCACCGAGGCCTCCGAAATCGGGAAGACCTGATTGACCTTGACCCTAGTTGAAGTCAGCACAAGCATTGATGAGTATATAACCAAGGTCATCATAGGAGTAGCCATAATAATAGTATTGAAAATATACCACTTTCAAACCTTGGTTCAAACACACAAACTCACCATCTTCGAGTGTTTTCTGTTAACTCAGTTGTTTGATTCTGTTGAAGTTTGTGGCGGTGAATCCAAAAGGTGGCAGCCCAAAAAAGGTCACGTGAAGTTCATTATCAATCAGCACGTTTGAAGGAAAAAGCTTAGGAAAGACAAGGGGGAAAAGGATTTTGAAACGATTAAATTGATCCAATTGTTTTAGATTATGTGGTGAAAGTCTGTGCTGTTCAAAGGTTTGGATCTCAGTTGGACAATATTATATCCATAGTAGCATATGTATACCTATTTTAGATACATATAGACTGATTAAGTTGATTTAGTAGTGGATGAAATTTTGTCATGGTCCAGTTTTGACGCAGCTGTCAAAGAAGATCGTTTTGTGCTTCTCTCCGCACTTCAACTTTGCTCATCTCTCCCAATTCACTTCTCGGCATTGTTTCGCCTTAGCCTTTCTGCACGTTTCATGAGCACAATCAGAAAGATACCGGAGCTTGAGGAACTTCCCCTTGTCTCTCAGCTTTCTCCTTTTGTCGCTCGGGTCCTGGGAACTAATCCTTCAAAGTATACCCTCCAGGGCACAAACACCTATCTTGTCGGCAAAGGAAACAAGCGTATTCTGATTGACTCAGGCCAGGGATATCCTGATTATCATGATTTACTTTTGAACTATCTCAAGGAGAACAACTTTGCTATTTCTACAGTCTTGCTTACACACTGGCATCATGATCATGTGAACGGCATTCCATTGCTCCGAAAGGACTTTCCAGATCTTCAAGTATTTAAGGCCAAGGCACCTAATCATGATGATAAATTAGATATTGGGAAATTTACATATATAAATGACGGAGATGTCTTTGGCCATGAAGAAGGTGTTCACCTCCAAGCTCTTTTCACTCCTGGCCATGCCGAAGACCACTGTCAATTTTTGTTTTTGAATGATTATCGAGACTCTAACGAGACTGGTAAACCTCAAGAAGTGTTCTCCCTCTTTAGCGGCGACAATGTCCTTGGTTTTGGAACAGCTGTGTTTGAGGATCTAACTCTATACACTAAATCTTTGCACAGAACTCTTGACGTTTGCTCTGATTATGTTGGTGTTAGAAATCAAAAGAAATACGTGATTTATCCGGGACATGGACCGGAAATATTAGATGGAAATGCAAAGCTCAACGCGTATATAACACATCGTCAAGACAGAGAGAAACAGATTGTTGCCGCTATTAAAGAAATTCAATTAGAAGATGGTGAGTCCGTGGAGCCGAGACAGGTAGTTGAACGAATATACGCGTCGTATCCTGAGAGTCTTTGGATGGCTGCTGAGCACGGTGTGATTTTAAATCTTGAAAAACTCAAGAGCGAAGGTATAGTGACGAACCGCGACACAAAGTGGTCGATTTCAAACATATAGGATTATAGTATTTACGATGTTTACGTTTTTTTTTTTGTCAAATAGCCAATGTGGTATAAATATACAAATTGCATATGAGTTCTCGTAGCAGTCGTCAATTAGTTTTAAAAAAGTTGAATACTAATTCAAAGTCACCTGGAAAGGCTCCATCGGTTGCCGGAGTAGTCTTTAATTCTCTGATGGCAGCACTTATTTAGAAGTTGGAGGGCACTATAAACTGCCATGAGATCGTTCGAAACAACAATTATACAGCCGGAAATGAAGTTGCGCATAAAAATACTCATAGCTCCGAGTGTTTTAGGAAACAAAAACTTGAGTACTGTGCCGCCTGCCGCACTGCAGTATGGAAGGAATAGTGGCACAATAAAAGCTGAAAAGAAGCCAAGCTTGTTTAAGCGCTCAATTAAACCCAGTTTCTGAAATCCCACAGTGACAGGAACAAGCTGTGTTGCAATGTCGTCGGCCAATTCATCGGGGTCACGGGCGTTGCCATCTTCATCCTCTGGCAGTGGAAGACCGAAATTAGCCGCTAGGGCCATACCAGCATCAATTTCAGGATACTTCTCTGCTATTTCATAAAGTAATTCTTCAAGTCCATTAGGTGGTTCGTTAGCAGGATCTTCGCCCACGGTCGCAGGAAGAGATCTGCCTTGTCGGTCTAAATAGAAGAGTTCTAGATAGAGATTTCGGACAGCAGACTCGGAAAAAAATTGAGTTGGAGAATTGCTACCATTGATGACTATATCTATAGCCTTATGCCAAGTCCAAGGATAGAGAATATATCTTTTGAAGGAATAATATAACACTCGTAAAAGAGGTATAAGAGTGAGAGCAAACTCAGGGCTACCAAACGTTAGCTTTGCCCCCGGTGGCCTACCCATAATGATAGAAGTGATTGACATTAAAGATATATCAAAGAACAAGTTAGTTGAGCGAGAGGCGATTAACATGAGCGGGATACACGGAATTAATAACAGCTTTTTGGGTGTTAACGGATGTGCCGTCACCCGATTTTCAGAAACGGCCAAACCAAGTATTTGAAGAGCCTTTTCCTGCGAAAACATGCATCGAAGAGACGCTGCTCCGAGAGTAAAGAGCGACGAGTATACTACCGAAGCAGCGGCACCAGTTACAGAAGACAGCAGCAACGTTCCCGAGCCTGCCATTGCCCATTTTTGAAGTTTAAAACGAAGCGTAGCGAACAATGCTGAAGGGCTTTCTGTTTGTATTTCCATTCCACACTGAGGGCACTTTGATGGCGCTGAAACGACGTCAGTGGCTCGAACACCACCTCCAGCGACAAACTGACGACCTAATAAGGCTGGGAAGATATCTAGCAGATTGTTGCCATTTTCTCCTTGACTTGGAATAGTCTTCTGATGCATCCACCGAAGCAGACATTCCTCGTGAGCCTGTAAACTGCAGCGGCAGGGGGAACACCATCTTACCTGCCCTTCAGTAGCACCCGGCGGAATATCATCAGAACCTCCAAGACATATCCAACATCGCTTTTCCGCTCCACCGGTTTCTGTTTGTGATCTCTGGGTGAACATCGCGCAATCAAGATGATGGAGTTGAGATTGTTGGGTCAGAGCAGCAAAACAAAAGCAAAATTCCAAATTCCGAGAAATTTTTACAGTTATTTAACATTTATCAATCTACTGGTTCAAGATTTACGAGATCTCGTGTCCGAAAGTCATTGGTTCAGAACTCCACGCACAATATTAGCGGCAGACATAGTAGAAAATGCCTTCGCCGAGTCCGTGACTCAAGTAATCACTATTATTCCAAATAATCAAAACTCGAGGGTTCTTCTTTGTTTGAAGCCGGCGATTCAAATTAAAAAAAAAAGAAGGCTTCGTCTCGAAAATTTCGAAGTTGGGACTTCTCTGAAAAAAAATTTTGTCCACCAAAGACAAAAGCAGCGATGGCCATGAACATCCACCGTTGTCGATTTGTGGACTATGTTCCGCCTGGAATTACATCTCTGGCCTTCAGCCATCCTTCTGAAGTCAAGACAGAGACTCCTGCATCCCTACGTCTTGCTGTCGGGCGCTCAAACGGCAACATTGAAATATGGAATCCGCACCATTCGTGGATAAATGAGTTAACTCTCTCTGGTGGTCGAGGCCGTTCGATAGAAGGACTTGCCTGGGCTTTTGATCCGTCAGAGACTCAGTCGCTTCGTCTCTTTTCTATCGGTGGATCTCAGTATGTCACTGAATGGGATCTCCAGACTGGCCTTCCTAAGAACAACTTTGACTGCAACGCAGGTATTATTTGGTCGATTGCTGTATCACCTGATGCTTCAAAGTTAGCTGTTGGTTGTGACGATGGTTCCATTGTTGTTCTCAGTCTGGAAGGTGGTCCAGGTGTTATTGAATATATCGGCACCCTACCCAGGCAGTCATCTCGAGTGCTCACATTGGCTTGGAAAGGACAGCATCAGCTTGTATCTGGATCTGATGATGCTAAAGTCCGAGTTTGGAATATCGAGAAGCGATCAAGTATGGTGTCTGGTCGAATTATTGCAACTATGAGAGTTGATAAAGTCAGAGGTGATACCCTTGTTTGGTCTGTCATTGTTCTCTCCGATGGAACAATCGTTTCTGGTGATTCCACTGGGTCTGTCAAATTCTGGGACAGTCATCACTTTTCTCTGATGCAAACCTTTAAAGGTCACGGTGCCGATGTACTGTGCATGACTAGCAGTGTCGTAAGTTCTTTATATTATATATTCTAACAGCTATCTAACAATCTCTAGGATGGCCAAAGTGTTTTTTCGTCGGGTATCGACCGCAGAATCGTCAATTACAAGTTGATCAACAACCGATGGACTACCATTACAAACAGGCTATTGCATTCTCATGACGTAAGAGCATTAACGAGCTTTGAGTCGTTGAGTTCGAGTCTTTTAATTTCTGGCGGTGTTGAGCGAACGCTCGTCGTTTGTTCTATGAACAACTTTATGGACGGAATGTTTCGAAAAATCTCCATCGCTTCACACACACCACAGATTCGCATCAACAAACAAAACAGATGGATAGTAAGCTGGTCTGAGAATGAAGTTAAAGTATGGTCGATTTCGGAATACGAGGAGGCTACCGAAAATGGTCAAGAACAAAAGGGACGGAAAAAGTTACTACGAATGCAGCTTGGAAACGACGAAAATATTTCTGCTGTTGATATATCTGCTGATGGCAACTACATTGTTGTTGCCACTGCCGCAGAAACAAAAATATTTGCTATAAATAAGGACCAGGAGGACCCCAAATCCTTGGAGATCGAACCACTCGACACTAGTGGCATAGACTTGGAGGGTGCTTCATCGATATCATTTGGTCCGGACTCAAATACATTTGTTGCCGTCACACCAGATTCCCTTCTTGCTCTTTACCGTATCAAAAAATCGAGCAAGGGCGAGGAGAGCACAGTTACCAAAGTCGGTGATATTGACTGGGATCGACCTGAGGGCGAATTTCATGGTCTTGATTATCTGGGAAATGCCTCTAGTGTCGTTTGGTCAAACGACGGAAAACATATTGCAGTGGCCACTAGCACTGGTACTGTTGATATCTTGGATGTCAAGAAACGTGCGCTTCTCTGGCGTCTCCCGAAACTCAACGCTCCCCCTACCAGCATACTTTTTAGTCATTCTGGTACACTAGTTGTTGCCACTGCAGAAATAAAGATTCTTGAATTTGACATTTCTGCAAAGCAGCTTACGAAATGGTCGAGGCAAAACTCTGATATCCTTCCCCGGCATTTTGTTTGTTTGGTTGATAAATGTTTGGGCATGTTTTACGAACCTTCAAAGCCTGAGCGAATCTACATGTGGAGTGGAAACTGGCTGGCCTTTTTGGACTTTTCGACAAATGTTCCTGCTCCCAAAATTAGCAAGCGCAAAGCCGACCAGCTGGGTATACAAAATCAGCTTACCGAAGGATCCTCTTGGGTTGCCAAGAAGTTGGTTAATGGTGATGGTGTGACTGGAATCCTCTCTCTCACCCGCCGTGAGCAAGAGCTCAAGGACGAGCACGAGGAAGAGGATGCAGAAATTAATGCTGAGGAAGCGCGCTTTGAATCTAAAGAGGGTCGTGATCAAATCGCTAAGTCTAAAGATGGCGTTCTACCTTTTTGGATTACATATAAATACAGACCCACGCTACTGGCTGATACAATAGGCAGCAAAGAGCTTGTGGTAATTGAGCGACCTACATTCGAGATTCCTCTGCCTCCTGCCTTCTGGTCTAATCATAAAATCCGCAATATTTAAGTGTTGTATTAATTTATCTACGACTGACCACTCGACAGTCTATGGTAATCTAAAAGTAAGGTTTAATTGTATCACTATATTTTTGTCTCGTTAGTTCGTATTTTGAGTCTGTTTTTGGTTTGTGTCTGCTTCATCTGTAGTCGAGCTTTGGGAAGAGGTTGCAACAATTTTTTCTTTGCCCACTTCAACGCGCTCAGAAAAAGGTCGAGATGGTAAGATATTCGTTTGATTTTACCGAACCCGAGTCTAATTCTTCGTTTCTAGTCTGCCATATCTAGCACGATTGCTGCTGCTAACGAGCTTCGCGGCCTCAACTTGGTGGCTGCTCACTCGCACATCACTGGTCTTGGACTCGAGCCCGACAGTCTTCAGCCTCGACAGCAAGGCGATGGCTTGGTCGGTCAGATAAAGGCCCGAAAAGCTGCCGCCATTGTCTTGCGAATGATCAAGGAGGGACGGATTGCTGGACGTGCGGTTCTCATGGCTGGTCCTCCCTCGACCGGAAAGACTGCCATTGCTCTCGGTAAGAGAAGGTTAAATCTCGTAGATGTCACTGGCTAATCATCGAAATAGGTTTATCTCAGAGCCTGGGCCAAGATGTTCCTTTCACAATGCTCGCCGCGTCCGAGATCTTTTCTCTTGAAATGTCGAAAACCGAGGCTCTCACACAGGCATTCCGCAAATCCATCGGCGTACGTATCAAAGAAGAAAGCGAAATAATAGAGGGCGAAGTCGTTGAAATTCAGATTGATCGATCGGTTGTGGGAGGTGCCAAACAGGGCAAGTTGACCATCAAGACCACCGATATGGAGACCGTCTACGAGCTCGGAACCAAGATGATTGAGGCCCTTTCCAAGGAAAAGGTTCTTTCTGGCGATATAATCACAATCGACAAATCATCTGGTAAGATCTCTAAGCTCGGAAGATCTTATGCTCGTGCTCGCGACTACGATGCTATGGGACCCGATACCAAGTTTGTGCAATGCCCCGAGGGAGAGCTTCAAGTACGTAAGGAGGTTGTCCATACCGTTTCCTTGCATGAAATAGATGTTATAAACTCTCGAACACAGGGTTTCTTGGCTCTCTTTTCAGGTGACACCGGTGAAATCCGATCAGAGGTCCGTGATCAGATTAATACCAAGGTTGGCGAATGGCGTGAAGAAGGAAAAGCTGATATTGTTCCCGGTGTTTTGTTCATTGATGAGGTTCACATGCTCGATGTAGAGTGCTTTGCTTTCATCAACCGAGCACTGGAGGATGAGTTGGCTCCTTTGGTCATCATGGCTACGAACCGGGGTTTCACAAATACTCGAGGAACCAACTACAAATCGACACACGGTTTACCTGTCGACTTGTTGGATAGACTAATCATCGTTTCCACCTCTACCTACAACGAAGACGAGATCAAAGCCATTCTTGCCATTCGAGCGCAAGAAGAAGAGGCTGAGCTTACCACAGATGCTCTTGCTCTTTTGACCAAGATTGGATCGGACTCAAGTTTACGATATGCATCAAATTTGATTAGTGTATCGCAGGTCGTTGCACAAAAGCGCAAAGCCAAGACCATTGACGTACAAGACATCCAGAGAAGCTACCAACTCTTTTTGGATTCCGACAGAAGCGCACAGTACCTGAGTGAGAGTGCTGAAGGGTATATTGGCGACGACGGTCACGTATCTTCCCTGACGGCTGCGGGTGATGCTATGGACACGTCGGAGTAACTGCTCTATACTGTATTTCATCGATTTATGTACTTGGAAAGTTCAGAATAAATATACTCATAAGGTTCCCACAACAAGCTGCAAGACTATTTTCATAGATGGATGCGTAGCAAGAGTACTTTAAGATAACCTCCAACTAAGTTTTCATGAACAACTAATAAATTACACTACTAAATAATGACTTTAAATCAGAAACTTTAAAATAATAAAAAGTTGACTATTACGATCCGATGCAAATGAATAGATCTCATACGAGACAAGTCCCGTCAAAGACGAGCTAATAACCGAAAAATAACCAGACATTACTCCAAATTCTCAATAGGTATGTTAACCCATTGGTTGGTTTTGGAGGGGCACTGAAGAAGATCAGGTAGAGTTTCAGAAGCTTCCGAGCCCAGGCCCGAGTACCTCGACAGAAACTGATGACTTGCCTGTATGTTGAGATTTATGACCCTTTCTTGATTTTGGTATGTGATGGCTCGATTGCGGAAGAGCAGTGTGCTCAAAAACGGAAATAAGACACCAAAGTCAGACTGTGAATGATGAAGGGAGTTTTCGGCAAGAAACAAAAGGTTTTCATCAGCTTTTCCATTGCCTAGAAGTTGTCGAATCAGCCGTAAGTTCAGTTCCCATTTGTGAAACTGGTCTGAGATCACAGCCAAAGCTGGGGTTTTAAGATATATATGATTAACCTCTTCAACAGGTATAGTCCAAGGATCTAGTAAAATCAGAGCAGGTGACCTAATAGGATGCAGATACTCGGGAACTTCATTGGACAGGTCACTTAGCGACGGCCTGCGACCAGAGGTGGGCACAATGTTTGGAGAGCCTGGCGGACCTGATTTGTAGATGGAGGTATCATCTAGAGATGAAAATGTGACATTTGCAATCGCCGGGTCGTCGATAGGAGTAAAGATAGGAGAGAGTTCGGGCAGATCTGCATACTTGAATTTCGGGGTTAGACGAGGGCTTAGGATGGGGGTTACCGAAGGATCCATCGGAGCAGGATCATCATTATCTTCCTCAACTTTTTCTTCGCTAACACACTCTGCTTCATCTCTCTGTTTTCGAAATTCCTTTTCCGATTGTATGACGTTATACATGCCCTTGGAGAGAGCGACCATCGTAGCAGCACCAAAACTGTGACCAGCTAGAATGATTTCATCATTGCTCATATTGATACAGTCCTCGTTAAAGCCTTTGACGGCGCCATCCTTAAGCAAGCGCACGAGCCAGTAAAGCTCGTAGCAGCGATGCTCGAGTTGGGACATTCGAATATCTCGAGCTGTATCGTCCATTGTAGTAACTCGATTGTATGGTATAACATTGTTGTAAATGTCGAATGATACTGGAGCTGTTTGATCCTTGTGTTCGATAGCAGCAACAACGTAGCCATATGAAGCCAGACCTGCACAATATTGCGAGTAGGCATTGCGCGAGCCTCCAAGTCCGTGAGAAAAGACAACCAAGGGCCACCTTGGAGTAGAATTATCAGACTCACAATACTCTGAAGGTGACAACAGTGGTGTCGAATCAAATGCAGGCATTTGAACCGAAGTAATCAACGATGAAGGTGCAAAGAAGCGTGATGAAACTATCGAAGCCATGCGTGGAGAGCACCCTAGGAACTTACAGTAGCCTTCCAAGTAATATGCTCGAGGTTTTGGAAGCCAATAAGGATGTTTCTTGGAGGCTTTCGCATCTGTGGGATAGAAAATTCGAAAGTGAATAGAGTCGACGCCTGTATGGAGGAACTTCTTTGGAGACGGACAATGCAAATTAAAGTCCTGAGTTCCGACTTCAAACTCACCCGGATAATCAGGAAATGTTGGCCGTAGGAAATTCATTTTCTTTATTTGTTTAAACGGGTTGGAAAGACGTTAAAAAAGGCTGCGATGCTGAAAGCACTTCTGGCTGGCGTTACCACGTGACAGTGAAACGAGGCCGGGTAAGATTGTGTGTTTGAAGAGGCGCAACCCGGCCGGCTTTTCTTTCTCAACTTCAACATTGAAAACACAGGCAAAAGGCCAGGTTAACAGTTGATTTTTATTATTTTAAACAGCAATCCACAATGGTGAGTGATGGAAAGACGCTGTTTTGGTGGAGAGATGCCTTTGTTTTTCGGGAGAGGGTCTTGGTGGTGGCGGCACCATGCTGCTGCTATCTCAGTTTGCGGGTTCGCTCTTGATTTGAGACGGCGATTGACGATTCCAATGAGTACAAAGAGCCGGGGTATGAATTCCCAGGTTCCTTCTCTATTGGATTGATCCGGAATGAAGTATATAAATAGATCTGACCCCGAGACGTCACTATCTTTCTTCTTTTTTCCAGCCATCAATCTTCCCGAATATAAACCAAGAAAGACATAGCCGAGCCATAACACTCAAAGGTTTTTCACATTTCTAACATATTCGTTTTTAGTCTCGATCTGGGTGCGTAGACCGCTTTATCTCTTCCGACTATAGACTAACAACAACATTAGTGTCGCCGTTAGCAATGAAGTCCAGAGTGCCTTCAACACTTTGAAGCTTGGAAAGACTGTCAAGTTTGTTATTTGCAAGATTGACGACTCTACCATTGTTGTCGATGAGACTTCGGAGGATGGTGATTATGATGCTTTCTTGGCCAAGCTTCCCGAGAACGACTGCCGATATGCCATCTACGACTTTCAATATGAGACCAAGTCTGGAGAGGGCAAGCGGTAAGTAATCCAACCCTTCTCCTCCGATGAGTGGGGTTTGTGTGTGTGCCGTTGTCTAACACTGGTAGAAACAAGATTGTCTTCTACTCCTGGTCCCCTGATACCGCCCCTGTTCGAGTATGTTTTAAATGGCAAGTCTTACAACTAAGCATCTAACTTTTAAAAACAGAGCAAGATGATTTACGCTTCTTCCAAGGATGCCATTCGCCGCTCCTTGACTGGTGTTTCTTCCGAGATTCAGGGTACCGACTTTAGCGAGGTTGCTTTTGAGAGTGTTCTTGAGAAGGTTTCGCGAGGATCTGGTTCTCACTAAAGAAGCTACTTTATAAATATTGATATTGCCTTAACTTATCGTATACAATAGCATGTTTTTGCTGTATGATTCAAGATTTATGCATCCTACTAATGCAAAATCGTTTGTCGGCTTATTTTTGATTTCTCTTTTTCCTTTTCCGGTGTCGCCCTGGGTTGGTCGCCATAGATCTCCTCGGTAGTACTCTGAGCGGTAGCAGTGAGTTACTACTCCACTGTAAACTGTGCTCAAAAAATCCATTCAAGGGCGCACCTTTAAATTGCTGTAGTTTATATACATATACTCCGGGGTTGGGTAAATTAAGCTTGGTTAGACTTCTAAGTTAGAACGTGTCTGACTTCATTACTTGCGCTGATGCGGCGCTGATGAGGCTGAGTATAAATAGTTGGAGGTCCCGCCCTTTTTGGGGAGGAAAACAAAGCCACTTGACTGTTTTGCGTTTTCGATTTCCATCGAGCGGGAGCCTGTTTAGCGAAGTTTGACTAGGAAAATAAATCCTTAGATTTTCGATAAATTAATCAATAATGTCTGGAGGCAAGGGAAAGTCCCACGGAGGAAAGGCCGGTCCTATTGGAGGTCGACGAGAGTATTCGCACAGCCATCGAGCTGGTTTGCAGTTCCCCTGTGGTCGAATTAAGAAGCTCCTTAAAGCTCAGTCTCAGAACAAGATGCGTGTTGGTGCCAAGGGTATGTAGTGATGAGGGACTTGTCGTGGCGCAAGAAAGTACTATAGGAGCAGTACTTACTTGGTCACACTTCAGACCTATTTTGAGCATTTTCTAATTGATTGCAGCCGCCGTTTATATCACCGCTGTTTTGGAGTACCTCACAGCTGAAGTTTTAGAGTTGGCTGGAAATGCCGCCCGACAGCTTCGAGTCAAGCGTATCACCCCTCGACACTTGCAGTTGGCTATCCGAGGTGATGAGGAGCTTGATGATTTGATCACTGCCACCATCGCTTACGGTGGTGTCGTCCCTCACATCAACCGGGTACGAATATATCTCTCTCTTTCATGAAATGTTCTCACTAACAATTTATTTAGGCACTTTTGCTCAAGGCCGAGAAGGTCAAGCAAATTTAAGCTGTAGAGTGGAGACGCGTTTAGTGGTGTGAGCTCCTTTGTGAGTAGTTTGCCGTGGAGAGCGAAGGGTTTCTTTTTTTTTTGAGTTTGATGATGGGTCTGTACTAGTAATCGGTGTAAGTGTATCCTATAAGCTGTTTGTTTGTAGCCTGTAGTTGTGGAGAATTAAACTGCTGTAATCTGCACGCTGTAAGCTGCGGTGATAAACAAAGATCTCGCAGACGTATTCTCTTTCTCCTTTCCAAAGGACTACCCTTATTAAATTCTCGTTAGTGCTGTTTTGCGTGAGCTCAGACGTGCGCGCATATCGAAGCTTTCCGACTCTTAATTACTCGTGACTTCTCTGCGGCTTCGACTTTTTGATTGCGGCGGTTTCGCGAGTTTCCCACTTCAACTATGAAGATTCTGACGATTTTGCTTGCAGCGCAAGCTGTAAATGCTTTGACAGAGCAGACGGTTATTGGAAATGTTGAAGACGAAAGGGCTAAGAAACCCAATCTGGAGACCTGGATCAATCTCGAACAGCCGTTGGCATTGAGTTACATCATATCCAACATTGGCGGACCGTGGGGATATGCTGTACCCTCTGCGCTTCGTGGTGCTGTTATTGCAAGTCCTAGTACAGAAGATCCCGATTATTTTTATCAGGTTTGTACTTATTCTAGACGCTTATATATATGCTTGTCGTATAGACCTGGACATATAATTGACTGGTAATTAGTGGATTCGTGACGGAGCAATTACAATTAAGCTTCTAGTTGATATTTACTGTGAACATGGAGCCTCTGAACTTGTTCCAATCATTAATAACTTCATTTCTATGTCTCGGAAGCTTCAGAAAACACCCAATCCCTGTGATGATGAGTGGGGTGGAGGACTAGGAGAACCTAAGTACGTTAATTTTTGATTTGAAGGAATTACACTAATTATTCAGATTCCAAGCTGACGGATCAACCTTTTCCGAACATTGGGGACGTCCACAGAGAGTATGTTGTACTTAAGGAACACTTACAGTAAATGCTAATGAATTTAAATCTTAGGATGGACCGGCATTACGTGCTATTTCTTTGATTTCCTATGTTTATAGTCGTGTTAAGCTTGGACTAGTAGATCTAGGCGATGATATAAACTTGTACAGGACCATAAAGGAAGATCTTGAATACACATCACATAATTGGCCATTGTCGGGATTTGATGTTTGGGAAGAAATATACGGAATGCATTTTTTCACGGCAATGGTTCAATACAAGGCTCTTTCTATGGGCGAAAGGATAGCGCTAGACTTTGAAGATCCAGGGGCATCTCAGTGGTACAGAAAACAAAAGAAAACAATTAGGAGGTTTTTGACTTCATTCTGGGACACTGATCGGGGACATTTGATTGAGACACTGTCGACTACTCGGAGTGGACTTGATGCGGCTTTGTTTTTGGGAATTATTCACGGAGATATTTCTGATATGGATGTCGACGAGAATGAAAAGCCGCTTTTCTCTGCCTCTTCGGATGAATCTTTGCACTCATTGCACCAATTTTTAAAAGGGATGAGCGCTATATATCCCATAAATGCGGGTAATAGTGTTGGAACGGCAGTTGGTCGTTATGTTGAGGATATTTACGACGGAGTAAAATTTACCGGTGGAAATCCTTGGTTTTTATGTACTACTACGGTGGCACACATTTTATACCAAGTTGCTCAAGAGCTATTTAACAAGGACGCTGATTTGGAGATCAATGAACTGAACTACTTATTTTACGCTTCTGTCCTTGAGAGAGAAGACCTAAAGCTTGAAGCTAGTCGGGCTGTAATCGAAAAGTGGTCTGATCTATATAACCGGACTTTAAGTGGTATCTACCAATATGCCGATTCATTTCTGTATGTCGTTCGAAGACATGTTGATTCCGAAGGACGCATGAGCGAACAGTTTGACCGCATTGATGGCTTTCAAAGGGGAGCAAGTAGTCTTACATGGAGCTTTGAGTCCTTTTACAACGCCATTCTAGCCCGAAAAGCGGCGAAGGATCTGTTAAACAAATAAACTGGAATATGACGAGGAATATGACAAAGTGTATAGCGATGGGACTGATTTAAGTGATTTTTGCAATGAGATAATGAATGACAAAATAATATGGGACGGATCAATGGAGGCTATATTTATGGGGGCATACGGATTACTTAAGGAAAGAGTTGCAAAGATGATGATTAGTATAATATACAGTTGCAGAATAATGCATAGCAAAAATGTAGAGAAGAATCATAAGATGTTGTTGAGAGGTTTTGCCTTGAATTTGCGTGAGCTCCGCTCAGCGGGGCGGTAGAGAATGCGAGAGCCCAGGATCTCAAAGGAGAGATCCTTGTCGACGAACAGCCGAAATGTACAGGTTGCCTTTGGAATGATTTTCTTGACGACGCAAGCTGTGGGGTCGGCTGTGAGGATGTCCTCTGGGGCAGCTTGACGCTGATCCTTGAGCGCGGCGAGGACAAAGGTCGTTTTACTCTCGACTAGGACGACACCTGCCATGCCCACAAATGTCGGACAACTCGACTTTGAGACTACCAACATCGCACCGTGCAGGTCAGCGGCGGCGACCTTGCCTGCAAGAGTCTGCACGACGCCTGGCGCCATGCGTTCGGCAGAGGCACAGCTGACACCTCCAACGAGTTGGCGAGCGTAGTCGTGCCATAGAGTATACAGCGGAAGGCAGTCAGCAATCTTTAGCGAACCGCGCCGCCGGATCCACTCCCAGAGATCCTTACGGAGGTCGCCCGTGGTGGCGGCCTTTGGCGCGGCGGGCGGGTAAACATCTGGAAGCCGAGATCCAGTACGGATCTTTTTGCGGATCCGCGTCTGTGCAAGGTATGTGCGTCGTCGGCGGCGGGCGTGCTGGAGGTCGTCTGCGCTCGCGCCTGCGCCTGCGCCCGCGCCCGCGCTGACGTCTGACACACCCAGGTCAAGCGGACGGTACTGCACACGTGTGCGAAAGACGTCGTCGACGGTCGCGCCTACGCCTGCGCCTGTGATAGCTGTAGCGGCCACGTCCTCGCTGTCGGCCTCTGTGCCAAGGCACCGCGCGAGCATTTCGCGAATCACAGGCTCAGCTGCACGGTACGCTGCTGCGGTCTCGAGTGACGAACCTGCCGGGGCGGTGGCCGTGTTGGCCGTGTTGGCTGTGTTGGACATGGTAATGTTGAGGAGTGTCTTTGAGTGCGGCGACTAGTCTCCCTACAAGCTACAACGCAAAGTGCAAGAAAAAGTTTCATTAATATCATATATCTTGTCTGGACCCATTACATTTGCTGCTCACATATATCACCTAATATAAGGCATTTCGTACCCACGTCATTTCAGGTTGAAGAAATCAAAACAACTAAACAAAAAGGGCCCAAATTTTCTCGTATTTCTCATAAAGTCCTTGGACATCGTAGATATCGCGTAACTCATAGTCGCATCAAATTATAATTAAAAAACACACACAAACTTCATCCGCATTGTCGTATCGGCAGGGAATAGAATAATGACTGAATAAGCAAAGGATCTGTCAGAGGCAGCAGGTACTCTCTTCCAAAAACAAAATAAAAAATAAAACAAGACCAGCAGGACCTTTTTTATATCAGTCAAAGCAGATTTGCAAATTCCATAAATTCAAGTCAGATAAACAGTCTTGACATGAAAACCAACTCATTTCCATAAGGCATTTGTAACTTCTAAAGGCAATCATCCCTCCTTGCAAAAGAATTCTTTGCTACTCTATCACATTTCAAATAATAAAACAAACCATCCGGGAAACCAATAATAATTGGCAAAAAAAAAAACACAAAGTATGAAACACACCTAAGCGGTGGCAAAAACATCATCACGACAGTAATCATAAAGGCACATTCAAAAGCGTAAAAAAGCAAAATTAGCTTTCCTTTTGGTCATTAGAAACTGTAGCCATTGTTAGAGTTTCAAATGAGCCGGGATAGTCGTAGCCAGTAGGTCCGTCGTTAAAAGGCTGGAGGTGACCAAGATAAGACGATTTGTTATTGGAAACTTCAGATCCGCCAAAGAGTCCGTACTGCGAGGCAGGAGAACTCAATGGAGCGAGACCAGAGCCAGATCCGACAGCACCGTTTGAATGAAAATTCTGACTAGACCCATTGTGACGACCAGAAGGGCCATAGCCGCCAAAGCCAGCATTGGGAGATCGACCACGGCCATCAAGCGACAACTGGCTAAAGGAATCCATAATGTTGTGGTTCATATTGGATTGCGACTGGGAGTGGCCAAAGCCAGTCTGTTGCGACTGTTGCGACTGAAATCCCTTGAACGAATCATGGCCCGCATCAGGGCTGAAACGTTGACTGGCGCTACCATTAACACCACCAGCAAATGCAAGCCCCGCAAAAGAGGGCGAATGCGACTGCTTCTGTCCCTCGGGGAAGGAGGGGTAGCCAAAGACGCCATTAGAGAAGGCATTACCACCGGAACGAACATCGACAGAGGACTTTGTCAAACGCAAGTTGCCGCCACGAGAGCCAGCTCCAGGGTGGTAGCCTCCAGCAGACACGTTTCCATTCATAGGAGCCCCATTCATGCCAGCAACACCGCCTCGGCCATTAGCACCGTTATAGGGCATGCCCTGGCCATGGTTGGCAGGATGATGATGCAAATGCTGAGCCTGTTGGTGAGATGACTGAGAAACATGGTGCTGCTGACCATGATGTTGATTGTGTTGTTGATGCTGCATCTGTACTTGCTGTTGTTGCTGGCTTGGGTGCTGAGCATGCTGGCCGTGCGCCTGAGACGAACTACCATGAGAAGGCTTTGCAACTATAACCAAACGATTATCACCATCTCCACGCGAAGAGTGCGACAAGCCCATGTGGTGGGCCAAGACATGAACAGTACGTCGTTGAGGCGGAGTCAGCGCTGAGGGGAACGTAAGCTCAGTGCGATTGCGATCGTCACGGAAAAGCAAAATCTGCGAATAAATATCCAAAGTATCACGATCATTAAGATCAAGTTTAGAAATGGCAGTCTGCTGAGAGCGGTGCTGTTCTTCAAGCTGGCCACGCTTTTCTCTCTTTTCACGTTCGATTCGTTCACGCTCAATCAAAGGCAGCATTTTTTTGTATTCAACACGAAGCTTTCGACCAGCAATTTCATGGCCATTCAAATGGTTGATTACAGCAGCAGTTTCATCAGAAGTAGTAAAGTTTGCAAAGGCCAAACCGCGAAAGACGCCATTATCAAAATGATAGTTGAACGCATATGGAATAGGCAAGCCAATATCAATCATGAGCTCAAGAAGCTGTTCTTTTTTTATGGCAAAGGGAATATTCTTGATAACAATAGCTGTAGGAATTAAATCGTCGTCACTGCCCGAGGAGCCCAGAGCACTCGACTCACCAAGATGAGAGCGTTCACCAGACTGTGATTGTAATCGCTGCCCCTCAGAGTTAATGATAGCCGACGAAGAGACTGGAGAAACGGTTGCTGAGCCCAAAGCAGAATGGGGTGATGCTGGGTTGGTGGATGGTGCCGCAGTAGAAGATACGGAGCCCAAGTCAAACTCAGGCCGGACAGAGCGAGTTGCTGAGTCCCGAAGACCCTGGGTAGCATTGGAAGCAAGCGAGGCATTCGAGGGAGTTCGCAAAGGACGGGCAGAAGAGGAAGGAGAGGCGGCAGCAGGCGGATAATGGCTGCTCTCTCGCATAAATTCAGATGCAGCCATAGGAGAAGTCTCATAACTTGTAGTTGATGTAGGTCCATCTAGCCACGAGCTCTGACGAGAGAGAGAAGACGGACGCGTAACAGGCCACCCATTCTGGGCCAGACCCTCGTCGGTGGTGCCAGAGCTCGATAATGCTGCACCAGGCGAACGCAGGTTCGAGGGCGCCATGTTGGAAGACGACTTGAACAGACTGGCAAAATCCTGTGCCGGCGCGTTTGCGCTCATTGTGTTTTTGAAAGATGAAGGTTTGAAAGGGCAGATCGAAGGCAGCGGTTTTCACTCTGAGGCTCGTCCGAGTTTCGACAAATCACAGCAAAGCAAATTGTCACCCGGCCAAATATTTTTTTATATGGCGGCAGGGCTTTTCCGAGTTTTTTATATTTAAAATTACAATAAATTATTGGGTTTGGTTTGTTTTGGGTTTGTTTTTTGTACAAAGGCGGGGAGAGGCAAGTCGGGCTGTGTCAAGGGGGAGGGTGGTTTATATATATTTCTTACTCTGTTACAATTGAATCCGTATCAGTTTGCTCGTCTAGACGACGCTTGTTTTCTCGGTCGCGTAACTCAATTAGTGCCTTGCGCTTCTTCTTCATGCTGCCACCAGCAATAACATCGGCATTGGGGAAGACTCGTAGACCGTGCGCGACATATCCACCGCCGGCTTTCATAGTCATTTTCGGGTGATAGCGTCCAGGAAGGGTCTGGTGTCGGCGTACACGCGTCTCTTGTAATGATGGGGCAAGGATACGTCCGTCTGCCTCCATGAAATGGCAGAGGTCGAGGAGGAGCTCCTTCGCAGGATGGTAGAAAACAACAGGCGCCGAACCAGCAGCTGCATTGATAAGATGTCCGGCGATATCCTCGTATCTGAGTGTAGATGCTACAACAACGGCATCGAAGCGATGCTCGGAAATCCAACTTCGTAGCTCGGCCAACTCCGCAGCCCGCGCTCGTTTGCGATAGTACTGTGCCCGCCGCGACGACTTCATTGTTGCTAGGACTTCAGGAGTCAGTTCTTGCTGCGGAGCTACATCTTCTTCAGGATGCAGAATTTGTAGCCAGTCAATGTTCTTCACCAGTCGCTCCTTCTCACTTTCGGGAATGTTGAGATACTTTAAAAAGTCAATGGCCCCGTGTTCATTTTCGTGAACATTCACAATTGTGCCGTATCCACCCATGCGCTCAAGCATGGCCGTAACCAATAGTCCACCAGTCTCGTCAACGACCAGATATTTACCGCCTCCACTGCTGACTGCAGGTTGAATGTTGGCCTGCGATAGAATCAAGCCAAGACTCTCCTGGGTGAGTTCGAGAATGCGGGAGCTATCCTTTTCAAAGAAATACTCTTGAAGGACGTTGCTGGACATGGGCTCCAGCTTCAGGACCTTGAGAAACTTGCGGGCCTTGCGCTTAAGATATTTCTCCTTGGAAAAGGTTGTCTTAAGCTGAAACCGCTCGTGTGATTGAATGACCTTGTCAATGATTTCCTGTCCACTAATATTGTTGTCCTTCTTCAGGGCCTCGATATCAGTCTGAGTCAACTGCTGTGCTTTTTGATCGTTGATGAGCAACTCGTTCGTCTCGTTTGAACCCATCTCCCCCGCTGTTCGAATACTCTCGCTGTATACAGTCGTTGGGTTTTCGTTCTCCTCTTCCTCCTCCTCAAGCGCCAACCCGCTGAAGTTGGCGATTCGAAGACTCTTATTGTCCACAACCTCATATGAATATCCAAAAGGATGGCCTATAACATCGTCTACCCGGAAATTGCCAAATTTACCGAGTTTAATAGTTGTTCCCGGCACTAGCTTCACAATCTTGATTATCCGGTTCTGATCCAGCGGCAAACGCACCGCAACAAAGCTCCCAGCCCGAATCTCACTCGCAGGTCTGCAGTCACACCGCTCACTCATCTAAAATAAAATAAAATTAAATTAAACGTAACAAAGCAAAGAAATCCAATGAAAAAAAAAAAAGCCCGAGAAAAGAAAATCAAAGCCGGGTAAAATTTTCAACTCCCAACCGAGAATTTTTTTTTATCCAGAGCAGATTTTTTTTAATCAGAACAGAAAAATGGGTCGCAAAGCGAAGCAGAAGCAAGGTGCACCGCCTTCATTGGACGAGTTTTTATCGGCCAAAGGTGCTCGAGGCAGTGCCGGAAAGCGCAAGCGTGAAGAGGCCGCTGAAAAGACACCCAAGGTCTCTAAAAAACTTTCTAGCGATAAAAAGTCAAAGAAGCCCAAGGTGAAGGCTAAGGAGGAGTCTGATGTCGAGGAAGAGGAACTGGAGGAAGATAATGTCGAGGTTCAGGACCTTGAGTCTGCCAAGAAGAGCCTCTTTGACGACGACGAAGAGGACGACATCCCTCAAGATGACGAGTTCGACTTTGAGGATGAGGGATCTGAGGTTTATGATTCAGATGATAGCCAGGTTCGGCCGATGTTCAGTGATGATGAAGGTGATGAAGAGACCTTGGAAGCTGCCAACAAGCTCGGTTTAGCTAAAACGTTTGACGACGACAGCAGCGAAGACGATGATGAAGAATTTGAAGATGATGATGTTGATGCTGCAGCTGCTCTTCAGACAAACATCGAGGGCAGTAATGTCTCTGTTCTTCCGTCTGGTCAGGAAATCGAGCAGGAAGCCTTCCAGCCCCCGGATATGGCCTTGCTTCGAGGCCGAATTATGGAAATTGTCAAAGTTCTTGAAGACTTTTCTAACAAGGCCGAGGAGGGCCGCAGTCGTATTGACTATGTCAGCCAACTCCTCAAGGATATCTGCACATACTATGGTTACTCCCCTTTTATGGCCGAGAAGTTGTTTGACTTGTTTTCCCCCGCCGAGGCGATCGAGTTCTTTGAAGCTAATGAGGTGGCCCGACCCTTGACTATTCGAACAAATACCCTCAAGACTCGTCGACGAGATCTCGCCCAGGCCCTCATTAACCGTGGTGTGAATCTTCAGCCCATTGGATCTTGGACTAAAGTTGGTCTTCAGGTTTTCGACTCTCAGGTTCCTATTGGTGCCACTCCCGAATACTTGAGCGGTCACTATATTCTTCAGGCTGCTTCGTCCTTCCTTCCCGTTATGGCGTTAGCTCCTCAAGAAAATGAGCGCATCTTGGATATGGCCGCTGCTCCCGGAGGAAAAACTACTTATATTGCTGCATTGTTAAAAAATACTGGTTGTGTATTTGCCAACGATACCAACAAGGGCCGAACAAAGTCACTGATTGCCAACATTCACCGACTCGGCTGTCGAAACACTATTGTCTGCAATTACGATGCCCGACAGTTCCCCAAGGTTATGGGAGGTTTTGATCGTGTTTTGCTCGATGCTCCTTGCTCCGGATCAGGTGTAATTAGCAAGGATCCCGCTGTCAAGACAGCCCGTACCGAGAAGGACTACATTGATCTTCCCCACTTGCAAAAACAGTTGTTGCTCTGTGCCATTGACTCTGTTAATGCTCACTCTTCAACAGGCGGCTACATAGTCTACTCTACTTGTTCTGTGATGGTGGACGAAAACGAGTCTGTTGTCGACTATGCCCTTCGCAAGCGTCCCAACGTCAAACTTGTCGAAACTGGCTTGGAAATTGGAAAGCCTGGATTCACCAGTTACAAGGGAAAGGTATTTAGCCCTAAGTTGAGCATGACTCGACGATACTACCCGCATACCTACAACGTCGACGGCTTCTACGTCGCCAAGTTCAAAAAGATTGCTCCCAGCCCACACGACAAGGGCAAGGATTCTGTTTCTGGTGCTATTGTGGACGATGAGGGCGAAGCTCCTTCGTTCACTACCTTCGACGAAGAGGATGATGCCGACCTCATGCGCAAGGGTAAAGAAAAGGCCCTCCGCAAAAAGGGCATAAAGCCTTCTGGCAAGCCTTCTAAAGACAAGAAGGAGAAGTAGAGATTTTGTTTGAATATTGTTTTTTCTATGTAATTTATCATTTGCGTTTTATGAATTGGAACAAAAGTTTGCCTGTTTTCCTTTGCATCGTAGTAGTCTTTCCTGCTTCAACGGTTGGGACAATTCAACAAACCCTCTTCTTGAAGAGTTTTAGCGACAAGTTTAGCTGGATTATTTGCTATTTGCATACAAGAAAATCTCCACCGAGTATCATTACATTTAAAACGCGTTTTAAAGTTTTCACTGCAGTTCTCTTTTGGTCTTGGCCGATCAGTCAACATCGGTGACAAAGCATAGTGACAGTTCAAGATGAAACTATGGGCATCAAAGAAGAAGAAAAAAGTTCACAATGGCTTAAACCTTATTGAGAGTTCCTCAGATCCCTCTATTAACGGCAGTGATACAACAAAATGTAATGAATGCCTTCACCTGGTTTTCTCTAATTATCTACTGACATCCCACAGATAACAAATTTATTACTGAAGGGTCAAGGAGGAGCTCATCTTCCAGTATACCTCCTCAATTGAAGCTCAATAATAATCTAATAGACGAGGATCGACATGCTCAAGCTACTCTCGACACGAACATCCAAAACACAAAACGTGACGCAGGTGGACTGCTTTCCTCGGCGCCTGATGAGCCTGATGAACAAGAAGTACCATTTACTGGAGATACAAATGAAAACACAGAGCTTAGAAAAGTCATATCCGATGTTTCCTCTGTGACGAATCAAACCATTGACTATGGAACGGATGGAGACCACTTATCCGAAATTGTCAAGGGGCAAAATGGCAGAGAGATTCATAATCTTAATCTAAACACTAATGACTGTGCAGTTCATATTTATAACCCGGCTACTCGCTACTTTCGACAGCTTTACGAACCTAAATCACACGATCACCATTTATATCTACACAAAAAACAGATGAAGAGAACACCAGAAAATGAAACCGTTGACTCTAGTAAATACCGGCGCACCTTATTACATAAATATCGACTTCCAACCATTCATACAAATAAAGAGGGCGATTCTCCCGACCCTGAAACGGTTATTGACGTTCTTGTTGAAAATCAAAGAGGGTAAGAATCGAATATTGGTTTTATAATGTTACATGCTAACTTGTAGTGTTCTGCTTTTGGGCGTCCCTTTTTTTCACGAGAAGCTTCTCACCCCATTTGATGCGCCCGCATGGACAAATAAGTATGGGATGTTCAGTGCGGTAGATATAAACGGTGCACATTTGCCTGATCCGCTATGGAAATGGTCTTGGCCGCGATGGTACGCTGATATGACTCGTGATACCGACGAACATGGATGGGAATACTCTGTTAGTTATGCATCTCGTAACTGGCATGGAAAGCCAATATGGTATCGCTCTTATGTACGCCGGCGAGTATGGTTGCGGAAGCGAGAACGACTTCAGGCCGATGAGTTACTTTATATCTTGGACCATCCTGAAGCTTCCGACTACGGTTATTCCAAGCCTGATGCGGAAGGAGAGGAAAGATCATTACAAGAGACATTTTCTAGAGCTCGACACAATCTTACCGTGCAAACGACTGATGGTAGTGATCCGACGAGAGTAAAACTGACCAGATACGACACGACTGGTAGTTTTGGAGAGGAAATTACAGGCTCTACCTTTAATTTCGAGGATCATGGAGAGTTTATGAATCGTCGTGGTGATGTTCCCATGTCAAATGATGCAATGTCTTCACGACTGGCGCCTCTTGCCCAGCGTGACTCAGACGAAGAGTCGCTAAAGGTTAGCAATTTGCCGACATTAATGGATGCTATGCACGAAGCGCGGGTTGATAGAGAGCGCATTAGTGCATTTGAACAGTATTTGACTAATGCTGGACCGGAACTGGCATACCTAGGAGACTTTGTTGGGAATATGCTTTCAATGCTCGAATACAATCATTCGAAAATTCTACTATATGATCGAATTTTACAGACGCGGGTAATTTTAACCGAGAAGCAGGTCGAAGGACACCAAGACCCCGGTCTGACCGAGATGATTTCGGGTTTGGACGCCGCCATCGATCATGCTAAACAGTACCTTTTGAAGACTGAGTTTTATAGCGATCATATTTCAAGGATCGAATGAGTTGGGTATATACAATGTAATCGCCGAAGGAGAGATAAAAAAATATGAAGATGATGAGAGCGGAGGTGCATTACGGATAACAGGAGTTTATTGATTTTCATTCGATTTAAACGGGCATAAACGTAGAGAAAATAATGAAAAAAAATACATAGTATGTAATACAGATACCCAAACCTATCCTTGATTGTTTTTTTTCCTTGAATTTATGGTACAGTGCCAAATAGGCATGAATGACTTAACGAGCCTCAAACTGGACTATGTGCGAGTTAGTATATGATTATCTGCAAATTTTTATTATTATTTTTTTTCAAAAGCATACCCATGCGACGTGTCCTTCGCTTGTAGAGCACGCGGTGTCCGCATTCCTTGCATCGAACGGGGTCACCCTTGGAGAGGACGTTGGTGGAGGCGCAGTTGGCACAGATGTAGCTCACCGCAGCAATCGCTGGACGTCCACCGCCAATCTGTGGATTCACAGCAGCGACAGGAGCCGTGAATGCTTCGTTGTTCGACATTTTGCTGAAGCGGAAGGAAGAAATTTTGCCGTTGCCAGGCTGGGCTTTCAACCCAAAGCTTTTCCCGGATCATTCAAACCAAAGCCAAAGGCGAAGCGGAAATGCGCTGCACAATCGCGCAGGTGCGCCGGCAGCATTGGCGAATGAAAGAGAGGATTCGACAGTGCTCCGTGTCTTGCTCGGTCGCTGTGGCATGGTGGAGGTTGAGCTCTTCACCGAATCTTCCGCCGATGGCATGCAATTCATACTCAACTTATTCTGCTGCTGCAAGAGCTACATCATCAAAGGATGTTCGCGAAGATAGCAATGCTCCCTTGTTACTTGAGTCCAAAGCCGTGTTGGACCAGGCCGCCAACTTTCTTCGAGCTCTGCAAACCTCATATAATTTGAAGCTAAACAACCAATCCATTAACAGCATAAAGGGGATTTCTGATATCGATAAAGATTATTTACGATCAATAGCAAATGGCGAGTTTTTAAGTCATGACATTTTAAATATTGGCGAAATAGACCTGGCCTTTGAAATAAAAAAGCGGGAGAAACGGTCTTCAATTATTAGTAAACGGACACAAAATTCAGACAAGCCTACAAGGACGCTGTTTTCCTCCATCAAACCGAATTCCAATGAATTGGGAGAAAAGTACGGTTGGTCTGGCCGACAATCATTTGGTGGTCATGATCTGACAGCAGATATGGACGACAAAAGACTATTACTTGGTTATCTAAATCGGAGATTTGTCCAACCTTCATCAGTTCTTGAATCCTCAGAACAATCCCAGGCTCTGCTGGAGGAGGCGCCGGACCTGATCCCTCCACAAATATCCAGTTCGGTAGCACATTTACTGGCTAATTCGACAAAGAAGACAGTCCGCTATTCCAATAAACCAAAGATTTCACGCATCACTACTGAGCCTTTACCACAATTCCCTAAAAAGTGGACCAAGTCCTCGTTTAACGAGTTTGTGGCTCTAATAACGTCAAAAAGCTATACCCACCGTAAAGTTGGAATTGGGTTGTCACTTAAAGAAGGAATTATTGGTCTTATTCTTCGAGTCCTATTCAGTATGGCCAACTCTGCCAACAAGGAAATATATTCTACTTTTGCATACGACCGAGCCATCTCCTACTTCATTTCTATGGGAGATTATAAAATGGCCCGTTCCCTATTTTCGCAAATGCGATATCTGGGTATATCTTACTCATTAATGACCTTTCACGCTCTCATGTCCGCTACGACTGCTAAAAATATGCAACACTTTAAGTCTATTAATTCAAGGCCACCCAGGCTTGCACCGATGACTGTAATTGCAGAATACATTCGAGTACTCTATGAGCTTGGAATAACCTGCAATCCTGTTACTTGGGCTCTTCTTGTTCAAGCAGCGCCCAACCTTCATTCAAAGACCTATATACTCAAGGCTATGGAAGACAACAATATTGAAGTTGAAGACTCGGTTATTATCGATATTAACTCACACATGGTTAAATCAGGTGATGCGACTCTCTCACAAATACGGTCATATGTTGAGACCGAACTAAACACCACAAGCACTATGCCAATCGTCAACAATGCTATTTCACTCTGCTTATCTCAGCCTGTCACGACTCGAAATAATGAGTTCTTGAGCAATTATCAGAAAAATATGGAAGCAGAGTTTAAGGCGTGCTGGGACTTTATGCAGCGCATGTCCGAGTACCCTAAATGCAAGCCCAATATTTTGACTACTCATGTTTTTTTGCGTCCTTTGATGTGCGGTAATTTGCCTGCTGCTCTGGGGTTGCTTGGATATATGGTATTAAATTTTGATGTTGTGCCGTTTTTGGCTACATACTCTCATCTCATGCTATGTGCCCTCAACTCACCTTTACGCGATTCGTATGGCCACTGCTTGGAGCTCTTATATGCTGCGCAGTATGATATTTTTGGTGATGCCTCTCCTAGATCTAAGACCTACATGGCTGTCGCTAGAGACTACAGCCGACAACGTATTCAAAAGATCCCTGGGCTTTATAATGCTTCTGGTCAAAAAGAATTGGTGAATGTTATTCAGGCTCTTGCCTGGAAAGACAAGCCTATCTTTGATTATCGAGACACTAAGCATGCACATCTTGCGCGGTTCTGGGGAAATCCCGAGTCTGACGAGATATTCAGTTTACGCAACCGCTACAGTGAGGCTTCATCTGGACTGGCACCTGGAAATAACCTGTCTCGACTTTATCGTTTTAAAGGCCATGTAGCAGGCGAGCAGAGACGAAAGTATCTCAATTCTGGCAATCTCGATTCGTTGATTGAGATTTATAACAATGCCTCATCTCGGAAATCTGGCAATTAACGACGACTACGAATAAGCACTCTCTCTGCATGGTTTATACTTTATGACTTGTGATGGTGTAAATATCTTTGTACAACATGATGATAAATACAACTTTTTAGTTCAAAGAATGTAGAGCAGATAAAATAAACTGTTATATACGTAAACGATCCCAACAGCTTCACTGCGTTGATTCACTTGAGAGTTTTGATGCGGCGCAGTTGACTTTTCTCGCATATACTCTCAACTCGAGACTTGCCAGGTCTATGTTATTTTAGCATGACGGATATGGAGTGGGTATGGTGCATTGACTGTGTCGAGACTTGTCTAACGATTTTCCAGGCCGAAAATGGTTTATCTTATATCCAACGAGAGTGTATATACGATGTGGGTAAGTGGTCAGTTACTCTTCCTGGAGTGAGTCTAATATTATTACAGAGCAAACGGCTGTTTAGTATGAGTTCAAATGATACTGTGATAGTCCACTGACCAAGGGCCGTTGCTTTTAGTCGAGCCAAATACAGAGATGCAGATCAAACAGTAATCCTCAAGAGGCTGAAATGTCTCGAGAGCTTTTCCAGGGGCCAGCTGCGAGATATTATTGAATCAGAAGTTGATATATTGGATTGTCTGAGAACATGTCCCCACGTTGTTCAGTTACTTGACTATTATTATTACGACTTTGAGTGGAAAGATCCGGTACTCGTATTTGAAAAGATGGATTATGCAAGTTATCGATAAGCATCAAAGCTTAATTGCTGACATTTTAGTCACTTGATCTTTTTTTAGACCATTATAGGGTCGAATTCCCTGAATCGCACGGTATTTGCTATAGAACCTTCAACACCTGAATACTGACAACTTCAGCGAAAGCAATAATTGAACAAGTGCTTTCAGGATTAGTGACAATTCATGATAATGATATTGTCCATAGGTAGGTTTCCGTCTTTACATCTACATTGCAAAATTGACCTAGTTTAGAGATATTACCCCACCCAATATAATGCTTTCGAGTAATGGCATAGTAAAAATAGGTTTGATATTATTATTTTAAATATGACTTAAGAAATCTAACAACTAGGCGACTTCGGAGCAAGCAGGTTCGTTCCACCATCAGGACATATGACACCGAACCAGACTACAATATGGTATCGAGCACCTGAAGTTATAGACCCTCCTATAATTTTCCACCAAAAAGATAGAGAATTTGTGAAATACGATAAATCTATTGATATATGGGCGGTCGGTTGCATTATAGCCGAGTTATATACAAGCACACCTCTATTTCCTGGAAATACTATAGATGAAATCAAAAGCCTAATTGTCAACACATTGGAAGCTCCTAGGCTGTTTGATGGTGAAGAATTAATGGCCGCAGATGACAGTTACAAGCCAAAAAGTTTACATTCACTATTTGGCCCCAAGACTGAATTATATTATCTCTTGTGTTCAATATTTTCCATGAATCGACCAACTGCTCGACAATGTTTAAATCATGCTTATTTTATGGTCGATCCAGTGGCATGCGATGACCAGACTCTCGGCGATTATATTGCATCTTACGAGGATCCTACATTGTCAGGATGATACAAGGTGGCCTTTAATGTCAAGAGCTGATATTTTTTATTTTTATTTGCACATATAGTTAAAATGCATTGTCTTCGGCACTATATATCGTCCAGATATTGACTAGACTATTGCCACCCGAAAGTCATTTATTCGTCAAGCCTAATTTAGCTGATTGCCTCGTACTCTGTAGTTTTCCAGCAAGCTACCACACTAATCATAATGGCAACAAGCAAGTTTAAGACGACTGCAAAGCCGTTGATGATCCAGGCAAACGCTAAACCCCAGCCTTCGCTAGAGGGGAAATTGGCATCGTTCTGCATGACAGCCAAGGCAATTATTTCAGGGATTGCCTGGAAGATTGCAATGGAGGCAAAAAATCCTACAAAGATCTTCCAGCTTCCAAGCTTCGCTTCTCTCGAAGACCTAAAAACGAATAGGTATGTTACAATCAAAGACAGCTCAAGAATGACAGCAATGCTATAAATAAATTAGCAAATAACATTTTCGGTGAAGACTCTGTACTCACGAAAGAGAAAATTCGGCAGACTTCCAAGCCGTGCAAAAGTTCGCATCTCGCGTACTTCGTCCACAGTTAATACTCTGGCATGAGAATGCCTCCACAATCTTCCCGTTCCGCGCCACCGTTTTTGAGCATTTTTTCCAAAATCCATAGTTTGATGACTTTATGCCAATGTCGACGTGTGCTTCAGACTCGAGCCAGTAGTTGGACACGAGAGCAATAGATGATGCTAGCGTGGTGAAGAAAAAAGCTACAAATGCAGCAATATACGCCTTTGAGAGACGCAGCGATAAAGATCCCATTTGCGAAGTTGAAGGTGGAAGAAGTTGGGAGTTTCCCAGTTTTAATCTTATAAGATTTAGACCATCAGTTATGGCCTCAATAAATTCTCTTCAAGAAATCGAGAGCGATTTTCTTTATTTCTTTTTGAGCGTGGTGCTCTGACGATTTCCAAGTTGACGATAATTTAAACATGAGCTAGTATCGTTGCTGCTTTCTGCGCTATTCAAATCGAACAGCGATGGAGAAGAATGATAGGGATGTTTACATAGGTTTGGTGTCAAGCTCTTAAATGCAAATTATGATATTGTAATTACAAAGAATATCTACTAGCGAGGAGACGGTGTTGGATCAAGTAGAAATAGCTTCAGTGGCAATGCGAGAAAACTCTGATCCGCCTGATGGAGGAACTTGGAGCCAGTTTTTGCGGTCGTATTCGTTTTCACCTTCTATAACATGAAAGGTGTATGCAAATCGACTACTTTTAGACAAGTTTCCAGAGGAGCGATGAAGAAGCTCTCCGTGGATGAGAACAAGCGAGCCAGCAGGACATTCTAGTGTGACGAAATCCGTGTCTGAAGGCTCTGTGTATGGCTCAACTCCATCAAGGTCTTCAAATCCTGTGGATCCTCCAGGTTTACGAATAAAGCGCTTATGTACCTTTGCCCATTTATGAGATCCCGGGACTGCCTGCAGTGCACTATTCTGCGTGGTACAATTTTCAAGCGCGTACCAAAATCCTATACAAGAGCTTGGAGAAGTATACAAAAATGTGGCATCTTGATGACAAGGAACAGGACCGCCTGTTCCAGGGGGCTTTAGGATAGCCATTGCCTGAAGGATTCGGGGATCTTTAAAGCCCAAACTTGTAGCCAATGCTGCATTTCGCTCATTTTTGCTAATTTGCTTAAAGGGGACGTTCAGCTCATGGAGGGCATGCCCAATCTTATTGACTGCGCATTCCTTGCTCACAGTGATAGCACCCTCCGAATTAAAAGCTTTAGGCTCAAGAAAGAAGCGTATTTTATCAGAAGATTCTAAAAAGTAGTCGTCTCCAACATGCGTTTCATCTTCGCTAGTGGCGAATTGAGTAAGAGGATGGGTATCGAGATCCAACTCGGTCACGAGCTTCGATATCTCCTTCACCAAAGCATTGCAAGTCTCCTTAGTGAGTTCGTTTTGAATAACCAAAAACCCATTTGTATTGAATGATTCGATTTGCTCGGGCGAGAGGCCATGCATTGCCGTTTCGGTTTTGTCGCAGGTTTATCTCGATAAGTCAAAGGGGTCGGTCGGCATCCTCCATTAAGCTTCACAACACTATGCCTATCGACCTCGCACCTCTTTTCAAACAGTGAGTAATCCAGACTAATTTGTCCGGTATTTATTAACAAATAACCTAGAATTGACTCTCAGAAGGATGAGTTTGTCGCCAGTACGTTTGCTTGTTAATACAAGGCACTTTGTTCGCCCACAAGGCGGTCACATCATTAACATTATAAAGGACTTGCTGAAGCAGTTGCCATTCCTTCAGTTTCTGCTGAGCCCGAACGTCGACCCGATGTCGTCAAGGTATGTTCTCTGCTTGTGATTGCATCAGAGCTAACCTCGTCCAGATGGGCCAGTATTTAGGATCAACTTTGAAGAAGCTTGGAGCCGAAGTTGAACTTCGTGAATTGGGACCTCAACCTGGAAAGCCAGAGCTTACTCTTCCTCCTGTTGTTCTTGCTCGATACGGAAATGACTCTAAGAAGCGAACCATCCTGGTCTATGGACATTATGACGTTCAGCCTGCTGAAATCGAAGACGGTTGGAGCACAGAGCCTTTTAAGCTCATTCAAGAAGGTGACAAATTGATTGGACGTGGTAGCACAGATGACAAGGGTCCCGTTTTGGGCTGGCTCAATTCTATCGAGGCCCATCAAAAGGCTGGAATCGACTTCCCGGTCAATCTTCTCATGTGTTTTGAGGGAATGGAAGAGTACGGAAGTGAGGGCTTGGATGACCTTATCTATGCCGAGAGTAAAAAGTTCTTCAAGGATGCAGATGCCGTCTGTATTAGTGATAATTACGTGAGTATTCATATGTTTGGTATTTAAATTATACTTACAAGCAAATAGTGGTTAGGAACCAAAAAACCTGTTCTTACCTATGGCCTTCGCGGAGTGTCTTATTACTCTGTTACTATCAGCGGACCTGCTGCTGACTTGCACTCGGGTGTGTTTGGCGGTACCGTGGCTGAACCCATGACTGATTTAGCTCAAGTGAGTAATATAATTGTTATTGAACTACTTACTAATTCACTAGGTCTTTTCTAAGTTAGTTGATTCCCAAGGTAGGATTCTTATCCCGGGTCTTTACGACTTGGTTGCTCCCGTCACCAAGGAAGAAGAGGCTTTGTACGACGATATATCCTTTACTATTGATGATCTTCAAGAGGCCATTGGCTCTAAGACAAATCTTTTTGATTCGGCTAAGAAAACCTTGATGGGCCGCTGGCGTAACCCTTCCCTCTCTCTTCACGGTATTGAGGGTGCCTTTTCCTCGGGAGGAGCCAAAACTGTCATTCCTGCTAAGGTTATCGGCAAGTTTTCTATCAGGACTGTTCCCAATATTGAGCCCGACAAGCTTGACGTGCTTGTTTTTAAGCATGTCAAAAAGGTTTTTGCTGATCTTGGAAGCAAGAACACCCTCAACGTTGAGCTTCTTCATGCTGGTGACTGGTGGGTCTCATCTCCCAAGCACTGGAACTTTGTGGCCGCTCAGAAAGCTACCAAGGCTGTCTGGAATGTTGACCCTGACTTTACCCGTGAGGGTGGCTCAATTCCTGTGACGGTCACATTCGAAAAGGCTCTCGGTAAGAATGTCTTGCTTCTTCCCATGGGTCGTGGCGATGATGGTGCTCACTCTATTAATGAGAAGCTCAACTTGAGTAACTACATTGAAGGTATCAAGACATTGTCTGCCTATCTTCACTATGTTGCTGAGGAGCCGATCACTGAGTAAACGGCCAACCGTGCTATCCCCGTGGATATTTAAATTCATTTCAGGAATGAAGGCTCTGAAAGTTTTTTAATCGGACAATTAAATAAATAAAGTTTACTACGTAGCATATGTATCCAAATCTTTTAGACATGACCATCCATCTATTGCAAGCAAGAAATAGCTCACCAGATGGCATTGTAAGAAAAGAAAAAAGTGGACAACACCAACCAAAGACAGTTGAGATTAGTAAAACACCAAGAGCTCGAGGCAGAACGCCCTGTCGAAAGGATAAAACTACTCGCCATTAGCGAGCCATCCGAGCCCAGCCATCAAACATACCAGAACGGTAGCTGTCAGAACTGAAAGCAGAAATGGCTCATGAATGCAAATGAGCGAGCAGGGAGTAAGAATTGATTTATGCGAATAGACACATTGCTTCAGCACTCTAAACGAAACTGTCTGAACCAACTTAAGATCACGCAAGTAGAAAACAAGAAGAAAAAAATAACTAAAAAAAAAAGAGGATCCAATTAAAAAATATTTACTCGTAGCGAAGAAGCAAAAACCAGGAATCCACGCTGTTTGAATTGAAGGTTAAGAAGTTTACTTTTTTCGCCAACTGCAACAGCTTTCACACTTCGCCGCCCGAAAAATGTCAGGTAGGTCTGACCCATGCAATTGCGAATCAACACTAACATACGTGCATCTCGGTAAGTGGTGACTTGAACAGTCGAGTAACTCGAAAGCGATGTTCGCTTTGCTGCTCAGTGCTGGCTCTTGTTCCTCCACCTCCGGTTTGCCTCCATGATTTAGGAAGCGCGGGATTTGACAGACACATTACTATTTTCTCGCCTGAAGGCAGACTCTTTCAGGTAGAATACGCATTCAAAGCGATCACTGCTGCGAACATTACTTCCATTGGTATCAAGGGTAAGGATAGCGCTGCCGTCATCTCGCAAAAGAAAGTTCCCGATACACTCCTTGATCCATCTACAATCTCATATATCTTCAATATATCATCAACCATTGGTGCTGTTGTCACTGGACAGATTGCAGACGCTCGGGCTTCTGTCAATCGGGCGCGTGGCGAGGCCGCTGAGTTCAAATACAAGTATGGCTACGCAATGCCTGTCGAAGTTCTCGCCAAGCGAATTGCAAATATAAACCAGGTCTACACTCAGCGTGCGTACATGAGGCCGCTTGGTGTTGCTATTACCCTTATAGCTCTGGACGACGAGAAGGGACCCCAGGTCTTCAAATGCGATCCCGCTGGATACTACGTTGAATTCAAAGCTACTTCGACAGGCCCTAAGCAACAGGAGGCTATTAATGTCTTAGAGAAGCAGCTGAAGGGTAAAGACTGCGTTGAGGGTGATTGGAAGGATGTCGTTGAAGCCGGCATTGCTGCTCTATCTTCCGTTCTCTCCATCGATTTCCGAAAGACGGATATCGAAGTTGGTGTCGTTGGAATTGATGGATCAAACAAGTTTAGAAAGCTTACCGAAGATGAAATCGATGATCGCTTGGCCTCAATCGCCGACAAAGATTAAATAATTAAATGTTTGAACGTACGACGTTGATGGGTTGGAATCTCGGCTAGGCTAATTTTAATTGGCATTATTTTATGCATTATTTCTTCTGTAAACACATTTTAACACCACTCCTATCCTAAGTCTTTGTACATGCCAAGCTAACCCTATGAACTCTCGACTACGCTTGTACTGCGTTACATTCAAACATAATAGCATCCATACCATTACTGTAGGAGTAATAGCGGCATTTAGGCCTCTACTTATAGGTCTTGGCGTAGATGGTTCAAAGGAAAAAGACAAATTTGTAGCGAGCTCTTGTAGCTAGAGCTATGAAATAAGGTGGGAGCTGTTGCACTTTACAAAATGAAATTTTCAGAATTTTTGTTTTATGATGATACCATGAAATTTTAAGGACCAACAAGATTAGCTAAAAGGACTAGAAGAAGAACGAAATGCTCGTGTGCTCAGGCTCACCAATCGTTTGTACAGAATGCAAAAATGAAGAAACAAAGAAAAAATGCAGACATGAATAGGTCTGGTTTGTGCATCGTTTTGAGATTACAAACCAGCTTTGAGAATGAAGCACGCTTTTAACCTCGGAGAGAGTTGTAGTGGGCACCGAGACTGTAGAGGTGTTGATAGTAAGCCAAAAATAACTCGGGACTACTTCCATCTTCATTTATACGAAGAATAGGTCTTCCGCTCTGAACCACGGATACAGGGCAGTCGTAAACTAGAGCTAGAGCCAGGATTTCCATTTCGCCACCCCATACCACAGTATTTTCGAGTTTATCGCAGTAGCTGTCTATATCACGAACAGTTAGAGTTTCTTCGTCAAATAGAAAAGGCTGAAATGTATCTTGTTCCTGCCTAATTCTATCCGCTGCAACTTTTCTCAGATCCGGAATGGAAACATTCAACGATTGTCGCTCCTTCAATTGATCCGAAATGGATGCGAAAAGACAATTTCCATCTGGGGTTATATCTTTAACAGACAGCTTCTTAACAGCACAGAGATCATTAATGTTTTTCTCTTCAATTCCTCTCAAATCAGGCTGAAGGTCAGCTTCACGTAGAGCTTCTTCCCGGACAGCTTCCATCTCGGCAAGTTTTCTTGCCTGTCTTTCCTTTTGCCTATTGCGCTTAGGGCCTTTAGGTTGAGCTTCTGCTTCAGGCCTTTTAGCATTAGGCCCAGTATCAGATTCAAGAGCTAATTGAGCCAGAAGAGCAGCGGGATCAACTTCCGATTTATCTTCAGTGTCGATATAATTATTTAATGATGGATTATCAAATTCCTAAAGTTCTCTGTTAGAAGCATAATGACTGAGAAATAATGACTTACCTTTAGTTCACTTTCATGTCGAGTTCGCATATCAGACTCGAGAAGGGCACACTTCTCGAGTATTGATTTTCGAGTCTTTTTTGTCGCCTGCTTTTTAAGACCGGTTATTTGTGAAACCAAATCTCTTGACTCCTTCCTGTGCCTGGCTTCAAGCTGCTCGAGAGTTTCCTTGGCCGAATCAGCCATCTTATATACAAAGTAGAATTAGCAAGTTTATAGATGACGATCCTTAACTAGCAATCTATAGTCGTAGATAGTTAATACTATAGAGCGCAGGTGTGTATGTCTAGAGACTCGGGGAAAAATATCGAAACTTTTACCCACAGTTTCCACGTGACGCTCTTACAAGGAAAGTTGTAGACGCTTTTACGAGATTTTAGAAGAAGATCTAAATTTATCTATCAGATTAAAGCAGCTTCGTTTTCTTCTATCAGGATTTTGACTGTGGAATCCCCAAAATCACCCGTGCGAAACAGCATAATATAATTTGGGGATAAGAAGAGGAGCACAATCGACTTGATAGAAATACTTCTGAGTATTCGACCAGCTTAGCTCTGCCAGATCTCGGTGAGCTTTGCTGGCATGTTTTACGTTGCTATGATATCAGCGTTCGTTGATATTCAACAAACCCTCCTTAGATATTTCAGAAACTTTCATCTACATTCGAATAACTGTCTCATCGGGCTTGGGATATTATTTGATATGCCTGCTGGGGAGCTTGTTGTTGTTTTCGTGAAAGGGGTATGTATTAATCTTCACCACGGCTTGCAAGCACGACTAATAACTATTTACAGAAAAACCTTCCAAACAGGAAATCTATAGGAAAGCAGGACCCCTATTGTATCGGAAGAATTGCTCAGGATGCGCATCGTACAAATATCGATCGCCGAGGAGGCCAAAACCCAAAGTGGTGAGCAGACTAACGTGCAAGCCAGATTCGAGTATTAAGACAGCTGATTTAGGGACCACGAAGCTCGCTATTCGATTACTCAGAACCTGGAAACCGAACCTCTAAAAGTTTCGGTTTTTCACGATGACTCTTCAAAGCCTGTTTTAATAGGAGACGCAAAAGTGGATCTGCAAAAAGCTTTCAAAATTCGACCTCCGCAAGGCTATGATTCATGGCACACTCTAGAATACATGGGAAAGTATGTCCGAACTATAAAAGTGTTATTGGATTTTCTAATAATCTCAGATACGCCGGAGAAATATACATAGAAATGACGTTCTACCCACGAGTAAGGACCAAACATACTTGGTTTTTAATTCATGCTAACTACTTCATTAGAAAAGTTCAAGGCTTCCAAATAGTACATCGGCTTCGCAATTAGCTCCAGTTGCTATTCCTACACCCTCTCCTCCTGCTACTGGAGACCGTCTAACACCATCTGTTTCTCCTAGGCGTCCTTTACCGCCTTACCCTGTAAGTCAAGAAGAACTTGCTTCTGTATCGCGACTTGGAACATCTCCTGGAGAGAATTACGCCGGTTCTCATTATCGTGATAGCTTGCTTAGAGATGATTCACGGGTTGGCCTTAGCTCCCCGTTAGGATCCAGTTCCGGCCAAAGCCCCGTTCCACCTCAGCATTATCACCGGATACATCATGCCTCCAGCAAAGATAATATTGCTCGCTTACTTCCATCCATCGGCGTTTCAGATTATGAATCTCCGATAGGATCGTCAAACTCGCAAGCTTCATATTCTCCTGTTAGGCAATCTCAAATGCTTCATGCGAAAAGCGGATCAACTGGTGCTCAAGGTTATAATAACCAGAGATCCGATAATCTTGTAAAGGTTTTTGCACAAGTCTCACTTGACGGTGCAGCTCCAAGCCCCCCGGCCCACACCCCACACCTTTTTTCATCGAGTGCAAACCAGGCCACTACTCAGACATCTGTTCAAAGGAAAGCTGTGACTTTGGGAAATGAGGACCAAATTAGAGATAGAGGTAGCTCCCGTGAAGTTAATTACAACAACGCAGATTACTTTCCTTTCGATGCCAACTCTTTTGGACGGGAGTCATTTGCTCCTGCTCCTGAACCGCCGAAAAAGAGCGATTCTTTACTGCGACCAGAGTTTACTGCTATGGAACCCTGGGAAGCACTTCGACGATCCCCGCCACCTGCTATGTATAGTGATCTTGTTGATCCGGGTGCAAGTGGGTATCGGGGAGAAGGCATGTGGTCAAAGGAAGAGTCTGAGAAGACAATGTTCAATGAGTGGAAAGGTGATCAGTCTACTTCAAAGCCTAAAAAGCCACCGAAAATTCCGTTGGAAATGACTTGGGATGAATATTCTCAGGCCGAAGCAAATAGAAAAAGGCCTGATACTCATTACATTTGATCGCGATGGACTTCTTCGGTTGATTTATCCTTCCTGGTTTCAATTTCAAATGAACACTTTAATGCATTTTTTTAAGAAATTTTCTTTACATTTTTGTTTATTAGGTTTTACCTGCATGCATGCACATAAGCAGTACCTATTATTTTTCTAGATTAGGGGTACGGGAATTTATAAATGGTTTCAGTTACTTCGCCGTTTTAGGCTTGTATAGAATGATCGGCTGCAAGACTTAAAAGCGCCTTCATCTGTAATTATATATAAATTTATATTATGCGTATATTCATTCGTTGCTTAAAGAAGTCTTTTTATGGCGGGAAATCTGAGAAATGTCTTCAGTTCGGCGTTGCGCCGGTGATCTCATCTTGGTTTCCCCACAATTTCAATGCTCACAAGCAAAGGTTTGACTCGACTTTCTTCGTTACATGCAACCTTCCGTGGCATGTCAACCATCTCTCGCTTTCCGTATCCTTCTGAAGATGAAGAGAGTGCTTTTTTAGACTCTCAAATCGCTGAAATTGAAGCTTGGTGGGCCTCACCTCGATATGCGGGGATACGACGACCTTACACTGCTCGAGACGTCGCCACCAAGCGAGGAACGCTTGTCCCTTCGTACCCTTCGTCTGTTCAGGCCGAAAAACTTTTTGCTTTGTTTACGGAGCGTGGGAAACAAGGTCTTCCTGTTCTCACGATGGGTGCTGTGGACCCCGCACAAATGACCCAGATGGCCAAAAACCAGGAAGCTCTCTACATTAGTGGCTGGGCTTGTTCTTCACTTCTTACTACGACAAATGAAGTTTCACCCGATTATGGTGATTACCCCTATGATACAGTGCCAAATCAGGTCGATCGTCTCTTCCGCGCCCAGCAGCTCCACGACAAAAAGGCTTGGGAGGAATGGACTTCACTTTCAGTAGAAGAGCGTAAAGAGCGCAGAGAACGAGACGAAGGCCGAATTGACTACCTTAGACCTATTATTGCAGATGGAGATACTGGTCATGGTGGTCTAGGTGCTGTCTTAAAGTTGTCGAAGCTCTTTGCTGAGCGCGGTGCCTCTGCCGTTCACTATGAAGATCAGCTTCATGGTGGTAAAAAGTGCGGACACCTCGCCGGAAAAGTCGTGGTGCCCACTTCAACTCATATTTCACGACTAGTTACAGCACGTTTTCAGTGGGATGTGATGAATTCTTCAAATATCCTGATTGCTCGAACAGATGCCGAGTCTGGTACATTACTTTCCTCCGCTGTCGATGGAGCAGACCACTACCAAATCCTTGGTACCACACAAGAAACTCGACCTTTAGCTCAGGTTTTGTCTGACGCAGAGGCTCGCGGAGAAACCGCCGAAGAAATTCATCGTCTCGAGGCAGAATGGACGTCTTCAGTCAAGTTGACAACTTTTGATGATGCTGTTGTCGAGGAACTGAAAAAGGCTGGCAAGGATCAGTCTGTAATTGATGATTACCTAAACGGAACTGTCGGTCGCTGCAACTTGGACGCTCGATCTGAAGCTAAAGAAATTCTTGGGTATGATATTTTCTTTGATTGGGAGGCACCAAAGACCCGCGAAGGCTTCTATCAGACCAAAGGAGGAACCGATGTCGCCATTGAACGCGCTCTAGCATATGCCCCGTACGCTGATATGCTCTGGATTGAAACTAATAAGCCTGATGTGGCCCAGGCTAAAAGAATTGCTGAAAGAGTTCATGCCAAGTATCCAGGTAAATGGCTAGTCTATAACTTGAGCCCTTCATTCAATTGGCTAGGTGCTGGCTTTACTGAAGAGACCCTTAAAAGTTTCGTATGGGATTTGGGAAAAGCTGGTTTTGTTTTGCAACTCATTTCTCTAGCTGGACTACATTCAAACGCATTGAAAACCTGGGAACTTTCCAATGGGTTCAAGACCGATGGTATGCTTGCATACGTAAACCAGGTTCAAGCTCAAGAGAAAGCTACAAAGTGCGACATGTTGACTCATCAGAAATGGTCCGGGGCTAACTATATCGACAAAATTCTCACTACTGTGCAGGCAGGTTCATCGGCAACTGCATCTACTGGATCCGGTTCCACGGAACATGGCTTTTAAGGCTAGTTTGTATCTAGTAGTGTAATGAGTAACTATATTTCATTGGTTTAATCATACGTTCCGTAATTCATTATTGTCAATTGATACCAGCGCTTTGCGTATCATCAAGTATTACTCGGCACCTTCCTTAATGTCGACCAATAGTGCCTGTAGTCGCTCTCGAATCTTGTCTGCAGTTGCATTGGCACCAGGAGGAGGCTAATAGAATGTCAGAATTAATAAAATGACCTTAGACGTAAACCGCACCAGTTGATCAAGAAGAAACTCAGCTTCCTCAATAGATAAAACAATCGGGCCCCTATTCATTATAGCTTTTTATAGAAATCTCTAGATGCTAAACAGTGAAACAGGCAGAGTTCTTGAATTGCTTTCAATAAAGATGGAGAGTAATCGTTGGGCAACCTCACGACATCTTTTAAAGATTGCCAACTGATTCCTCCAGTTGTAAATCAAATATCTCCAAAAGCAAAACTATTAGGTAGACTTTACCGTTAGTTGAAGAATTCTTTCAGATTTCTACTTCGGCGTTTTCCAAGAAGGTTATCTTTACTATTTTCGCACGGTACAGGTTTTTGTACACCGAAGTTGCCGTCAGCAAAACATACTCGGCGAGTAAGCGCCCAGCAAAGAGTTGTGAGTTTAACAAGGGGGTGAAATTATAAAACTGCTGCTAATCACACTGTGAAGAGGTGTATAAGTTTCGGCATCAGCGACTTGGCCATTATATCTACATACAAAGATGGCGAGCTCTACTAATTTTAATCTCGACATCTTTATGTCGGAGATGAAGGCTCTTGAAAATGAACTGAAATCAAAGCATATTGATACCATCAATAAAGGACCATTGGAGGAAGTACCCGTCGCTATTAAGGCGGAAAATGAATTTAGCGGCTTGTTTAAAGATATAGATCAACTTCTTGATTTTTCGAATCTTCCCAGCGACTATGACGATTATGATAGCTCTTCTGATGATTCTGTGTCTAATTCTCGCTCTGATGTGCCTTTAAACACTGCTGCCTCTGCATCCTCTAATTCACAATGGCTACGACCAGAGCTCGAACGTTTCTGCGCTACCCGGGCCAACGTTATGACGCCAGAAGAGCTGGAAGAGAGTCTAATTGCGGTACTGTCGTCTCATTCTGGCTTTGAACTAGAATCGGCGCTGGCTGATATGTTTGGATATGACGAGATCGAGCTAATTAGCAAGCTTGTTCAAAATAAAAAGGATATTCTGGCTCAAACGGACGTCTCCGCTGTTGAGACTCGAAATCCCGAAATGATGCCTGATCGTCTCACTAATATCCATTTCAAAACTCAAGACCAAGTGAATGCTTTAAAAGCCCAGCGACGACGAGACCGACACAAGAATAAAAAGGGTGGAAGATTTCTGGATGATGAGGACGACGATTACGATACCGACATTCGACTCTTGTCCAAGGAGGAACATGAAGAAAGGCTAAGACAAAATCGTGAAAACGGTCGGACTGTCTTACCGCCTAGTCGTGGTGAAATCAGATATCCAAACGTATATAAGAATGACTCGGCTGGTAACACAATGTCTTCGTTTGGTACTAAACTCGCATTGCCCGCAGGGACCGAAAGATTTGATAATGGCTATTACGAGGAGTTAACCATCCCGTACCCTAAACAGCAAAGAACAAAAAGAGATTTGGGTGAATTGATTAGGATACCTGATTTAGATTTTCTTTGTCAAGGTACATTTAGAGGATACAAGACTTTAAATCAGGTCCAATCGCTCGTCTACCCTGTTGCATATGAAACAAATGAAAACATGCTCGTCTGCGCACCAACTGGTGCAGGTAAGACCGATGTTGCTATGCTCACTATACTCAACACTATTAAACAATACTGCGAAGAAGTTATTGATGATAACAATGATGAGACTGCTGAGGAAGGTGAAAATCCTCGAAAAGAGCAAAAGGTTCAAGTTAATCTAAGCGAATTTAAGATCGTTTACGTTGCCCCTTTGAAAGCTTTGGCTGCTGAAATTGTTGAAAAAATGGGGAAACGATTGGCTTGGCTTGGAATCAGTGTTCGGGAGTTGACTGGTGATATGCAACTTACACGAGCTGAAATTCAAGCAACGCAGGTGATTGTCACTACACCCGAGAAATGGGATGTTGTAACTCGAAAGAGTGCTGGAGACACAGAATTAGTTCAAAAGGTTAAGCTTTTGATTATTGATGAAGTACATCTGCTTCACGAAGACCGTGGTTCAGTCATTGAATCGTTAGTAGCTCGAACTTTACGACAAGTTGAAAGCACACAATCCATGATCCGAATAGTGGGTCTTTCTGCCACGCTTCCCAACTATATAGATGTCGCTGACTTTTTGGGTGTCAACTTGTACATGGGCTTGTTCTTCTTCGACGCAAGCTTCAGACCCATCCCTTTAGAGCAACATGTTTTAGGTATTAAAGGAAAGATGGGAAGCAAGGCATTTAACGAAAACCTAGACAAAGCCTGTTATTCAAAGGTTTTGGAAATGTTAAGGATGGGCCATCAGCTAATGATTTTTGTTCATTCTCGAAAAGCAACACTTCTTACAAGCCGAAAGATGGCCCAGATGGCCCAGTCTGAAGGCGACACAGATCTGTTTGACACTTCAACGAATGTTGCGTATAACTCTGCCTCCCGAGACTTGGAAAAATCGAAGAATAAGGAGATTCGCGAATTATTCAAGCAAGGTATGGGAATCCACCATGCAGGTATGCTTCGAACAGATCGAAACCTGACTGAAAGACTATTTTCACAAGGTCTCATCAAAGTTTTATGCTGTACTGCCACTTTAGCTTGGGGTGTCAATCTTCCTGCTGCTGCTGTAATTATTAAAGGAACACAGGTCTATGACGCCAAGAAGGGTGGTTTTGTTGATTTGGGAATTACCGACGTTTTGCAGATTTTTGGTCGTGCCGGTCGTCCTCAGTATGAGAAGTTCGGCATCTCTTATCTATTAACAGGAATTGAGCGAATGCCTCATTATATATCGCAGTTAACGCAGCAACATCCTATTGAGTCGAGGTTGGCTGAGAAAATAGCTGACAATCTCAATGCTGAAATTGCTCTTGGAACGGTTACTACCGTTGATGAAGGTGTACAGTGGCTCGGCTATACATATCTATACGTTCGAATGAAGAAGAGCCCTCTTACATACGGATTGGGTTGGGATGAGGTAGCAGACGACCCTCTTCTCGGAAAGCGAAGATCTGACTTGATTATTGGCGCCGCTCGCCATCTTCATAAAATCCAAATGATTATTTTTGATGAGCAAACGGGATCTATGATCTCGAAAGATGCCGGCCGCATCGCGTCTGATTTCTATCTTTTGAATACTAGTATTGAGATTTTCAATAGTATGATGAAGCCTACTGCTACAGAAGCTGATATCCTTTCTATGATTAGTCTTAGTGGAGAGTTTGATAATGTCAAGGCCCGCGATGAGGAGATTGATGAACTCACCCATTTGCGTGACGATTATTCCCCTTGTCAGATTGCTGGAACTCTGGATACGACACACGGCAAAACAAACATCCTACTTCAGTCGTATATTTCTAAAGCACCTATTGATGCATTTGCTTTAGTTTCGGATTGTGCATATGTTGCACAAAACGCCACGCGTATTTGCCGAGCGCTCTTCTTGGTTGCACTCAACCGTCGCTGGGGTCATTTGTGCCAAGTTTTACTTGCTATGTGCAAATCAGTCGAAAAGAGGTTTGTGATTGATTCTACTTCTTTGTTCTTTTGCTTACAAGATCTATAGGTTATGGCCTTTTGAGCATCCGCTATCTCAGTTTGATGACATCCCCAAAAACATCATTAGCCAGCTTGAAGCTAAAGACTCACCAATTGAAGAGCTTCGTGAAATGGAGAGGTCGGAGGTATGCGTTTTAAAATGTTTTTAGGCTTAGACTAACAGCTTTACTGCAGCTGGGGCAATTTGTTCACAACAATCGCATGGGAACAAAATTGGCTCATAATTTGGATAATTTCCCGCTATTGAGCATTGAGGCAAAGATTGCTCCTTTGACAAGGAGTGTGCTAAGAATACAACTCAAGGTAACGGCGGATTTCTCTTGGAATGATCGCGTGCACGGCGGTGTAGAAATATTCTGGATTTGGGTAGAAGACTCTGAAGATTCCGAAATATTGCATTGGGAAAAGCTGATGATTAACAAGCAAAACATTCGTCATACGCATGATATGGATTTTGCTATTCCGCTATCTGACCCTCCACCATCTCAAGTTTATGTCCGTGCCATCTCAGATCGCTGGGCCGGAGCAGAAACTGTCAATGCCGTTTCTTTCCAGCATTTAATTCTTCCAGAAATGCACCCCATTCAAACTAAACTACTTGACTTACAACCCCTTCCCATTACAGCTCTTCATGATCCTGTTGTTGAAAGTATTTATGAACCCAAATTCCGATTTTTCAATCCGATGCAAACAATGATTTTCAATACGTTGTATAACCAGTCTACAAGTGTTTTTCTTGGTTCTCCAACCGGTTCTGGTAAAACTGTGGCTGCTGAATTGGCAATGTGGTGGGCTTTCAAGACGTACCCCAAGTCTAAAATTTGTTATATTGCACCTATGAAGGCACTGGTTCGTGAACGTGTTGATGATTGGAGGGGTCGACTGACAGGGCCTACCGGTAGACGCATTGTCGAATTAACTGGTGATAGTAATGCGGAAAGCTCTGAAGTCCGTCGAGCGGATATTTTGATTACTACTCCTGAAAAATTTGACGGTATCAGTCGAAGTTGGCGATCACGTACCTTTGTACAAGATATTTCATTGATCATAATGGATGAGATTCACTTGCTTGCTAGTGATCGTGGTCCTATTTTAGAAATGATTGTTAGTCGAATGAACTATATTTCGAGTCAAACCGAACGACCGATTCGCCTTCTTGGTATGTCCACCGCTGTTGCTAATGCTGTTGATATGGCCGGATGGTTAGGTGTAAAGAATGGTCTTTTTAACTTTCCTCAGTCTGTGCGGCCTGTTCCCTTGCAGATGTACGTGGATGGCTTTCAGGACAACTTGGCATTTTGCCCATTAATGAAAACTATGAATCGTCCCGCATTTATGGCAATCAAGACACATGCTCCAAGCAAGCCGACTCTTATCTTTGTAGCCTCACGCCGTCAAACCAGATTGACTGCCATTGACTTGATTCATTTTTGTGGTATGGAAGATAACCCTCGAAGATTTTTGAAGATGCCTGAAGATGAGCTTGAGATGATTTTATCTCAAGTCAAAGATGAAACTCTCAAATTAACCTTGCCTTTCGGTATTGGCTTACACCATGCAGGTCTAGTTGATTCAGACAGACGAATAAGTCATGAATTATTTGCTAGTAATAAGATTCAAATTCTTGTAGCTACAAGTACATTGGCTTGGGGTATCAATTTACCTGCCTATTTGGTCATTGTCAAAGGCACTCAATTTTTTGATGCCAAGATTGAGGCGTATCGCGATATGGATCTCACCGATGTTTTACAAATGATGGGTCGAGCAGGACGTCCTGCGTATGATACTTCTGGTGTTGCAATGATTTTCACTAAAGAGTCAAAGAAAATGTTTTACAAAAACTTTTTGCATTCAGGTTTCCCTGTCGAGTCTTCTCTTCACAAGGTCTTGGTCGACCATTTGGGTGCTGAGATTTCTGCTCATACTGTACGATCAAAACAAGATGCTTTAGATTTCTTGATGTGGACTTACCTTTTCAGGCGTGTTCACAAAAACCCTACATACTACGGTCTTGAAGATGGAGAACAAGAAACCGTGAATTCCTTTTTTGTGAACCTGATTGATACCGGTTTGAAGGAACTTGAAAAGTCGCGCTGTGTTGAAATATCTGCAGATGAAACAGACAGCAGCGGAAATGGTGGCCGCTTGACCCCCACCCCATTTTTGAAGTTGGCCAGTTACTACTATCTTTCTCACAAGACTATTAGAAATGTATTGGAAAAGGTCACTCCTAACGCTTCTTTTGCAGACTGTTTGCAGTGGCTTTGTGAGGCTACTGAGTACGATGAACTTCCGGTGCGCCACAATGAACATCTAGTCAATGAGAAGATATCACAAAACGTACGCTATCCGGGTGAGCGTCTTGGAGTTATTATGTGGGATCCACATGTGAAGTCATATTTGCTTTTGCAAGCATTTATGAGCCATGCACACCTGCCGATCAGTGATTATGTTCAAGATACTGTTACTGTGTTGGATCAAGCATTACGTATTTTGCAAGCTCTGATTGATGTTGTGTCAGAACTTGGTATATATAGTACTGTGTATACTTTTATCAAAGTGATGCAGTGTTTGAAGCAAGGTTATTGGTTTGATGACGATGCATGGTCTATTTTGCCGGGTCTTGTTAGCAAATCATCTGAAGAGGGGTTTGTCCCCACAGAGCAAGATCTTGAGAATAATGAAATGACGGCTGCGGAGATGGAGCGTTCTATTGCCGCCCGCAATGCTGATACTTCCTCTGTTCCCAAAGCTCCTCGAGTCGATTCGAAATTCACCCAAGGTCTTACACTTGATAAGCTAGGTCGGATGTCAGAAAAGGAACTTCAGACAGTGACTCGCAAGCTTGGTGTAGAGAAAAACCGGATTCGAAGTTTCAAGCGTGAAGTTCAACGCCTCCCTATATGCAACCGTGCTGTCAATGTTATTAGTCTTGATGAGGAAAACCAGATGGAGATTCATGTCGATATGGAGCATGTATTAACTGGGGCTAATTCATCCGCTATTGTCTACACGCCACGTTTTCCCAAGCCTCAGAAGGAGAGCTGGTTTGTTATTTTGGTAGACAAGGCTGAAGATCAGCTAGTGGCGCTTTCGCGTGTTGGACCTCGAGGTGCGCGCAAAGGCGGACACGATGGCAAGTTCTCGGCTAAACTTGTTATTCCTAGAGATGTTTTCTACTCTCACCGACAGTTGCATGTTGTTTTGGTTAACGATTCCTTGGACATAGAGTACCACGATGAAATATGAATTAGTACTTGAGATGGTCTATGATGCTATTTGTATTGTATATGCAAATTCATGATATTTTTTGAACAAGAGAGAAGCTAGAGGCAATGTACCCATGCAAAAGTGAAATCCCCTCTTTAATCCTTCTATCCTTCACAAAGAAGCATTACTAATAAAGAAGTCTATAAATCCCCAAAAATATAAATAGGACAAATCTTCTAGTAAAGTGAAGGTTTTTTTGCACCGATGGAGGCGCAAAAGAGTACAGGTTGCCAATCTCTGGTTCGAGGAAGGTGGAACCTTCCTCGAACTTGGACTTGAACTACTGTTGAATAGGATTTGGCTTTCAAATAAACGAGAGTGAATTAACAAAAAAAGAACGTAAAAGGAACAAAACTGGTTGTCAGAAGTAGAAAAAATTAGTCAAGCTTCTCTTTGATGGAAAAACATCAAAAAAATCAGATAAATTCATCATTAAGTCGTCATTACAGGGGGTCTATTTTTATTTATTGGGTATAAACCGTACGTACGTAGCTTAGAAGAAGCGGCCCCTCATTATCAATTTCTCTACAAAGCGGATGTTCAAGAGAAAAAAGGTGTGCGTCAATGCATTTCCCCAGCGTCTAAAAGCCCATCACTTTAAAAAAACAAAAAGATCACAGATCTAATTTTGTACTCCCAATCTATTCCCTACCCATTCTATCAATATAAAGCATGCAAGCTGTATATAGTCCCTAAGCCCATCTCAACATCCTATCAAATAACAAGCCAGTACATGGCCCCCAATAAACTAAGCAAAACAGATCCAGTCAAAATTCCAGCACCAATACGGTCAGCTCTACTTATGGCAAAGTCGGCAATGGCTTGGTCTGTATTCAGTTGTCCAGCCGAGAGAGAGCCATTGGAGGTAGCGCCGGTACTGAGTGTAAGGGGAGCACTGAAGTTTGCGAATTGACTCATAATTATTACCTCAAGAGCAGACATTTGTTGTCCGAGCCCCCATGTACCATCCCAAGTCGATTGAAGCCAAGTTTCTGAGCAGGTTACACCATCACTACCTCCGTCACAGCTCCGTGCAGCGTCGTATGCGCTCGCATTCAGCCATCTATATACCCGATGTGATGAGAATGGTGCCAGTTGTCCAGCATATCCCAAGTATTGGGAATCAATAGCCTTGAAGCATTTTTGATCCGTGTCGCAGTTTTTTTGCGGTTCACAAATCGGTTCATATAATACATTATCTTCAATGAAATATTCCATTCCAATTAGTAACTCTTCTGTTCTGTTTCGCCATATGGGATCACTTGTTGCGTTCCACATAAAGGCTGATCCGGCGATAAGCATCGCATGGGAATACGAAAACCGTTGAATATTTTTCTGCGTGCAATTTGTATTAGTAAAGCAACCATCATATGTCGCATGATTCTCAAAGTCAATCAAACCAATCTGGTATAGCCAGTTAAATGCCTTTTCCGCCCATTCTCGATACAAGTCGATATTTGTGTAGCGATATAGTCGTGCGGCTAGAGTGAAGAGTCCACCATTTGTTATCGTATTTTTATAGTTCCACCCTTGATTAAACGCGTATATTTGCCAGCGTACACCTCCCCCGCAGGTTGTATTATCCCATCGACCAGAAATGTCATTAAACACAGCCTGAGCTAAATATAACCACTGCGGCTGGCTGGCTGGAGGGTCAGGGAACACACGCTCAGCAGCATCCATAGCAGTCATGGCCCAGAAACATTGGTCGTCATTTCCTTCAACTGACGTTTGGTTAGATGGCATAAAATCGTTATCGGGCCCAACTTGGAACTGAAGAGCCTCAGAAACCAGCGAATTGTATTGATCATCACCGGTAGAAGCCCAATAATCAATCAAAAGACTCCAGCTCACACCAGATTCCCACCTAATAACTAGTTAGATATGTATATTGGAGCATATATCTAGCCACACACCAGTAATACGGACTAATCATCTCTCCGGGAACAGCACCGGAAATATGAAAAAAAGTAGGATAGTAAGTCAATAAACCATGAGATATCGTAGCAGTGACATTGTCAAAACTTTTTTTGCTGTAAGCATCGTATTCCATTGCTCCAGCGGTCCAGACCCAGCACGCGATACAGATCAGCGGATACCAACAGCAGCCCCAAGGATGACCGGACCGACTTTCAAGTACGATCATCCCGGTGTTATGAGTTTCCGCTTTCAAGTGAGTGGGTCTTTTCTGAAGGCGGAGACAGAAAGAAGGTTTGTAGTTCGAGGCTAAAAGGCCTTCAGACCGGCCAAAGCTCAGATCTGTAATATAACCCTAAACTCCAAGTGTAGCCGATTTTTTTGAAAAATATTCTCTGGCGAGTAACTAATTTCTCATTGAGCAGCTGGGGACCTCGAAATTCGGTTGATCCGGATATAGCAATCAGGATATGTCGATGCAGATGAGATCAAAGGCAATGTGACGTAAGACAATGATGACACTCAAAAGGCGATACAGATATGTCTCAAATACTCGGATATCAATTCTATACAGCATCCAAACCTTTAATTTCTTTAGAGCTGTGAAAAAAACTGCATCTTTTCGACTATGTTTGGAATACCCCCGGCTTACAATATTGGAAGGTTCTTACGGAACTACAAAGCACATTCAAGTGCGATAATCAAACTCGAAAAGTTAATCCGCCTCAATCTCCGTCAATTTTTCTTTTTCAACTCCATAAAACAAAGTAAAGAAGCTGAAAATATTGTTTCCGGGTTAACACTGGTTTGAAGCCGCATCAACAGTGGCTTATCGCTTTGGGAGATGCTCAACGAGCTCGGTTCTTCACTTTAAAATCAACAAAAAAACAATGAAGAAAATACGGTTTTAGTATATACAAGTAACTCCAGATAATCACCAATAATCACCCCAAGAATACCTCCCATCCCCATTCTGCCATCACTCCTATCCAATGTAAACTGCTCTTCACACTTGCTTCGACCGTATCTTTATTGGTATCCAAAGCGTGGCCAGGCATTTCAAACCCTCTTGCATTATCTCCTGATCTAAGAGGAAGATCTCCTGCCGAAAGCCTTCTTTTTCGCTGTTTAGGAGGAACGATAACCTCGGACGCGGGCAAGAAGCTTAACTGCTCTACTCTTTCCGGATTCAGACGTTTCCTTACAGACTGTCTAACGTCTCGTCGTCGCCAAACTTCTTGCATGACTTCATAAGCGCGTTCTAGATTTCCCAGCCGGCACATTCGGCCCATTTGAGTCCAGCGCTCGGAAACGATATCTCGTTCTTCTCCCTTGAGCGCCTCACAACCAGCCATAAACAAGGGGAAAACATGCACCACACATGTGCGAGAGCTCGATGGAACTTTGTTGAGATTGTCGAGGATTTTTAATGCCAGCGAATGCGATGAGTCTGATGGGATCTCAGGAACACCTTGGTGCAAAAACAATAATGTTGCATATCTGTAGGCTTCTGCTGTATGCATGCTCTCTTCCACTATCTTATCAGGATGAAGATAGAAACTCGGCGCTGTTGGCTTCCAAGATTCAATTAAGGATCTTAGTTCCATCGCACACGAAATGACGACCAAGGGATTATTCCGCGCGGTAGAATACCTGATTTTACGCACAAGAATAGCCACCTTACCAAGAAGAGGAAATAACATCTGCGCACAGCCCACAAGTGGATCAATCTCGTCTGGAGGACCAATTGGGTTTGCTTTTTTCTCGATGGAGGTTAGGGTTTCCTTGCTCTTTTCTAAAAGCGTAAGAGACGGCGAAGGTAAATCTTCGTCGTCATTAGAGGCAAAAGTAGAATCCGGGCTTAAATAGTATTCATGGGAATCTTTTGGCATAATTAGGGTATTAGGGATATCAATTTCTTTATTTGGTGATACACGGGTGCATTCCTTTTCGATAAGAGTAAGTCCATCACCAGCTCTGTCTTCATCTTCATCCAAAGATGTGTATCGAGAACTGAAAAGAGGAATAGAACTTGCAATATTTGGACAGAAAATGTTTGCAAAGTAGTCATCGTCACAAATAGCAGGATTTGAGCTAGAAATTTGAGCAACTACATCAAGGTAAAGCCAAGTGTTGTATAAAAATCGAATTTGTGGTTCATGAAGCATCATTTTCTGATGTCTTTGTGGACCTTTAGTTGTTGTACCCACGTTTTGTAAAATCCTCTTCTGGGTGTAAAGCATGTTCCGCAAGAGATATCGTACAACTTGAATGCGGTCAAAGCTGTTTGAAGTGTGTTGAAGAAAAATCTGAGAAAAAGATAGCACTATCGTGGTAGAAAGCTTTATTTCGGGTGTCATTATTTCTTCATTGTTGTAGTCTCGCCGAAAAGCGGCAAGACTATGCTTGAAATATTCGACACCTTGACGTCGTGTATTCCGGTCACCATCACTCATATGAAAGCAAGTCATGGCAGAAATAGCGTAGTACAGACACTCGTTTTGGCATGCTAACGGCCACAGAAAGTCTCTCCAGGGATTTATATCTTGTCTGATAGAAAGCACCGCACTAGTATGCCGAATAAAAGTCTTGCATAACTTTTCATGTTGCTCGACAGGTATGAATGTTGTTAATGATGGCAACATCATAAACAGCAGAGACTCTTGGTATTTTAAGATAGAGTCTGGATGATCATTTCGTCCTTGTATAAAATCTTGGAATGAATATAGATCATCAAGGCTATCATTCGGAAGAGGTTTAGGAGATTCTTCATCGAAAAGAATATTTTCTGACATACCATTGTCTAACTTCCGCTTACCGGTCGCCAGAGATAACTCTGAACTTCCCAGTGACGAGGTGTCCAACAAGCTGGTCCCAGAAGATGGTAAAGAAAAAGATACCTTTCTAGAGTCCTTTTTGTGCTCTAATGGTATTCTAGAGTTGCTCAGTCGCGATGTCGAGTTCTTCACAGATACCAGAGGTGCCTGTGGAGTAAACGAGATGACTCCTTCAGTCCCAATTTGCGAAGAGTTCGCTTGACCATAATTCAGGATTGACGAGGTTAAGTTTATCTGTAACTCGCCTGTCTGAGCTTCCTCCCCTCCTGTTGCACCATTGAACATGCGCCATTTAAGATTACGGTGATAACCCCCACATTCTACCTTCCTTCTGAGGCATTGGAGACATGCCGGTTTTGTTTCATCGCATTTGAGTCGCTTTGCTTTGCAAGTAAGGCATCCTAAAAGATATTAGATACATAGAGTGATCCGGTATAGTAAAACATACCATTGCGGCTCTTGCTCTGTTTACGCCTATTCACTGGTTCGTTGGCCATTCCAAAGTCCTTGGGCGACCACGTAAAGGTCTGAGTAAAGCTGCCGATAGAAGAAGTTGTAACGCCGAAAGCGTTGTCATAAAGGTGGGAGATGTACGAAATAGGCAAATCACTGCGAAGAGGAGGAAAAACTCTTTTAGAGCAGGAAAAAAGATTGCACTGCTATAATTCGTTTTTAAATATAGATGTTAAGGCGTTTTTAGTTTTGAACTACGGTCAACATGTACGAGAGTACGAGAAAAGCCTGTTTAAATCGACAAACATTATAAATCGAGGAGCAAACGAACATTTACACACCCTAAAAGAATTTACCCAAAATTTTAACTACAATTGCTATAAAACTTCTCAAAGAAGTATGCACATCTGTTTGTTTGACCAAGGTTTGCAATCCGATGCCTCCGATCTCAGACTAAACCGCAGACGGTCGGTAAAAAAAACAAATCCCCATAAAACTAACAAAATAAAATATTAAAACATGAAAAATTAACGCTTTAAAGCCCGAAAATCGTCCTTGAACTCCAATCCTCCCAACGAAGTGTGTTACCCGGCCCCGGCGGAAAAATTTTGGGAGTTTCCAATTTTTTTTTTATTTCAACTCTTTTTTTTTTCCTTTTCTTTTACAGTGAAAATGGTGAGTTTCTCTTAGTCTTGAAGCTGATTTTGAGAGCAGAAATGCTGACTTTTGGGCGTTAGAAAATCAAGGCGCTCAGTCGATCTTCGGATACTTATTTGCCTTCGCGCAGCTCAGAGGGAAACCGCCTTCCTCGTAACCTCGATCCCGCATTACATCCTTTCCAGAATGCCCGAGAGTATACACGTGCTTTGAATTCTGCCAAGTTGGAGCGAGTCTTTGCCCAGCCGTTTGTGGGACAGCTTGGAGATGGTCATCAAGACGGAGTGTACTGTCTTGCCAAAAACCCGCGGGATATTGGTCGAATGGCCAGTGGCTCGGGCGATGGTATTATCAAATACTGGGATCTTGCTAGCCGAGAGCAGGTATTTGAGACTAAAGCTCACGACGAGATTGTAAAGGGACTGGCCGTCACTACAGAGGGTCGTCTGCTTTCGTGTTCTAGCGACCGCAGCGCAAAGCTATGGGATATTAACAATCCTTCCGAACCGCTATCAACCTTTATTGGTGCTTATTCGTTTAACTCTATAGACCACCATCGCAAGGAGAGCTTATTTGTCACCGCCAGCACAACTCTCGATTTGTGGGACGTCAACAAGAACAAACCAACTTTGAGTTTGACCTGGGGAGTTGATACCATTCATACTGTTAAGTTTAACCAAAGTGAAACAAGCATCGTTGCTTCTGCCGGTAGCGACCGCTCTCTTGTTCTCTACGATATCCGGTCGGGTGAACCTATCCAAAAGCAAGTCTCTGCCATGCGTACAAATGCCATTTGTTGGAACCCCCGAGAAGCCTTCAACTTTGCAGCTGCCAACGAAGATCACAATATTTATGTATACGATATGCGAAAGATGGATAGGGCTAGCAACGTCCTCAAAGACCACGTCGCTGCCGTGATGGACATTGACTACTCGCCTACCGGTTTGGAAATCGTTTCTGGCTCCTACGATAAGTCTATTCGCATCTTCAAAACCAACGAGGGACACTCGAGAGAAATTTACCACACAAAGCGCATGCAGCGCGTATTTTCAGTCAGGTATTCTATGGATACAGAGTACATCATTTCAGGCTCCGATGACGGTAACGTGCGTCTCTGGAGGTCAGTGGCCTGGAAGCGATCACAGATCAAGTCAGTCCGTCAGCGAACAAATGAGGAATACGCCGAGGCTCTTAAGGACAAGTACAAACATATGCCTGAGATTCGCCGAATTGTGCGACATCGTCACGTTCCCAAGGGCATCAAATCTGATGATGCTACCAAGAAGATTGAAATTGCTAGCATCAAGCGTAAGGAATCCAACGTCCGCAAGCACAGCAAGCAGTCGAATTTCCAGAGCGAGCGGACGCGTCATATTATTGGTACCGCTCACGCGAGTCAAAAGAATTCGAAAAAGAACCAGGATGACTCCAACGAGTAATGAGTGTATGAGTAGTTATTTTAAATGTGTTATTTGGGGTTTCAGCCACGGAATTTTCTCAGAGTAGTCTTTAAAGTCAGCATTTGTGAGAGCGTCAATTCGAGCAAAACTCACCTTTGAAGCTTCGTCGAGATGGTAGGGCTCAATTTTAGTAGAAGCATTTTCTTGAGCTACTTTGGACGCGTCGTGGAGAAGTCTGATGATTGTCAGTTCATCTCTCTAGGCGATGTTAACATTCAGCTCACTGGTGCACAAAGAGGAGATAGTCGAGATAGATCTATAAGTTAGCCAGTGCATAGCTGCAACGTAAACATCCTCACGAGTGTCTCGACGTCTTTTTTCACTGCACGACCTGTCTTTGCTCGAAGCGTTTTTCGTAGTCCTGCCTTTGGAAACTTCATCGGTGAGTGTAAACTTGCAACGTTGTTTCTGGACCGCCCATGCCCTTTACAGACGAGCTAGATCCATGGGCTGCCGACGCCGGGACTGCCATCGGAGCTCGCGAGACTGCGATGCTGAACCGTTTGGCTCGTGCCTGGCCGGAGAGCGAAGCGAGCTTTACCGCTATCGCGGGCGAAGAGTTGGACGACCATGTTCGACGAAGCAAAAGTCAGCTGCTTTTTCTGGATATTGCTGCTCAAGGAAAGAGCTCAGAAATAGCTGAGGCACTTGACGAGCATGCAGAGCTTGTTGATATCGATGGTCAAGACAGCGAAGGCTCCACTGCGCTGATATCGGCAGCCGCCTTTGGACATCTGGCCACAGTGGAAGAGCTCGTGGAACGCGGTGCTAATGTAAATTTACAAGACAAATGTAAGGGAATCCTCAATGGCTGGTGAGCTCAAGGTTAACATTTTGCTAGCAAACTGGTCTGCTCTGATGTGGGCAGTCTACAACAAGCATACGGCTATTGCTCGTTATCTACTTGACAATGGTGCTTCAGGAACCCTGGAAGCTGTCAATGGAAAGACTGTCATAGATCTTGTGGAACCTGGTTCGGATATGGAAAGACTGCTGCATCAGCATGGCTTGGAACACTCGGAGGAGCCTAAAAGCCCTCCCAATCAAGCAAGGGACTTGGACTTTTACGACGACGGAATTACAGAAGAGCAGCGATTGGAGCAGCAGATGGAACAGAATGACTTTGAGAAAAGAATGCGACGACAGAATGACTTCAACCTCGACGTGGATATGGCCGCTCTCAGTCTCGATCCGGCACCCCGCCAGAATAAGAGCCTTGAAGAGCCCGCAGAGTTTGATTGGGAAAAGTGCAAGCCTGATGAAATGTTTGTATTTGCTGAAGGTGACATTGGCCGTATTCTCGATCTGGTCGTCGTCGATATGCTTCCTCAGCGACTACCCAGCCAAAAGCCTATTCCTGCCAATGTGATATTTCTATGTGCTCGCTTTGCTCACTACTATGGTAGTCAAAGTATGGAAAGCGAGTTGCTTGATGCCACTATTAGCCAGATCCGCGATGTTGTACACTCTCACGCAGATGATATTACTTACCAGGCCTTTTGGCTGTCAAATGTCAGCATTCTTCTCTATTACCTTAAACGAGACGAAGATATGGTGTCTAAAACTACTCAGTATCAAGCTGAGCTTTCCACAATAATACAAGAAATATACCTGCTATTGGTTTCAAACTCCATGAAACGAATGTACGCTCTTATTGGACCCTCTTTACTCCAGTACGAGACTATCCCTGGTCTTGCTGAGGTTGCTTACAAAAACCAATGGAAGCTTCTTCAACGCGTTAGAAACCAACAAAAGAAAAATCGACACAAGCGTGGCTCGTCAACAGACATCTCCTACCTGCCACCTTCACCTGCGCAACGTGCATTACCATCGCCCAGACTCGTCACATCATTTTTAGCATCGATGGAGTTTGTTTTAGATCTCTACAATGTTCACCCGATCATTGTTGATCAGCTCTATGTCCAGATCATGCATTGGCTCAACGCTACGTTATTTAATCTAATTATTTCAGATAAACATTATTTATCTCGCACAAAAGCAATGCAGATTCGCCTAAATATTTCTGCTCTTGAAGATTGGGCGCGATTGACTGACCTATTGCGCAAAGAGCAGGCCACCGATGAGGTTTCTAACATACGATATGAACAGCTTACGAGCGTTGTGACAATTGTTCGTACCCAGATTGCACCGGTCTTTGAGCTTTTGCAGTGGCTGCAAGTTTTGTCGTCCATTGGCGAAGACTTTACAAACCTAATTGCAGCAATCCAGCAGCTCAAGACACTCAAGCCATTGCAACTTTTGTACAGTGCTATGAATTACCGCTATGAAGTTGGTGAGCATGTCTTGAGCAAACAGGCAATTCAGTATTTAGTCGATATTGACCGCTCCCTCCGAGAGTCAGAGAACGAGGAAAAGGCAAAGGCAGAGTCTTCCGATAGCAGTAGTACGGAAAAGAGTATTTCGCCGGCTGCATCGGCCACAGAGGCAGATACGCCCTCTGTAAAGACGCCGGCTAAGCCAGCTGTGACTGTTTCGCCCAATCTCGAAGAGGTCACACTTGACGCCTCGCTTATTCTGCCTTTCACGCAACTCACATCGTCAGACATGATGCTAGCCTGGTCATTTCAGTCGACCGCGAGCCCGTCTAAGCCGTCTGCTTCCGACACCTGGGGCATCACCGACGACACACCTGCAAAGTCTACAACCGAGTCCAAGTCAACATCCTACATCCCCTACATCCCAGATGACTTTGTGGAAAAGCTTGACAACACGGCTCCGGCAAGTACGCCCTTGCCGTCGCACAACCTCAATCACAACGCCCCGCGGGCATGGGAGGACAATGGTGACCGCTATACCAAAGACCTTCCACAATCATACTGGAAATAGATTCGAAAGTGGCTCGCCTGCGCGAGAAGCGTTGCGCGCGCCGTTCTCGATAGCCATATAAAAGATAATATATATATATTGCTTGATTGCTACGAATAGACTTGGGTGGGAAGTTTGTAGAATAGTGTATGAGAAACCCAGATTAGAATATATACGCAAATAATCGTCAACATAACCCCTCCCCATCGTGTCAACTCCAAAGCCCCAGAATATAACCACATCGTGTCTGAATATATAAATAACTGGTCGAGTACCAAGAAAAACAATTGGCTGAGATATGATCGACTCTAGCTCAAGGCCAGGCTATATGGTCGACCCAGCTCATAGCCGGGGTGCGCTTGACTAATACATTTGACTAAAGCTTCGATTTTTTGCTCCAGGTCCTAGTGCTAGTGTGCTAGAAGCATTTCGGGAACGAAGAGGTGGATAAAGAATATCATTTTCCTTGTCTGCTTGCTGGAGTCTCTTTGGTTCAGGCTTGTCCCAAGTGTTATTAGATCCAAAGTTAGTGGCATTATCAAATGAATCCAAAGGTCGAGAAGAAAGCGAAACCGCACGACTGCTAGTAACGCTATTGCCTACAGGGAATATTTGCTGCTGAGCTTGAGCCTGTAAATCTGTCAAAGTTATCGTAGCCGCAGAGAGAACATTCTTTGAGCTATTTGTCAAATTTTCAGCTAATCTTCGTTCAAAGGCAAGGGTTCGCTGCTCAAGCTGCTCAAATTGTGTCACACGTTCCTGCAACTTATCAGTCAAGTGGGTGCAAGATGTTTCCAAGCCAGTCTTTTTCGCTTCCAAGAGCATTATTTCCTGCTGGAGCATTTCTAACCGATTTTCGGCTTGCTTTATCTTTTCGTCGGCCTCTGCCTGTGCCTTTTCAGCTTCCTGCTGCACTGCAGCGTGCTCGATGGTACGGGTATTGTTGGACTCGATTAAGGCAACAAGCTCAGATTTAATGCTTCCAAGTGTTTTTTGGGTATTATCAATTTTATGCTCCAAAGTTTTTGTTTCGTTGCTGGCATTGGACTTTTCAAAGTCAGAGGAAAGCTGTTGTATTTTCAGCATCAACTGTTTCTCGATCGAATGTAGCTGTTCGGACCAGGCTTTCGCATTAGCTTGTTTTTCCTGTGATTCTTCTTGCTGAAATTGATCCAGGCGCATCTTGACGCTTTGAACTTGTAGGCCGACTTGCTCGGAAAGATCTTCCAATAGATGCATAACTTTAGTTTGATTGTCGTTCTTTGAAGGTGAATTTACAGACTTTGAAACATTGCTTACCACAGATATGGCGGAGTTGATGCGGTCCTCGACAACCGATATATTTTGCGACAAGTCAGCAAGCAAACCCTTGACATCTTGGACAGCATGAGCCTGTTCTTCGGTTCGGGAACTCATTCCATGTAATATCATATTTGTATCTTTGTGTATCTGGCGACTCGCTTCTTCACTTTCAATCCATTCATGGATCTGTGAGGTGTTTGAGTCGACGACCTTCATGTTGCGTTCGTTTGCAGCTAGGACGACATCTGTAGAGGCAATGAGAGTTTTCAGTTGTTGTTGGAAAGCCTGGAATGTTTTTTCAACCATTTCTTGTGATTCTTTTATTCCTATCGTTGTATTATGCGCCGAGCTCTTGAGTAAAGTTTCGGTTCCGCGCACAATCGACGACAGCGTATGCAAATAGTCTCCATTATCTTGCGCTCTAACAGATATGTTTTCGATAGAGTTTAAAATTCTTTTCATGGATGCGTTTGTCTCCACTTGGTTTTCATAAAAGACTTTAGACAGGCTAAGTTTAGACGGGCCAAGAGGGGTATCTGATCCCTGGCTAGCGGCGCTTGCAGACGCTCGCTTCGGAGACCTAGCATTCTCAGCACGGCGAGCAAACAACATCTCCCCAGTACCCCTTTCAGGTGAGTCAAAATCTGGCATAGGTAAAGGCGGTGGCTTTTGGTCGTCTCCGGACCTTACTTGTCAGCAAATCGCAAAAAGCACATTTAGGCGACGGCCTTTATCTGCACATTTAAAACTCACTTTGATAAGTTCGAAGCCTCACTTTGCTGGCTCATGTTTGTGTTTTTTTCCCTCCCCCTTTGCAGATTCAACTTTGTGGGCGAGCTTCAGAGAAGTTTCGGCTTTGGGGAGTTTGTTTACACTAGTGTGCACTTTTGTCTAACGGTCTCAGATATATGCAGAGATGAGACGATTTTTGGTGAATATACAGTCACGATAGCTTTAACTCGAAAGCGGGAACAACTTTACAAGCAAACACTGGTAAAAAAAGAGATTTAAAATAGCTTTGATATTTCTTATTTCCCCTGAGCTGCGTTTTCTCAGCCCGAACCTCAAACTCCCAACGGTTGCCAAGGGTAACCATCACGTGTCATCACCTGATGCGCTAGCCCTCATTTGTGACTGCGTTTTTGGCTGAAAAGCGACGCAGGCCTTTTTTTCCTGTGGCTGACACTGCAGAACTTCCTACAACAACAACAAAGATGGGTTCCAAATTTCAGAAGCCTGGCAAGGTTGCCATCATCGTTCAGGGTCGATTCGCTGGCAAGAAGGTTGTGATTGTCAAGACCGCCGACGAGGGCAGCAAATCGCATCCCTTTGGCCACGCTTTGGTCGCCGGTATCGAGCGTTACCCCACCAAGGTCGTCAAGGCTCACGGTGCTAAGAAGGCTGCCAAGAAGTCCAAGGTTAAGCCCTTCATCAAGGTCATCAACTACAACCACCTTATGCCCACCCGATACTCTCTCGAGCTCGGTTCCCTCAAGACCGTCATCTCCGCCGACACATTCAAGGAGCCTACCCAGCGGGAAGAGGCCAAGAAGGTCATCAAGAAGGCTTTCGAGGACAAGTATCAGGTATGTGTTTTTTTTTGGATCCACTTACGAAAGCGACATCTTTACTAACCACCTTTTAGACTGGCAAGAACAAGTGGTTCTTCACCAAGTTGAGATTCTAAATGTCTTGTATCAATTGTCATAATATATAAAAAGTTTTTTTGGGTCACATGTTCAAAAGTCGTGTTTATTCTCCTCTAATCATGGCCGGTGAAGCCATATCTTCTGGTCCTCTTTTTTTTCGCATACCAAATGCAAATCCTGCATCAGAAGCGAAATGAGCGTTTGTTTGATCTATCACCTATTATGATAAAAGGTGTTTTTTTTTTTGTATATTGCAATTTGATGGGTTTTCACGATTTAAAGCAAACGATGCCTTGCAGATGCCTTGCAGATGCCTCGTTCCCAGATGGCTTTCCAGTCTTGTAGAATCATTAATATCTCGGTTGTAGTTCTTTTTATTGTTGGCTTGATCTAGTTGTCCTTGGCGAAGGTGGTGAATTTCTGTACACTAAACTGACCCCATGGTTTCCTGGTCTGTTCGTCTGGGTCGGGTATGCTCGAGCCAGGCGTGGACTGTCGCTGCAAGACACTCTGGATTACACATCAATCATAGCAGATCATTTTGCTTAACAAGATCGAGGCGGGCCGGCACCAATAGTCCCTCCAAGAGCGCCTCAAAAAGTGCCTCCAAGAGTGCCTCCAATGTCGAACCCTCGTACCAGCCGAAAACACCTCACTTTTACTTTGACTATGACCATTTCTTAAACAATAAACATGCTTATGAAGAAAGTATCCAGCGAAGGCTGCTAACAGAGAAGGACAAGCAGATTCTATATCAGACCATCAAAAACATCCCGCACCTCCTCGGCGAAATCAATCAGATTGGCGCTCAACGAGACCAACTGCAAGCGGACCGCAAGGCTATTGGCAAAAAGATCCCTACGCTAAGGGGAGAAGAGCTGGAGGCCGTGAAGGCGGAGACTATGCAAATGAAACAGCAATACACCGCTCTTGATAACGCCCACCGTCTGCTGCAGCGTGAGCTTCGCGACGCTGCCGAAAGCCTTCCTTCTCTAATTGATCCTTCTGTTGTCTCCGAGACCGAGGAGGTCGTCGACATGCTCAACCCTGACGCCTATAAAGAGTCGATCCCGCTTGACCATGTCGCTATCGGCACTAATCTCGGGCTTTTTGATCTCGAATCGGCTAGTAAAGCTACAGGATCCTCATTCTACTACTTAATGGGAGATGGTGCTCTTTTGGAGTTTGCTCTTGTCCAGTACGCCCTCGAAAAAGCCCAAAAAGCCGGCTTTGTGCCTGTCCTCCCCCCATCTGTCGTTCGCGACAACATTCTCTACGCCTGTGGATATCGTCCGAGAGACCAGTTTGGTGAACAACAAATTTATTCCATCTCCCAGGCTCGCAAGCAGTCTCTTTGTGCGACGTCTGAAATCACGCTGGCTGCTTGGGGTATGAATAAGTCTTTCCCGATTGCAACTGAGCTTATGGAGCAAGAGGGAAATAGTCTCTACGATGCTGCTGTTAAGCAAGTCGGCTACAGTCGATGCTACAGGTGCGAGGCCGGATCTACAGGTGCAGACACTCGTGGATTGTATCGCGTGCACGAATTCACCAAGCTTGAGCTTTTCATGTGGGTTCCCACAAAAGAAGCCGCAGAGCAAGGATTAGAAGATTTGGTTTCCTTCCAAAAGGACATCGTGTCCAGCTTGGGACTTTGTGCGCGGGTCCTCAACATGCCTGCCGGGGATTTGTCTGCCTCGGCAATTAAAAAGTACGACATTGAAGCCTGGATGCCCGGCCGTCGAAAGTGGGGTGAAGTCACGAGTACCTCCAACTGTGGCATCTTTCAATCTTCGAGACTCAACACCACCTTTAGGCATAAGGATACGCCGTATGGATACGCCTACACGTTGAACGGTACCGCCATGGCAGTCCCCCGCGTCATCGTGGCGATCATTGAAAACTTCTACGACGAAAAGCTCAATGCCATTTGCATTCCCGAGCCATTGCGCAAGTACTTTGGCGGACGTGAGTACATTACTAAACCCTAACTTTGTACATATATGAAATATAAATACTCGAACGTTTTATTATACACCCCGTCTATAGGTTATTACCCACCTTGTTTAAATACAAAAATACACTTTCATCCAAGTTCTGCTTGGCGTAGAACCCGGAACGTCGCACCTCTTCCTCATTGAACTCCTTGTCACCGAGAATGGTTTCGAGATCGTTACTCTGCGACGCCGTCCAGCGTTTGATAAATGATGCGGGGTCGAGAGAGAACTGGTTGAAGAAGTCCTGCTTTAAGCGAGAGGAGTTGATGCCTTGAATTATGGAAGCAATCTTTTGATCACAGTCCAGTAGAGCCTGCTGGTTATCGTGCCAGTTTTCGACGATCTTTGCCATCTCGAAGCGGATCGGATCGTCAACTTCAATTTCAATATCGTACGCTTTGAGAGTACCCTCTTGGTGCGAATCACGGTCAACTTTAATGGTGTGGTAGATAACAATAGGGTCGAGAGGGAGAAGGTGGGGGTTTACCAATTCAATGATTTGGGGGAAAGCCAGCTTTTCCAAACCAAACAATTCTCGCAAGTTTTTGTCCGAGTTAATGCTCCTCTTTTCCTCGGGGTCTTGCAAGTTGTGAAATTTGATGTACTGCCACATGGCCATCACCACCGTCGGTTTGGTGGCTTCGTTCAAAGCCAAAATCCTCGATAGCTGAGGTGAGAGCTTATACTTGTCCGGGAACTCTGATAGCTGCAAGAGAATCTTGACGTTGAGATTTGAGTCGCCCTTGCGCTTGACGTCTAGACCATCAAACTCAACCGGTTTCGTGCCTGGTGTGACCTTCTTCTGCCATTCAACAACATTTCCTTCGGGATAAAGTTCTATCGGACGGTCGAGCTCGACAACAATACTGGAGAAGAATGTGCTAAACCGCCGACGGGTTGGCGACTCTGCAGGTTCGTCATCCACCAGTCGGCCCTCTACACGAAGATTCCAGGACGGAACCAAGCCATTGTCAAAGTCGTAAAAGTTAGGCGCGTCTTCCAACCCGCTTTCGACAGTCTGCCACGGTTGGTCTGAGCACGAATTCGAGACAAAGACGCGCAACGTTCGTGTGTGTTTGGTATTACTCGAAAGAGAGTCTTGCAAATCAAGTTTCTTGCGACTTATGAGCGCGTCAATGGCCTTTTCAACGTTGCAGAGCTCGCGATAGAGCTTAGCGTTGGGCAGTAGCTCTTCGAGTTTCTTCGACAGTGCGCGGTCTGTCGGCCGTTTAACATAAGGAGGGACAGTCACTGCCACCGGCGCCTGAGCAGCTGCTGCTCCCTTCTGCGCCCTCGTTGTACCCGGCGTCGATCGATTGTAGCTCATCGTCGTTGAAGGGGAAAAAGAAGAAGTTTGAAAGGAAGCCATAGTGACCCCAAATTTACCGCGTGGGGTTGTTGCTGCCCTCCCGCCACCGTCGCGAGAGCATCCAGAAAAACGCTTCGAAGACGCTTAACAAACGCGATTGAAAAAATGACAGCGACGGATGAATCGCGATATCTTGCGATTCTTGGACAGCCTGCGACTTCAACGGACGATGCCAAGTTGATTGCTCAGCAGGAGGAGGCTCTGCTCGCCCTCGGCAGCCTCTACCGCCAGTCTGGCAAGATCAACGAGCTTGCTGAACTCATCAGATCAAATCGCTTCATCATGACGGGATTTGCCAAATCAAAGACAGCAAAGATCATTAGGAGGCTCATTGATCTCTTCCCTTCCACACCTGAAGCCATCGATACCCAGATTGAGGTTACCGAAGAGTTTATCGAATGGGCAGTTAAGGAGAAGCGAAACTTCTTGCGCCAGAATCTCCAGACACGATTGGCGACCTGCTTCTACGAAAAAGGATCTTACACCCAGGCATTGGAGCTCATCAACTCGCTTACACGAGAGTTGAAGCGATTAGACGACAAAACTGTGCTTCTTGAAATTCAACTCCTCGAAAGTAAAATCTATCATGCATTACGAAATCTTCCCAAGAGTAAGGCTGCTTTGACTAGTGCTCGAACCAGTGCCAACTCTGTCTATACGCCTCCTCTGGTTCAGGCCGGTCTTGACTTGCAGAGTGGTATTCTACATGCAGAGGACAACGACTTTAAAACTGCTTATTCATACTTCTTGGAGTCTTTGGAAGGATTCCAGAACGGCATCATTCATAGAAACCCTTCGAGTGGCGCCCAAAAGCCATTGGCCGTTCACGAGGAAATCATAAATGCTCAAGCCGAGGCTAAGGCTGTCTCTGTCTTCAAATATATGCTTCTATGCAAGATCATGCTCAATCTCACCGACGATGTTCACGCCATTATTAATGGAAAGATGGCTCAGAAATTTGCCGGTCGAAATGTGGAGGCTATGAAGGCCATTGCTACAGCTCATGCCAACCGAAGCTTAAAAGAGTTTGAGTCTGCATTGGGAACCTACAAGGCCGAGCTCTCCTCTGATCCCGTTATTCGAGGTCATTTTTCCGGTCTCTACGATAACTTACTAGAGCAGAACCTCGTCAAAGTCATTGAGCCCTTCTCGACCGTCGAAATCTCACATGTCGCGGAAGTTGTTGGTCTTGATGTCCGGCAAGTTGAGGGAAAGCTTAGTCAAATGATTTTGGATAAGGTCTTCTACGGTGTCTTGGATCAGGGAAATGGCTGGTTGATTATTTTTGATGAGCCCAAGCCTGATGTCACCTACGAGGCAGCTCTGGAAACAGTCAAGCACATGTCTACCGTTGTTGATTTGCTCTACGATAAGGTCAGTTTTTAAAGTCTCGATATGAGTACAATGCTAACTTTACTAGGCCGCCAAGCTCAATTCCCATTAAACGAAAGCTATTCAGACATCATATAGTACGTTTTAATTTTAACTGATACAAATCAATATCTTAAGCATGCAATTTTCAATCTGTAAAACGCTGACCACTCTTGTAAATTGGAGTTGGTCTTTTGAAGTCGTCCAACCTGGCCGCTGATGGTGCGGCGCGTGCGGCTGGTAAAACGGTCGCTTTAATTTGGGAGAGGTTCAAACACCAACGAAGGATATAGTGAACTCAGCTAAAAGAATTGCCTGGGTCTTTTCATATTGTTCACTTTGAAGAGCAATTAAGCAATTCGTATAGCTCGGGTATCATTGCTGAGAACTGTATTTTGGACGGTAAAAAATAAAAATCTGGAATGATTCTTCAAATGTAGCTTTTTTTATAGAAATTTCATTTTTTCCCTCCTATTTTTTTGCATTAAAATCACTATATTACGAAGAAAATACAGCTAAATGATACCTAATTTCTTTTCAATTCCAATATATATAATGTACAAACAAAACCTCTATTCCTTTCCGTCAACTGCAGTTTGCCTTTGGCTTACGCCTCAGGATATTTACATAGCAAATCGAAAGAGCCGGTTCCGACCTTGGAGACCTTTCCAATGACAAGAGACGCACTAGGGCTGTCAAGACGGTCAATGTCATGATCCAAAACGGCCTTTTGTAAGAATCCACAGGTAGTTTCGAACGACATCTTGAGGAAGGGCGAAGTGTGGGCCTCAGTTCCCTGTCGGTTGAAAGGCAAGTATGTGCCTTCACGAGTCATAAGGTCAGCAATAAGCTCCAAGTGTCGAAGGTTGACAGTAATAGCATAGGTGGCAAACACATTGTTGATTTCATTAACAATTGTGTTTCGAGCTGCCTCGACACCATAGATCTTGAGAACTTCAGAAATGTCGTTGGATCGAATGTCATCAACGTTAATAAAGTCCTCCTGTTCCCACATGGCCTGGAAGTTGACACCTTCGGTCGTGAGTTTGCGTGCCTCACCGGATTTAATGGAGGGACGGAGACATCGACCAATACGCGGAACTTCACGAACAACGACGTTGCGACAAACGTTTTCAACGATGTTGACCATCAAAAGCTTCTTAACTGATCCGTCAAACTCAAGACTGAATTCAAGCCACTCGCCATTCTCGTAGTCAAAGTTGTAAGAGCTGACATTCGAAAACATGCCGAGAATTTCTTGTTCACGATCCTTAGCACGCTTGGACTTCTTAGGCTTGAGTTCCTTGACAGGGGTCTCAACATCAGAGTCAGAGTCATATCGACCGTTCTCCTTCTCTTTCTTGGCAGCAGTCTCCTCCTCTTCAGCATCCTCGCTATCAGAGTCGACTTCATCATCACTGTCAAGTTCATCCTCAGAGCTATCAGAAGAAGCGGACGAGTCACCATCGCCTTCCGCCGCCTCGTCATCAACACCGGAAGACTTCTTCACAGGCGCCTTCTTCTCCTTTGACTTCTTGCCTATATCAGGAGTGGCATCGCCAGAACCAGCATACAACTTCTTCTGTCGTCTGAGCTCCTTGATGATGGTCTGCTGTAAAGTGCTCAAGAATCGACCACCCAAAATGGACTCCAAGTATTCAGAGCTGACATCAAATACTTCCCGGTATTCCTTCTCAGTAAAGAAATTGAGACGAACAGTGTAAGCACGAGTGACATTTCGATCATCAGGGTCAACGGTAATGGATTCCTTCACATCGATAAAGTCAATCAATTCAGCCAAGCCAACACGAGCAACGCTCTTGCAGAAATTGTCAGCTTGTTCGTCAGTGACGTCGTCCAAAATAGGCAATGTCATCTGAGGGGTCTTAATATTGGCACTAGCAGTCATGATAATTTCTCGCATACGAGGAATACCCAATGTGACATTAGCAGCACCGTGACCAGCGAAATGGAAGGTGTTGAGAGTCATCTGTGTTGAAGGCTCACCAATAGACTGACTAGCAATGATACCCACAGCCTCACCTGAATCAACAGTGGACTGCATGTACTTGAGCTGCATCAAAGCACGGAACTTCTTGGGGGTAATATTCTTCGACTTCAATACAGCCGAGCTCTTTGCAAATTCTTCAGCATCATCAAGATACTTTTCAAGTTTGTCTTGGAAGACCTCAGACACACTACCCAAGAAGCGCGAGGGAGAGTACTTGGAGACAACAGGCTCATACTTTTCACTGCGAGCATACACAGGAAGCTTTTCATCCTTGATGTTTCGCTTACGAGCTTTCTTGGCGTAGGAAATAGCAGCTTCAGAGTCAAGACTCTTTTCAACACCAAACAAGTTGTGCTTAGAAAGGAGTGAGTCAAAGTTCTCCAAACAGAATCCAAACTCGTCCAAGTAGCTTTCACGAGTGACATCAACAGAGTCACCACCGTAGAGGAACTAAAAATAGTTAGATATCGACCTTCTCTCATAACAGCTGAACATACCTGAACAACACTTCCATCACTATCTCGAACACTGCCATCGTAGTTGACCATGACGCCTTCCAATTGCTTGATAAGACATCTCTGAAGATAACCGGAACGACTGGTCTTTACGGCAGTATCAATAAGACCCTCACGACCCGCCATACAATGGAAGTAGTACTCCTGAGGCTTGATACCAGAGAAGAAACGACCGCTAATGTAACCACCAGCACGAGCCATAGTATCGTAGGGCTTGAATGAAGGTAAACTTTTACCACTGATCATGTTGGGAACACGTCGACCTTCCAAGGCCTGCTGACCCAACATACACATAATCTGGGAAACGTTGACGTTTGAGCCCTTGGCACCAGACAAAGCCATGGCTTGCATAGCGTTAAGCGGGAAACGCTTAAGGGTACCGCCTGGAACGGTCTTGGAAACAATCTCAGAAGTCACAGCATTGACGCGCGATTGAGTAATCATATCCAAAACAGCAAGCTTGTCATCTTCTCGATAGACTTCTTCCAGACGCTTGAGAAGTTCAGGATCATCAGCCTTGACGGTCTCCTCGTCTAGACTGACGGTGGCCAAAGCAGCCTTCAAACCAACATTTTCATTTTTAGCCAAGATCTCTCGTCGCCATCGATCACCATTGCTATCAAGATGCAAATCGTCCATACCACAGGTGAAGCCAATAGACTGAACATATTTTGTAAACAAACGACCGAGAGCACTCAAGAATTTACCAGCAACTTCAGCATTGTAGATTTCCTGGAGTGCATGGACCATACCGTGATCAGTAGCACCAAATTGTGACTTGTCCAAGATACCAATCAATAATTCACCATTTCGAATAAGAACAGTGTTTTCTTGAGAGCCTTCACCCCAGTATTCATTCTTGACCTTATTCTTGCCTTCCATATTGAGTCCGGCGCGGTCGTGAGGCTTGATATTGGCAAGGATGGTAGAAATGACCTGCTTACCGGTCCAAAGAGGAACGGGCTTAAAGACGGTAGGAGGCAAAGTAATGATGCGACGAGAAGTGATGTGTCCATCTTCAGGGCGAAGAGCACCATAAACCAATTGTTGGTACTTTTCCTGCGACAAGAAGGTATCCTTACTGGTCAACCAAACACCGGTACTAATATGATCCTGAATCAGACCTCGAAGAGGCTTACCCGAGGTAGGAGCCAAGTATTGTGAGTCAGTATTGGCAAGCCACATGGCTTCAGCACGAGCATTCTCGTTCTGGGGGAAATGCAAGTTCATTTCATCACCATCAAAATCAGCATTGTAAGCACCGGTGTTGGCATAGTGCATTCGCAAGGTCTTTTCACCGGGCAAAACGCGCACTCGGTGACCCATCATGGAAGCTTTATGTAATGTAGGCTGTCGGTTCATCAACACAACATCACCGTTACGAATGTGTCGGAAAACCTTCTTGTTGACAACACCACCACCATTGCTGGGGGTTTGGAGCTGATTGGCAAGAGCTTGGCGCTGCTCAAGAGACATTGTGCTGAGGGACACCATGGAACCGTCTTCCTTTTGAATCGACGTAGCACCAGGCCAGATATTGGGACCATTAACGACAGCTTTTCGAAGTTCCTGAACATTATAAGGAGTGACGGGTTCAGGGTAGGTAAGCTTAACAGCGAAAACGGGAGGCAAACCAATTTCGTAGGTTTCAAGATTAGGATCAGGTGAGATAACTGATCGAGCAGCGTAGTTGACTCGCTTGCCCATCATATGCTTTCGGAACAAACCTTCCTTCTTTTCGAGGGTCTGTTTGATACCGGGGGGAGGTACCCTACCGGCCGTAGACTGTGTGTTTTTAGAGCTATCAATGAAAATGTTGACATCATTCTGAATGGTAGCAAATGCATTCATGAGCTGATTGAAGACCATCGTTCGCTGTTCAATCTTTGAGGCATCTTTGAGAAGAGCCAAGTCAGCAGTCTGCTCGTTGAGATCACGAATGCGAACACAAGAAGTGAGTACTTGAGAGAGAAGCTCGTTCTGAATGTTCTCGTGAATTTCATCACCCAACTTTGAAGGTGGTCGGAAGCGAGTGGGAGGAACAACCAAGTATTCAATGAAAAACATATCGGCACTAACAGGCTCTGACTTGGTAGGCCTAAAGTTGAAGACAAGGTGAAGAACATCCTGCTCGGCTCTGAAGAGATTTCGAAGATGTGTTCGAATTTCAGTTGTAAGCATGTAGCGAGACGATGATTTTGTTCGTGACGAGTCGGCAGGGATATCTGGCAAGACTGAGACGCCATCTTCGCTCTCGACCGATTTTTTCTTGGGGCTTTCAGCAAGGGCAGCAGACGAGTGCAAAGTCTCAATGGAGGCTCCCTTGATACGATTATTGACCTGCTGTCGGTCGGTAAGAGCGCCCATAAAAATCTTGACAAAGCCGTCCTTGCGGAAAGGAGGAGAGAAAGCACCGCAATTGTCGCACTTGGGACGAGTAGCAAGACGACGCATAAAATCATGAACAACTTCTCGTCGAGTCTCACGAACGTGAGCGCTATAAGGGTCAATTGTTCCCTCTTTCTTGGCCTTTGCAATCGAGGTGAGGACAAAGTCGTCTCGACGGAGCATGAGTTCTTGCAACGACTGTTCAATATCCTTCGAAGCAGAGCGACCCTTGGGTGTCTCATCATCTTCCTCGACATCTTCCATAGCCTCCAAAGCAGCAACTGCCTCTGATGGAGCTTTGATGTGCAAGTTGTCGATTTCTTCAGCCTCTACAATGAGACCGTACTGAAGGAGTCTTAATTTACAGGCATAACGGTGAACCTCAGAGGCCTTAAGCTTGAAATTATGACAAAACAAGCAAGTGGCCCTCAAGAGAGAGTACATTTGTGTAAAGAAGAGGGGGTTGTAAGCCGGAAGCGGAAGCTCGATATGGCCCATATGGCCAGGGCAAAAACGGTCATCAAGACGACAAGTAGCACAACTAAAACAGTCAGAAAAGCAGAATCACACTATAAATCAACTATTAGACTCACGGATGTCGCAAAAAGGCACCTAAACCAAGGTCATAGAGACCGCCAGAAATAGGATGTCCAAAGCTGTCCAGGATCTGCGGATTGGTGATCTGCTTCACGGACAAACGTTTGATATCCTCAGAACTGAAGAATCCAAACTCAACGCCCGTGATTTCAGACCCTGCAGGCTTCGCGATGTTCATCGTTTTTTTATTTTTTTTTTTGCTTTCTTCTCTGAATTTTTTTTTTTCAAATCTCCCAAGAAAAGAAAAAAAAAGTTACCCGGAAAATCACATGACCGTTGTTACGACTTCGGCTAGTTTCCATAGCAACAGTCACATGACTTACCGGGTAACTTTCTTCTAGCGAAGCTCGCCTGGAGCCTTTTTTTTTCTGTCGCTTTTCACTCTTCTGGCTCTTCTCTTTCTTTTTAAAGTGCAATGGAATTTAAATCGCCTTCGCCGGGTTCACTTTCGCCGGGAGGACAAGGGGAGGTCTTCTATTCTGAGCCGAGTAGGCGGGATAAGCGGCGGTTGCAGATGCAGGAGCGTCTCAATAACCTCGACTATTCCTTTGAGCAGGGCCGAGATCATTACTATCGTGAGATGATACAGAATCTACAGGCCGAAATTAATGGGCTTTATACAGACGGTGCAATGCCTGATTTCAGCGAGCAACTCATTGACCTCGAGGACTCCCGGGATCGTTCGTTGGTAGAGTTGGATCTCTGGCAGCGTTTTTTGCTTGAACGTTGCGAGCGCGAGTATGAACGTGATATGAAGGCTGTCCAGCAAGAGCATGACGAGATGGTTCAGACTTTTAGGGAAAAGCTCACGGCTCGCCTGGAGGCACAGCGCAAGAAGTTGAATGAAGACAAGGACCTTCTGGATATGGCCAATGACCACTCTTTGCTCTTGGTTTCCGGATACAATACGAATTCTCCTGCTCTTGGTGATGCGACCTCTTACTCGGACCGTCGCTCCCTCAGACGTCGTGGAGAGCAAAACTACAATTCGGACAATGACCCCGGAAGTGGATTCGGAAAGCGCAAACGCAAACCAACAACTGCCTATGGAAGCGGAAACGGTAGTGGTACTGGCAGCGGTGTCGATCGGTCGTCGTCGCGACACTTTGATGAAATTGCTGCTTTTTGGAGCGACCGTGATAACTTCCCCATTCATAGAGATGAAGCTCGACAGTCAAATAGGTCTTTTGCAGGTGTCACCAATCTAAAACCCGAAGAGGCTTTAGAGGACATTGCGTCTATCCGAAAGAACACTCGCCGAAAGTGAGACTGTCTAACAATCACTTGGTATCGTGATGTCGTTTGTATGTTTTTTTATTCATGTTACTGGGAGGCACGGCGTTTGTTTTATTTGGTTTCGGTACAAGCTTTAATTTAAAAGTTGCATAAATTCAGACTAGTAATTTACATTTTTCACTCGTCCAAGAAATCGTCCAAGGCCTTTTCAGAGTCCTTCCTGATGAGTTCCAACATGCCCTAAAATGTTAGCGTAATTCGATACACATACTGTCGACATACCTCGGGCATGTAGGGCTTCTTGTTGTCTGAAACATAACGAAACGGCATCTCCGTGCTCTCGTGCTTTCCGAAAACAAGTTCGGGAAAGTCGATGAAATCGATTTCGTCTAGCTTCTCTGTTTCATCATTAGCACTATCGGTGACCTAAAAGTAGGAACCTACTCTTTCCCTCAACCACTATTCTAGTTACTCGCACAGCGGTATCCGTCGTCATTTGAGTCTTTCCCAAGTTTCGACCAACGAAGCCTATCCGGGTTAGAATGTGAATTAGAGAAAGGACTATAGACATACCGTATTTCCGTAGTTCAGCGGTTCGATCTAGTCAGATCAATAAAAGTTCAAAAGACACAGTAAATAATAGTTACCTCGAGGAGGGTGATCGCCTAGATACGTTAGAAAAACAACTTCGCAAAAGTGCGCAGAAGTACTCACCCAAAATGCCTCCAAAGACATAGGTGTCAAACTTGTCACCGTCTTCAGGGCACATTTCCTGCTCGGCGTGCGGATCCAAAAGGCAGGTACGCTCAGGAACAACAGTAGAATCATCAGTAAGCTTCAGAACATTCACTTCATTCGAAGAAATTTGAATGCCCTCAAACTCCTCGGGGATATCGTTGAGCAGGTTGGGCTTTACCGAAGAAAGATAGAAAACAGAAGAGCCAGGAGCCCATTTGCTACCAGTCACATCCTTCTGGATCGCCTTATATTCCAACTTGACCCAGTCAGAAAACCCATCTTCCATGTGTTCAACAACGTAGCTCTTTCCACCCATGGTTGTGTAATGTGGGAAATTTTTCAGCGTTGGGACTTTAGAGCAGCAACGCTGCGCTCTACAACAGATACATTCAAATAAAACAAATAAATTACAGTAGCATATAATTTTAAACCCCATCAAAATAAGACATTCGTTATATTATTGCAAAATACGCAAAATATTCCAGCGTTTCAGTATTGAAATCCCCCACCATTGCTGCCTGGTCTGGGCTGCGTTGGAGGCTGTCCGTGAGGATTGAAGAAACCATTGAAAGAACCAGCAGGCGGACCAGCAGGCTGAGCATGTCCAGACAGCGCAACAGGAATCGGGCTTCGACCGTCCCATCCGGGAGGAAAAGGCGCAAATGACGGTGGCGGAGGCGCCTGGCCGGCAGCAGATCCCCACTGAGCTGCAGGCGCAGATCCCCAAGCAGGCGTGTTGTTGTAAGAAAATCCACCAGGTGCAACAGGCGCTCCATGGTTTGGACGGGCAGGACCTCGCGCACCCCAGCCACCAGCACCGCCAGAGTTGAGAGCTTGCATGGCAGGCGGAATATAAGGTGTATTATAGTTGGAATTTTGAGCTTGATTAAAACCACCACCATTGTTTCGAAACCTGCCTCCACGGGCGCCAAAGGATGATCCAGTAGAGCGATGTCCGTTTCGGTAATAGCCGTTCTGGCTTCTGCCGCCATTCTTGATGGTATCAAAGTCTGAAGCCGTCAGTGTCTTTTCTGGAAGCTTGCATCCATTGAGAATCATGCTCTTGTGTGTATGTAACGAGTGTGGGTGATCGTAGAAAACGCTGAGAGCCTTGTTTTCCTCAATATTGGGCAAGCCTTCTTCCTCAAAGGGGAAATCCAGCCTCGAATTAATCTTATAATCTTCATCTTTTCTTGCCAAGCCAAGGATACCAAATTTAGGGTTCTTTAGAGTGAGTTCGAGAACAGCATCACCCTCGGTTGGATAGAATTTAGGGAAAACTGTCTTGTAAACAAGGCTGTTGGATGAAACTAAAAGGCAAGGATTACCAAAGGTGTTTCGGCGTTTTTCATCGTCACTCAACTTCGGATAAACGTTGTTAATAGCACTCAAAAGCCGCCCTTCTTCTATAAACGGTAACAGTGCAATACCCTGCCACGCCATCTTCTTTCCATTCATATCGATAGCGAAATTCTCCGGATAAAAATCAATGATTTCAGAATCTTTCTCAGTCATCAAAGGATGGAAGGTATCCGGTAAACTAGCTCTACTGGCGGCCGGAAGTACACCCATCAACTGTTCAAATGGTTTGAATGGCTGACCTAAAGAAAATTCTACCTCAATATCTTTCAAATCAGTGCAGTCTGCAGCAAAAGGGGCATAGTGATACGGATAGAACCAAGTCCACGAACGACAACCTTGGTAATAGTAGAGCAAAACCCAACTGATGCCTTCAATGTAGCTCTGGACCACTTTTTTTCGAATATCATCAACTCCATCAGAAGATACATGAAACTTTTGCTTGTAATATCTTTCTCGGTATCCAGGCTCCCACAAGCGAATAGAGTCCAAGTCAGCAACTTCCTCAACTTCATTTTCATCTAAATCGGTCTTTGGAGTGTTTGTATATGATGTCTCTTTCGAGGCTTTGCTCGAGTCTGTATCGATAGATGGCTTCACTTCTTCAGAACTATCAACTGTAGTATCGTTGTCCTTGGGTTTCTTTGAGTCCGGACTTGTTTCTAGTTCGGCATCCTCTGCCTTTCTCTTTGGAGGAGAGCTTTCTTCAGAATTTCCCGACTTTTTAGCTAAAAGCTGAGCCTTCAAGGCAGCAGCAGCATTTTTGTTAGCCATGTTGGCAAGAGTTATCTTATTTCGATTGGCCACTATTTCACTATTGGATAAATGAGTAGCACCCACTGATTCACCCGAAGTCGTATACAGAGGCATATTATCAACCGGAGTAGCTGGCTCTGCAAACTTTTTATTTGAAGGTCGGGAATTGGAGGTATGGGATCTATCAGCGGCAGAGTTGGGTAAACTCGTATAGGTCGCTTCACCCATCAACACCTTTTCTCTCTGGCGGCGTTGATAGTTTTGCTCTCTTCGGACTTCTTGTTCATGCTTTCTTCGCAAGATGCCGTCTTCTTGAGACCCTAAACCGGCCAACAAATACTGAGTTCTCTCAAGATTGACAATGCCGTCTTCAGTCATGTAGCCACCGCTTCGTCCCAAAACGGATTTCCAAATATTGATTAAGGTATCAATTCCGTCATCACGAATATCCAAGGTTGGCAAATGAGGCAAGAAATCGTTACCAACGAAAAAACATAAAAAGATCCAATCATCAATCGCTCGTTCAATATCGAATTTGAAAGGAAGATTAGGAATCCAAAGCTCAGCTTCGAGATACTGCCGAAGAATGCTAACATGAAGCCAAATGAACGGTTTCTTCTTTGCTACTTGGCCGACTTCATCGTGCTGACCACTCTTTCCTTTGGCTTGACCAGTGCACTCGGAGGCCTTATGGCCAACTTGTCCGCACAGATCACAAAATCGAGGCTTGCTATCTTGAGCAAAAACATCTTCACGCAAAACTTTAAAGTAAGGCTCATGTGTAGCTAAACCCAACATGATGAGGTCAGCATCAAGACCGTAGATGGCATGGCTGGTATTTGGGTTATAGCGAGGAGAAATCCGCTGACTTCGAATAAACTCCATAATTTTGTGTTCACCTTCACCAGGCACAGATGCATCCGAGATAATAACATTGAGATCTTTCCAACCGGGGTCGCTGTTGAGCTTATAGCTGACCCAGTAGCGAAGAGATGTTGCCAATACATCCATAAACGGGGTACCTGGAGTGATGGCATTACTATCCCAGACCGTTTTCTGCTTAATTCCTTCATCGATGACTTCTCCACGGCGCTCCATAGCTTCCAGAAGATCAGCGTTGGCATTTTCTTTGGCCTTGGCCTCTTGGGCAGAGCGGAAACGACGAGAACGCTGCTGGTTCATTTTGGCTCTAGGAGCGACTCCATCGACAGCTATCATGAGAACTTTGCGCGGTCGAGCCATACCAACAACTCTGTCGGTATAGGTGAAGATATCGAGCATCATCTCAGCCATCGTCTCTGGGGGAGGCTTGTCTTCAGGATGATAACAAGGATGGACGATACCATTCATATCTAAATAGAGATTATCAATCTCACCATTTGGATTAGGATTCGTGTAATCTGCAGGTAACTCGACGCCATCGACTACTCTACTCGGCTCTTCGACAACATCTGAAATAATTTTGGGATATTTCCGAGATAGCCAGCGGAAGAGAGCGGGGACACTAGAGAGTGTTAGAAAGAAACAGCCAAAATAACAGTAAAAGAAGACATACCCCATAATTCAAAAAGGCTTATGCTTTAGATGGGCGGTGTGTCGAGGTCTGCGTGTCTGAAGCAAGATTTTCAACTCAACTGCAAACAAGAAATTCCAAAACCTGAACTTCAAAAACTACATATCTACAAAGATAGGATATATCAGTAGAAGAAAAGAAATTACTGATAGTTGTTCTTCCCGTTTCTGCATGGATCACTCGTCTAGGCCAGTCATCCCATATGCAAACCTTGATTTCTACAAGAGCACTACGACAAATAAATCATCTGAAATCATTATATTATTACATTAAATTACGAATCAACATCTCCGACGAGATCAGGGTATAGTAAGTTAAACTTCAAAGCAAGCTATAAAATATTAGCAAAAGGATAGTAAAATAATTGAAAGTGCAATCAATATCAAGAGAATATGATAAAATATCAGAAGAATATAAATAGGTAGCTTGGGTTTTTCCACACCGACATTACGTCTCGAGCCAAATGCACTCTTGTCATCATTTCAAATCCTCCACCAAAGCAAAAAAGCATCGATTGCACCTTCCAAAAAAAGTAAAACTCACTTTAAAATCATTGAGAAAAGCAGAAGAAACTCGAGAATTTTTCGTTTTCAAGTGAAAAAAAAAGAAGAAAGAAAAGAAAAATTTGCCCCCTTTTATACTCAAAGCCGGGTAAAGTTCCACAGACCTTCGATATCAATGGCAACAAAGCAGCTTTCAAACCTTTTTTAAACGCGGCAGCTGCAGCGATGAGCGAAGCAATCAAACGAGCGCCAGATGGACCAGGCGACTCGCCTGCTGCCAAACGTCAAAAGACAGACCCGGTAAGTTTTATAGTTGGTTCGCTCAGCATCATTAACTCTCTTTTAGAAAGCGGCAGCTGAAATTATTGCTCGTGCAAAGATTGAGGCTGCAAAACGTCGTGTTGCTGCGATGGCAAGTAGAATGAACCAGGAGAAGGCGAAGAGTCAGAGTCCAGCCGGAGATAGCACCCCGCCAGCTGCCCCCGCGACTCAACCACAAGCCTCCAAAAAATCACTAGGCGCTCAAGATCTACTGGCCAAAATACGTGAACGAAAGTCGAAGATCCAGAATTCCAAAGAGACCGTGAAGAAACCTGAGTATACAACTACAGAAGCTCGCGGGGGTCTGAATGTCGGGGTACATCCACTACTCGCCCAGGATTTGGAATCTGAAAAGGCCCAGGAGTTACGATTAGCTGAAGAACGGCGAGAAAAGAATAGACGTCTTCTTGAGCTTTATTCTCAGCCGCCTCCCGAAGAGGTTGATCCTAGTGTCAACCCATATATCGATACCTCACTATCCATCAAACCCGTAGAACGCAGGCCTCGTGCATTGGTGTTCAATGAGAAGGGAAAGTATATCGAGCAGGCGAATAACATGCGCGCGGAAGCTAAGCTGGAAGAACTGAAGAGAAAGATTGAGCAAGCCAGCAAGTCCGCTGGTATTGAATCTGAATTCGATAATACTGAACGTGCCTTTAAGGTGGAAGTACCGCCCGAAATTGAGTGGTGGGATGAACCTTATGTCAGCAATAAGACGTACAACGACTTGGATAATCCGGAGTTCTTGAAGATTTTTACAGACGATTCAATCATTGGTGAATACGTACAACATCCTATCCCTATTCCAGCTCCTTGGTTAAAGAATTTGCCTGAAGAAAAAGCACTTCATCTCACCAAAAAGGAAATGAAACGTCTTCGAAAGACTGAACGCGCCGAGCGGCACAAGGAGAAGCAAGACCGCATTCGACTTGGTCTTGATCCTGCGCCTCCTCCAAAAGTTAAACTGAGTAACTTGATGAGTGTCCTCACAAATGAAGCCATTCAAGATCCCACAATGGTTGAAGCCCGAGTTCGACGTGAGGTGGAGGAGCGCCGCGTACAACACGAAACTGACAATCAGGAGCGGAAACTCACACCCGAACAGCGCCATGAGAAGGATATGAAAAAAGCAGAAACAGATGAGAAACACGGAATCTTCTCTGCCGTTTTCCGGATAGACCATCTCTGGCATCCTCAACACAGATACAAAGTCAATATCAACGCACAACAATTACATCTCACCGGAATAACGATTCTCAGCCCAAAATTCAGTCTTGTGGTTGTAGAAGGTGGTGCGAAAAATCTCAAGTTCTACAAGAAGCTCATGATGAATCGTATCAAATGGAACGAAGCTCCGACACCGGCTGCTGACGTCGTCATACCCGATAATGGAGACCTTTCTAATAATAAGTGCACTCTTGTTTGGGAAGGCGCATTACGGCAACATAATTTCAAAAAATGGACCACACGATCAGCAGAAACAGAGACGCAAGCCAAAGAGATACTTGCTCTCAACAACGCCGACAACTACTGGCAGCTAGCTAAGGCGTTATAATTATGTACAATATTTAACTCTACGAATGGAATGCATTTAAATATAAACGAGAGCCTATCTAGACTCCTATGCAATAGATAAAAGTACACTAACATCACACATGGGCAAAATGAAAACCAAAGACAAAACGACAAGACAATTATATACCAGGTCAAAGACAAAGAAGACGAACTTATTAATCTTCGTCATCTTCGTCATCTTCGTCATCGTCATCATCGTCGTCTGATACTTCTTGACCAAGACTCTTAAGCTTTTCCTTACTGGCGGCATATTTGGATTCAATATCTTGTAAAATCAAAAGCAGATCATCCAGCTCAGTCTGTAATTCGGAAGATTTCTTTTCAAGACCCTTCGACTTCTCTTCAAATTCACTCTTGAGCACACTTTCAGCATCTTCGATTCGTTTTGCAGCACTGGCATCACTTTCTTTGAGCATTTCGGAAAGTTCCTTATCCTTCGAGTCAAGTAGAGACTGCTTCTCACTAAGATCTTTTTTGCTATTCGAGATGACCTCTTCCAGAGACGATTTGGCATTGGCTTGAGAGCTTTCAAATTCCGAACGAAGACTATTCAGCAAAGCATCACTTTCCTCTGCTTTTTTATTCAAAGCATCAATAGCATCATCTTTAGCCTTAAGTTCTTGGTCATGAGCCTTTTGCAACTTTTCAATCTGAAAGGCTTGATCTTTAGACTTTGCATCCATGGATACTTTCATGCGCTCCTCGACCTCAGTAATCTTTTCACGATATTTTCGAGTAGTTTCATTAAGCTTGTCCTCATCCTCCTTTTCAGCCTCAGCTAATTGAGATTTCAAGTCTTCGTCGTGAGCCTTTTGAAGTTCTTCCATGCTCTTGGCGTGAGAATCCTGAAGCTCTTTGAGAGCAGTTTCAGCTTTGGCAGATTGGATTCGTAGATCTTCCTCATGAGTAGCATTAAATTCCTCGATATTCTTGGAATGCTGCTTCTTGAGCTCTTCGAAACCGGTACCAGATTCGACAGCTTGAGAACTGAGAGCTTTATCATGAGCCTCACGAAGCTTCTTAACAACATCGCTATGTTGAGCTTTTAATTCTTGAAGACTTGTGTCATATTCATTCGACCTTGTTTTAAGAACATCATTATGAGACTTTTTCAAGTCCTCAAACTCTTTAACATGCTGCTCACGTAGATCTTTTATAACAGTATCAGAATCCTCAGACTGGGCCTTCAAAGCTTTGTTATGAGATTCTTCAAGCTCAGCAAGAGTCGTAGCATGCTGAATATGTAATTTTTGAATGTTTGAATCTGATTCAGAGGATTTAGCATTCAAGGCTTTCTGATGAGTCTGTTGCAACTTCTCAATATTCTTTGCATGTTCTTTCTTCAATTCTTCAAGCTTGTCCTTTGATTCAGCACTTTTAGACTTTAAAGCTGACTCATGAGATTTGTTGAGGTCTTTAACAGCCTTGTTGTGTTCTTCGCGAAGTCGATCAAGACCACCATTAGAAGCGTCCATTTTTGCAGCAAGCTCGCTCTCATGTTTTGAGTTGAGATTTTCCAATGCCACTTTATGATCATCCTTTAGTTGAGAAAGCTCCTTTTCTAAATCTTCTTCGTACTTCTCTTTAAGCTGAGCAATAGCTGTTGAATGTTCATTGCTCAAATCGCCTAGTTTTAGTTCCACATCTTTGCTGTGATTCTCCTTCAGGATCGCAACAATGTCTGAATGCTTTTCTTTTAATTCAGCAAGCTTTTTAGACACATCCTTCTTGTGATTTTCTTGTAGCTCGGAAACAGCACTTGCATGTTTGGTATTCAACTGCAACAATTTTTCTTTAATCTCATCGGAGTGTCGATCTTTCAATTCAGAAACCACCTTGGAATGCTCATCATTCGATTCAGAAATTTTGGCACTAATATCTTTGACATGATTTTCTTTCAAAGCAGCCACAGTCTTCGAGTGCTCTTCGTTAAGCTGAGCAACTAAATTCTCGTGATCCTTCTTCAAAGTTGAAACAACACCAGAGGTTTTCTCCTCAGACTTGGTCAGTTTGTCGGCAACATCCTTCTCATGACTTTTCATTAAATCAGCGATAGTCTGCAAATTGGTTTCCTTCAACTGTTCTAATTTTTTATCAAGATCCTTAACTTTCTCTTCAGATGTAGCAATCTCTGTAGAATGTTCCTTTTTCATATCAGAAACAACCTTACGATATCGATTATCAAGCTCAGACAACTTGCTCTCAAGATCTTTCTTATGGCTTTCATCAACATCAGAAATGGCCTTTGAATGAGCACCATTGACTGCTGCAAGCTTTGAGCTAAGGTCCTGTACATGAGTATCTTTGAGCTGTAAAATAATATTGGCATGTTCTTCCTTCAAAGTAGCAACTTTATTGTCGACATCAGTTTCATGAGCCTCTTTTAGAGAATTCAATTTCGCAGAATGACTTTCTTCTAAAGCAGAGATTTTTTCGGCAATGTCCTTTTCGTGCTTTTCTTTCAACTCAGCAACGAAGGCTAAATGCGTTTCCTCCAAAGCAGCAATTTTATCGTCGACAGATTTCTGATTCGTCTCCATCAACTCAGCAACATTCTTCGAATGTTTCTTGTGTAACTCTGCTGCCAAATCGTCTTTTTCTTTAGCATGAGACGCATTCAGCCCATCAATATTTTTGGAATGCTCAACATGCATTTGAGAAAGCTGTTCGGCAATTGCATTAGCACGATCATCATTCAACTTTGCAACATCGCTAGCATGATTTTTAGACATCTGGCTAAGCTCTTCCTCCAATGCTAAAACTTCCAGTCTATGTGTATCTTTCATTTTCTGGATAGCAGCATTATGATCATCATTTAGTTTGGTAATCTGTTGCTTAACCGAGTCAGCATCTTCAGAAATCCGCTTTTCAAGACTTGCAAGTTTCTTATCATTGGTCATGATCGTGACTTTCAGTAAATCTCTCTCTGAAGATGCACTCTGTGCTGTTGCAGTCAACGATGAGAGTTGTTCACGCAACGAAAGAATCATTTTATCTTTTTCAGAAACAGTAGAAGAGAATTTTGACTGAAGCGCTTGTAGTTCATCGTTTAGCTTTTTGTGATCTTTCTCCAACGTAGCCAACTTCTTGCCTAACGACTTTGCTTCTTGAGAGGAAAGTTCTGATCGACTCTCAAAATCTTTGCAAATAGATTTTGAAGTCTGTAAGTCACGTAAAGTGTAAGAATGCTCCTTTTCCAAATCAGAAAGCTTCTTGCTCAAACTTGACTTTGTTTTCTCGGATTCAGCAGCAAGGGTGTTCCTCTGAACTTGCAATTGATCGCGCTCAGAAGTCATTCGTTTCAACGTATCTTTGACATCCTTAAGATTATTATTCAATAAATTGATCTCTGCATTGTTTCGCTTGACAGTGGCGTGTGCCTCATCTAATTTCTTTTGAAAGCTGGAAGTCGTCGATTGTGCATCGCTATGAGCATTCGATAATTCAGAAATCTCAGATGTGAGACGTTCAATTTTCTCGGTAAGAACTTTAGTTTCAGCTTCCGATTTCGATTTGAAATCTTCGAGAGCTTCAAATGATGACTTTAACTCTCTATCACGCTCATCAAGCTTAGTTTGAAGCGTTTCAATTATTCGAAGAGAAACACCAGCTTTTGCTCGATCGCCAAGAAGAATAGGCTCTTCGTCGATTGCTCTGCCAAATGCGCTAGCAATTCTTGGATATCTTTCTTTGAAAAATAGAACATATGAAGCTGTAAAGTAAACTTCAGGAAGACCGGACTCTTTTTCAAAAATGGGGTGAAGAGATTTCGTCGGACTGAATTCACTGATATATGAGCTTTCACGTAGAACTTGAATATTATGAACATATTGATCTTTTCCAATAACTCCAGTCATGAGCTTGAACAAAGTAGCACGAGGTATTGGAGACTCTGTGCCAGTGAAATCGTAAATAATAGCAAGCAAAGAGGAGCATACTCCGTGAACTAGTTTGCTATTATTCAATGGGCGAGCAACTGAGGTGATCAACGACTGGATAGTAGAGCCATCACTTAATAAATCATTGACAGCCACAACGTCTTCATATAACCATACACCCAAGAGCATGGCGTACGCAATGATAATACGACTATCTCGCTGAGACTGAAAAGCACTGACAAGATTACCAGCGACAGCTTGAACCGCAGTGATCGGCTCTTCACCAAGCTCTTCGTCACCGAGAACAATATTTCGAATTTCGTCTTTCACTGATGGATATTCCAAGAGCTGAATCAGCAATTCACAAGAGAACCACACTTGATAAGGATCGCCGCGAGTATCAGTATCATAATCCAATGCAGAGCTCAAGATGTTGCGTAAATAACCAGGAGGAACATGTTCACCTTTATGAATTGCATTAAAAGTAGCTAAAGACTGTTCCAAGAGTGCTTTCCCACCTTCTTCGTTATCAAGCAGATAGGCTTCCAGACAGCTAACAGCACCAACACGTAAGTTGAATAGATGAACGGATGAACTCTGAAGGCCCCAGTTTATCAAAGCCTGTACAACAGGAACTAACTCCTCTTCACCTTTAGTTCCTTGACTAGTGGAATCTATAGGATAAGATATGCTTATATCAGGAACATCAATCGAAGAGAACTGTTGTTGAAGAGAAGGAATCCCGCGAATCAAGTCTGCAGTTGTAGATAAAGCACTTGCACGTATTGGAGCCGTTGAAGTCGCAGCAAATGCCAAACGCAGAACATCAAACAAGATTCCAGCAGCGCACAAGAGCCTCTGATTCTCAGGAGCCTCTTCAGAGCCAGGAACAACAAAGCACTTGGCAAGATTTAATAAATTGACAACTGTAGTAGTTGTGTTATTGTTCCAATTGTCTTTCACCAAGCCATTCATCAACGCTTCAAGACGAGGAATACCACCAGTTTCCCGGAAGAACTTTTGATTCGAGACATTATTTTGTAATAGATGTTTTAGCAATGCCAAAGCATCGTCAACCACAACTCCACCCTCTATGCCATCCTCAGACTCTATGAGATTAAAAAGCAAGTCAAAGATATTTTCAAAAACAACCAATTTTTGAATATCAACGTTTCCTTGAACGAGGCGGAAAAGAAGAAGTACACTCTGGTTTCGAACAGCTTCTCTCCGGTCATTAAGCGCAGAAACTAGCTGAGAAATTCCAGAGGGTGCTTGAAGGATGCATTCTTGTGCACGCGTAGGGCGATTGATGACAATTGCTTCTAGCAATTGCAATGTATATAGACGGACGTAGAAATCTGAAGATTGAAAGATATCTAAGAGCACAATAATATTTTCTTCCTTCTTCAAGGATTGGGTTAGCGATCAGGAGCGACATCAGATCAGTGAGACTCACTTGTGCAAATTCGTCCGTCAACCAGAGAGAAATACCATCAATCTCGCCCGAGTTCTATAAATTAAAGTCAGTAATCAAAGATCATGGGGTAGATAATAATAACTTACGTGATTTGAAACGTCGGCAAAGAGTACAAGAAGCGCTTCTAGCGTGGCCTTGACTGTTTCTAGATCATCCCGATCCCGATGTAACTCTGAAATGAGGCCTTTCAAGCCACCAGCAACGACTTGTTCTCGATAATCACGACTGAATCCTTTGAGTCCGAGAACAGCAGCTCGACGGTCTTCAAGCAGCGTCGAGTGGAGCAGCCGATCACAGAGACGGTCAATGGTCTCATCTGCAAGTTGAGGCTTCGGCTGTGCCTGCGAGATGAGGCCCGAAACAAATTCCATTCTGGTCCCAGAGGGAAGGCTGATAAAAGTTGGTTTGAGCACTGAGCAGAGACGCAGCGACACAACAACCCACGTTTAACTCGCAATGACTTTTCTACGGGCAGCCATTGTTGGATTAGTTGTCTTTGCTACATTTGCTGCAGCTCATGAAGGCATCTTGTCAGATCTCGTGCATAGCTCGGGAGCCTTGAACCTTGAAGCGATCGCAGCACGGCTCGAGGTACAAGCAAAGAGACCAGAAAATATGCAAGCTCTAACAGCTCTAGAAAACCTCGTTTTACCAAGAATTGAATGCAATTGTGAACCCTCACAGTCACGATTCCGAATTGATTTCGGATAACTTTGCTCGCAAGCTGTTTGATCTTCTCTTCCCGTTTGGTACAGACCCGTGCTTTCTATTTAATTGCTTCTAACATTTTAATTTATTAGGACCGGCTGGAAATGCATTTCTTGCTACTACATATATTTCAGGTCCTCCTAATTTGTTGTTGGCCTTGGTTAGTATTTGTTTACTTGGCCATCGTCATGAAAGCATGCTGATTCAAAAATAGATTCCTGCTAATATCGATCCCGCAAGCCTCTCTACATTGGTTGCATTTGCTGTTGGTGGTCTCTTGGGCGACGTATTCTTCCACTTGCTTCCGCAGACGTTTCTTGGTGAGCATCATGATGGTGGTATTCGCTTCGTTCTTGTCGATGGCCAGCGCAACGCTGTATTAGGATTTGCAATTCTCATTGGATTTGGTGTATGGAATGACTCGATTTTTGCTTTTTCCGGTATCTAACTGCTTTAGGCTTTTGTTATTTTGGATAAAGTCATGAGAATCACTTCTGGCGGAGACAGCGAACACTCTCACGGTCACTCTCATTCTCATGCTACCGAAGAACCTCTTGTGGTATCATCTAACGCAGAGGTCTCCGAGACTAAGGTGAAAAATCGCAAGGGTAAGAAGACCGAAATCCCGACTGAGGTCACGGAGGCCGTTGAGGACGAGCCATCCTCCTCCGTCAAATTATCTGCCTACCTCAACTTAATTGCTGATTTCTCCCACAACATTACCGATGGTTTAGCTATTGCTGCTTCCTTCTATGTTAGCCAGGGTGTTGGCGCTACTACCACGCTTGCTGTCTTCTTCCACGAAATCCCCCATGAGGTTGGTGATTTCGCTTTGCTTATTCAAGGTGGATTTTCCAAGTCTAAAGCCATGGGTGCACAGTTTATTACTGCTCTCGGTGCCTATCTTGGAACTGTCATTGGCGTCGCCATCAATGAATGGGCCGTTTCAAGCCCCAAGGAAGTCTCTGAAAGCGGTGCCGCTATATTTCAAGGATGGCTTGGAACTACTGTTACTACCGAGGACTTGATCCTTCCTTTCACTGCTGGTGGATTCCTTTACATCGCCACTGTTGGTGCTGTACCTGAACTTTTGGTCATTGATAACAAGGCTACCAAGTTTCAAGAGTTTAAGCGACTTATCTGTCAGCTTATTGCTCTTTTACTTGGCGCCGCCATCATGTTTATCATTGCATGGACCGAGTAAATTTGGAAGACCTGCGAGATTGGTCTGAAGACGACTTCGATCTATAGTCATTGATGAAATTTAACGAAGCGAGGGGGTTTTGTGGAAATATCATACAAGATATAAGAAGAAAATCAACGAAAGGACATTGCATAAAGGCATATGTATAATAAATAAGTTGAACATTAGTAATGAAGATATTGTTTTAAACTATTGGACATCCTAGGATGTTTTTCTCCATCTTATCGAGACGAGGAGTTGATTAGAAACTTTTTTGATAAAGTGCATTCGTAATTTTGTATAAGTGCTCGAAAGCGATGAGTTCAACCTTGCAAATAGCAACCCCGGCCATGAGCAGTGGAATTGAAACAGATATTGGGATTTCGACTCAGAGCTTTGTTATCATTGAATTAGGAGTGCGCTATATACGTGCTGGATTTTCTGGAGAGTCCGAACCGCGCTGTGTATGCCCAATACAGCCCGATATCTCGGGTGTTCGATTCACTCGTCACACATTATGGGAAATTGAGCCCTCGAGCGACAAAAACTATAACATGCTCAATGAGGTAGATCATATTTTCAGGGATATTTATTACAAGTGAGTGCGTTGTAGTCTTCTACTGGCGAACCTAATGTTCTAGTCACCTCTTGGTGGATCCGAGAAAGTTTCGAGTCTTGATGATTGAATCTCCGCTTATTCCCGTGAGCGTGAAATATTCAATTGCGAAGTCTCTTTTTTATTTTCTAGAGGTTTGCGCTTTTAAGGCTTAAGAAAGCACATTTCTGACGTGTCCAGGTACCAGTGATTAGCTTTTTTGGATCTCCCTTAATGTCGACATTAGCCATTGGTATACAAAACTCCTTAATAGTTGATATTGGATGGAATGAAACTGTTATATCACCTGTAAGTTGGAACGTACTCTCCTATACGTCTACTAACACTCAAGGTCTTCGATTTGAGATTGTTGCTACCAAATGTAAAAACTACGACGCGTGCCTGCAGACTCTTGCATGAAAATATTACGACATACATTCGTGAAGAGCTGAAAGTAGAGCCGGATTTTAATAGCGTCGAAGCCTTCATAATAGAGGCTTGTTACTGTGCCAAAAACCCTGATGATGAAACCGAATCACACGAGTTTTCCTTAAGGTTAGCAACTGGCACGACAATTGTCATTCCCGGAGAAGTACGTCACAAATTTGTCTCTGACGTCTTCTTTTCGGGTGATGACTATGATGACACTGGATTTGAGACTATACCAGATTTGATTTTTGAGGTAATTTCAATGCTGCCTTTGGAAGTTAGAGGTGAAATGATGAGATCCATATGTTTCGTTGGAGGCGGATCGCGTATCCCTGGTCTAAGGTCGCGGCTCATGAAACAGTTTCGGCTAAAAATGATACAACACCATAAAGAGAGCAAGCAACTGTTCTCTAGACCGACATCTGAAAACAAACTTTCCACATCCTCAGCTGCAGCTGCCAAAAATGGGTTTACAGCTGAAAGAATAGCATGCTACGAGTCGCTGGGTGCTTGGCAGGGCGCAAGTTTATTGGGCCAACGACTGAGCTTAGTTGAAATCGACGATCGTTTTACCGACGAGATAAGTCGAGATGAAATGCTGCGAGGAGTAGCCAACGATTCCTTTTTTGATTGGAGTCTAAGAATGTAAAGAGAGTGGGGATCAAGAGCATAACAGGCGTTTTTATAGATACTTTGATAATATCCTTTGTTTATTAGGAACATAAAATTTACGTTTTTCCAACTCCCATGTAACTCATACCATTATAAACCAATCCTGAAATATACAAATATAAAAACTCCAATCCAGTTAGCTCAATTGTCTAGTGCGGTCGGTAAGGCAGAGATGTAGTCTGAGCAAGATTTGACTTCTGCTTTCAAAATGGCGACCAAGCGATCACATTCATCATTTACTTGTTTCTCGGCTAGTTGAGCAATGTATTTTATCCACTCGCTAACAGTCTTATCCATGTGAGCCTCAGGAACATTGATTGCTAATTGTCGGAGCTCATTAGAGATAAAGTCATCGGTAAAGATCTGTTCCATATCGATTTCAGGAAAATCAAGAATGACAGGTGCAGGTTTAGAAAGCGGAGTTGGCACTTTATCGATCGGGGTATTAGTTTGCACAGGCGAGAGAGGGCTATTAATCGATCGTAGAGCAGAAGCATTGGGTTTTAACAAGCGGGGAGTCATTTTAGTTTCTTCGCCATCTTGGTCTTGATGCACCTCGAAATTGAGTGGCTTTCGAGTTGGAGACATGATTTCATGCAAATTGCGTACAGCCTTTTCTCGAGGAATTGGACTTACGCTGAAGGGAACGGACCGATAGGGGGATACCCTATTTTCGATACTCAAGACTTCATCGACAAATGAATCTTCAGGAATCTCACTCACTGTGGGTACAGTGACGACGGTCTTGGAAATTTCGACCGACATATTAGAGTCAACAGACTCTGTCATAGATGTTTCTGAAGACTGTCGTCGATCCAATGAAGCAGATGTTGAGGCGGTGACTGAGCTTGACCGGGTTAGGCGGCGACTTCGACGAACAGGTTCATGCGTAACTACAGGGGCCTCCTTTTCTTCCAAAGAAGCAGGAACTTCCAAAGAAGTGGGGACTTTTGAATTTTTGCGAGTCGATCTTCGTTTGGGAGCTGGCTTCGTGGCTGCAGGAAGAATAGAGGATTTGCGCTGTCGTGTTGAAGCCCTTCGCTTTGTAGCCGGAGGCAATTCTTCAGCAACAGAATCTGGCTTTTCAAGCTCTCCAGTTTCTTTAAAGGCCAGAACTGAAGATCTTTTTCGTGATTTTAAAGCGGGAAGAGGCGCTTCGACTGATAAAGTCGCTGCAGCTACTGCAGAGGCACGCCGCGATGAACGCCTGCGAGGCTCGGGAGCTTTTGGAGCAAAAACAGCACAATCGGGGCTTCGCGAAAAGTGTTCATTATGAGGATCATCCCGGGGTTCCCAACCGTCGAGAATGAGTTCGCACGACGCGCAACACGCCATATCATCATCTTCATCGTTACACCTGTAGTAAAACCCCGCCCGAGCCATGTTCTCAGGAGTAGCCAGCCACCCTCGCTTATCTCGGTGCGGCCAATTTTTGAATGTCTGCAATCGAGCTTCGTATGCTTCTTCGCTCTGAATGGGAGCCGAGCCAGTAGCGATAACGACCCAAGCACAATTTGGGCAGTGGGCCGTGTGCTCGGCCATGGGAATATCCTCTGGCTCCCAATCATCCAATGAATGATTGCACATAAAACAGGTAACGCTATCAGGGTATTTCGTCGAGCGTTTATAGTAGAAACCTGCCAAAGCCATATCTCGAGGTGTAGGCACAGCATGAGGCCAACCCTTTTTCCGACCACGCCCAGCCGTTTCAAAAAAGGAGGCCAACCGAGATTCAAAAGCTGTGTAATCCGGCATTTCTCAGCTTCTTCTTGTTCTTTGGTGTTTTGCTTTGGTGTTTCTTTTTGCTTTTCTCGGTGGTTTTGTTTACATTGAGCCGCGTGTTGTCAAGACAACCGTTACCAGGGGCAACAAATTTTTTTTTGTCTCAAAGATTGAGTTTTTCTTTGATTTTTTCTCCTTTCTACGCGATTTTCTCGCTGTTTTCACTGTTATTTTGGGTTATTTTCTTGGTGGTTTTGCTGTTTTTTTATAATGCGGTTTTAATTTTGTGTTTTTGTGTTGGTTTCTGAGAAAAGAACGAGCTGCGAGGGGTGCTGCCTTTGTTCGGATCGCGTTCTTTCTCTGTCTTTGTTTATTTAATTGGAATTTAAAGAGTAGAGAGTGTGTTTGCTGTTGAAATTGAGTATATATTATCCTTCTGAGAGCCAAGCCAGACTAGCTTTTTTTGGGTTTGGCACGCGAGGTTCCAAACAAAGACTCCGTCCAACCAGCCATCTAAACAAAGGTCGCCCAACTACAGCTTTACACGATTTCCTGTCAGAGTCTGCTAAATAATAGCTTCATATTTATTTAATCTTTTCACCAACGGAATATTAAAGTGAAGCCTGTATTATTATGTCACCTGTCGATTTGGTGAATCCCCCTGACGAGGAGTTCAACTGGGATAATTTAGTCTTTTCAAATGATTTACAGTGTCAGGTAGATGGAGGAACTGACAAGGTACGTTATAAAATTACTCTATAGTCACTCTTTGTCCTTTTTATGCCACTAAAGGAGGCGATGAGCTCGGCGACCCCTTGCTTCGGATCTTGATGACGGTGCTAATTGAACTCAGACAAATTTTCTCCTTGCGCGAGTTAACCGACTGAGCGCAATTTCAGATGCAGATACTCAATCATACAGATCTAGTGGAACCTTCTCTCTTCCCGAGGTGACTGTTCCATCCGAGGAGAATATTCAGTCGGGAAATGAACAGGAAAACACAGGAATTACAGACCGGGAATTCTGGTATGCGATGGTGGATAACTATCGTCAATGTGTTTTAAAAGTTCCGAACCTAGTTTCGTTCAAGGTTCGAAACGGTATACCGGCCCCCTTACGAGGTCTGGTTTGGCGCAGTATGTCCGGAGGTCTTGAAGACCACTTACCAGCGTTATATGATAAACTTATTTCTGAATGGAGTCCTTACGAGACTATCATCGAACGAGATCTCCCGCGTACTTTTCCTCAGGTGGAAATGTTTAAGCAGGTTAATGGCGACGGTCAACTTGCCATGGGAAGAATCTTGAAAGCGTTTAGTATTTACGATGCCGAAGTTGGATACTGCCAAGGTCTTTCCTTTATTGTCGGACCTCTTTTACTTTCAATGAACGAGCGGGAAGCTTTCACAGTACTGGTGCGGCTTATGGAGAACTATGACCTACGAACTATGTATGCTCCCGATATGAAGGGATTACGGTTACGGATGTTTCAGTTTGAGAATTTATTTGCTCAGAATTTACCGGATTTGTTTGTTCACTTTGCCGATTTGGGTATCACTTCGGTGTATTCGAGCCAATGGTTCTTGTCACTTTTTGCAGTTACCTGCCCACTACCGCTGCTTTTGCGGTTGTACGACTTGATTTTAGCCGAAGGTGCTATTGAAACAATGATGCGACTATCACTTGTTTTGTTGGAGCAGAATGAACAAGTGTTGCTAAATTTAGCAGATGAGGATCATGTGCTGAAGCTATTATTAGGTCGCGAGCTTTGGGAATCTTTTCAGGGCGATGCCGATGTTTTGATAAGTGCAATTGTTAAATCAGAGTCGGTATCAACTCCGGAAGGTCTTAAGGAGTTGCAGCTCACGTTTGAAGAGCTAAACAACCGAAATCTGGATGCTGGCTGCGAGCCAGAAAAGGAGGATGGCTCTACATTCGAACTTAAAACCACTGTAAACCGATTTTTAGGAAGGATAAAAAGTCTAGGCTCTTCTCCTACTGCACCTTCTCCCACACGGAAAATAGAAGACAGTCGTGGCTATTTCACTCGATCACCATCAAAACAGTCTATCACTAGTTCCATAGATCAGGATAGCATAGTGAACCTCACAACTTACAGTACAATGGCATCCAGACGATCTTCGGTTTCCCTTGTGCCTTCAACTAGCAAGTCTGTACCTGCTGCACCCATGAAGAATGAAGTCAAAGATCTTGAAATGCAGGTGGAAACTCTTCTTGAGGCACTACATACCGTACAGAAAGAGCATGCTAAACAGCAGAAGGAGCTTGAAGACATGAAAAATGCACGAAAAGAAGATTATCAGTCGATGTCTCAAATTATCGACCAGGTGCAGGCATATATACCTGAAGAGCAGTCAGACTCGCTTCAGCATTTGAGCACATTTCGAGAGAAACTGGAAGAACACGCTTCTGTGGATACAACGCGATCCATCTACAGCGATCTCGTGAACGACTTAACCGGGGTTACTCTTTTGTCGGCCGAAGTACGACAAACCAATGCTGAGCTTCGCGAGCAATGTCATGCCAAAGATCAGGAGATCAAATTTCTTCGAGGTCAGATTGATGAAATCAAGTCGCGGTATCATAACTCCCAACAAAATATCCAAAAGATGGAGCGCCAACTAGAGGACGCTTCAGCAAATTTGTACGAATCGGCTGCTACCACAACCATGCCCCCTCCTTCTTCTGCATCTAGTCTATCACGCTCCAAGTCTACCACAAATGGTGGCTTACGAGAGTTTTCAATTGGCCGACGTGCTTCGATACTCAAGAGTCATCGACGCTCAGCTCTGGGAACTCCGAATACGGCCCCTGTTACCAAAGAGTAGCACTATATCATTCATTTACTTAATATAATACATGCATTGATTTTTTTTTTTTTTTCGTTTTTAACGTAGTCTTCCCTGTTACTGTTGACCGGTCGTGCGTGCGGGCATCTCGCTATCGAGAATCTTCCTCCGCCGCGCGCGAGTTTAACAGCAAAGAACACCCACGATGCAAGCCCAGCAGAACCAGGCGCTGTATGGAAATGCCGATGACACTGCTGAAGGCCACGCTTATCTTCAATCAACGGGAGTGAGCGGGAACCCAGGCGCTGGTCAGAACGCCTACTACTATAACCAGCAGGCCTTCTCACGAGCGCCAACAGGTCCTAGTGGATTTAACCCACAGGTACCACAGCAGCAGCAACATCAAAAATATCCAGGTACAAATCCTGGTGGCAATATGGTCTACGGATACAACATGGGCATTGATTCACAATCCACAGCAGCTTCTACGATGAACCTAGGTTACCAGCAGTTACGACAACAACAGCTGCCAGGCGGATATGCTGTACCCGCTTCACATCCTCAAAAACAAAACCCTCTTGAAATCGAGCAAGCACGTGTGGGTCTTATTCTAGAAATTAATTCTTTGCTATTTCAGGCCACCCTAGAGAAGAATGCTTACTTTGAACAACATAATATTCCTATTGAACAACGGGGCGGGGATCAGCAATATAACGAGTACGCTTGAAGCTTTTTTTTTTTAATATCATTATCTTTGGCTAACATCTACAGGTGTATGCAGCGGATCCTCTGCAATTTAAGCTGTCTGGCAGGTATCGCAGACAGAAGCAGTAAATCGCTACCTCCAACAGGCGCAAAGCCGCAGGTAATGACCGCCCCATCTACCATGAAAGAGCTTAGCGTGTTGTACGAGAGGTTAGAGGCTCTCTTCAGCACCTCGTCTCAGGGGTGAAAACCACCAGCTTCAAAACTATAGAATCGCCATAATTAGAAATTCTACACTTGGAGCATGTATAATGACATGTAAAACACTATGATATCTTCTTCCCCCCCTTTGTTCTCCTGTAGATGTGCTTTCAAAGTTTTAATGTAGTTTTGTTTTTGTTGAGCTCGTTTTGTTTACCTCTTCACCGTTGGCCATGGCAGCTGGGACTGTTGTCAACCATTACGCCATCCTAGGCGTACAGGTATCATGCAGTTCTGAAGAGATACGTAAAGCGTATAGATCGCTTGGTAAGTGTTGTTTTTTAAAGTGGATCTTGGCCGTCATAGCTTCGGCTTTGAGGCTAGCGAGCACTTTGCACAGGCGAAACCTAACATGAATGATCCCAGCTCTCAAGTTTCACCCCGACAAGAATCCAGACAATGCCTCGGCTATGGAGAAATTCAAGCAGCTGGTGGCCTCCTATGAAATACTGGCTGATGATGTTAAGCGAGCTGAGTATGATCGACAGCATCGCCAGACGCCTACATCTTCCGGAACACGGTCAAACTATTCCAGCTATACTTCATACTCGTCCAATTCTTATTCTGGAAGAAGTGCATACTCTAATTATTCTTCCTATAATAACAATAAGTCTTGGTACAATGCATATGACGACTGGGGCCAAACTCAAGGCAGTCGCTCCAGCCAGAGAAAGAATGACTTCAATTCTAGTAAAAAGAGTAGGAAGCCTACTGATAGTACTGCAAACAGTGGATCAAGTCCTAAACCGAAGCAAAAGCAGCATAAGACCAAGTTTCAACCGAAGGCAAAAGCTGGAGCGAGCAGTAGGCCGTGGGCTGAAGAACCCCAGGAAAAGGCCCCACCTAAATCTGAATCTTCAAAGTTCGGTCCAGATGCTACACCCGCTCAGAAGCGCAATACAAAGAAGTACATGTTTGACATCTCGGGAGCGTCAGATATCAAGGAGCGAAATACGGCCTCACACAACTATCAGGCTAGAGGTACCGAAACAGAGGCTGATACCCCAAGCTCTTCTAAAGAAGCTAAAGCTAGCAAACCAAAGTCAAAAACATCCACAAACCCAGCAAGCTCCCCCTTCCCAGATAAAGAGTTCAATATACCAAAGCAAAATTTCAGCTTTGGCTTTGTTCCTTTGAACAGGAAAAGCCCACACCAATCTAGGAAAAACTTTAGGAAGTATAACCAATCTGCTAATGATCCTCCGGGCACTCCTGGATCAGGAGCGATTCCTGGAGAGTTTTCCTTTACTTTCTCGTCTCCTGGTAACTCTCCTTTTGCTAATTCGAAACAAGAGAAACCTTCTCCTGCTGGAATACCAAAGAACTTCAATTTTAACTACAACTCTCCACATGGAGATAGCTCTCCTTTTGATAAAACAGCATTGGACAATAGTGAGGATAACATCAAGTTCAATGTTAATGGTGTCAAGTTTTCCTTCGATCAATTTGCCAGCGCTATGGAGGCTAGTCCCTCAAAAATTCATAAGCCGAAGTCGTCTGATGAGCCACGTCTTAACAAACCGGCTATGCCTAATCTATTTGGCGATAATCCAGCCGCTCCCGGCAATGATTCGAATTTCAATTTCTTTGGTGATGTAAAAACGTCTTCTAAGGATGAAGACTTTCTGAATTTCTTCAAGGCGACGTCAACTACAAAACAACCAGCTTCGCCTAGCAAGACTGCTTCGACAGCACCTACAGCCGAAAATCTGCCGAAGGCTAAATCCGGCTTCAAGCTTAATGGTGACTTGGATATTCCCGATATAAACTCCAAGTTTGACGCGGCCAAATGGAATAACGCGTTTTCTGCTGGAAATCATTTTATGACGGGCTTTTCGCCTATACCCAGTAAAAACCGTCGTGAAAATAGCAGTTCAACTTTTAATCGAACGATACCAAGACCTGAGAATACTACAAAATCAAAATCCAACGATTCAGAAAATATATTTGGCTTAGACGATCTTGGAACAGTCCCACCATTGAGTAAGAGTGGAACCTCAGTTTTTGATTTTTCTAAAATGAATACTTCCCTAGATGAAGCTGTCAATGCTTCACCCTTCAAAACTGCACCTCCGTCAAACGCCGAATCTGCACAGGCTGGTCTCCCAAAGCCAAGGCCTTCTACTGAAATGCCAGCTTTTACAAAACCTTCAATGATGGCCGAGCCTACGAAACCAAGCATTCCGAAGGTCTCAAAAATTCCAGAGCCTCTGAAGCCAGAGTATCATATGAATATGCCTGTTTTGGAGAGCGACAGTGAAGACGATTCTGCAGCAACTCAGCGACCGACCACTTATAAGCCAAAAGCGGGAGCAGCACGGGTTGTTTCAGATGGAAATGCTACCGGGATTGACTTCCATGATTCTGATCTTGTACTTGCGATTAATCCACCCACTTCGCCAGTGTTATGGATTGATACGTCAGACCCTGCTAGTGTTGACGAGTGCCGCCAGCGAATTCACGACTATCTGGTCAAGTGGAATGACTACTACCAGACGATGACCATATATTATAATGAGCGACTGGATGCCAACGTCAAATATATCTCCCGCATTATTTCGAATCCGGTTACCATGAGTCACTATATTCGAGCAACTCAACTAGACGAAAAGGTTCGTGAAAATTGGAAAACTGCAACTGATAAGCATCGATTATTTATGCAGGAAGTTCTCGCGATTCAAAATAAGTTGAAGGGTTTATAGGTGTCTGCATTTAAAGACAACATCCGTGTACACTATGTATAGAGGGAATTACTTTCCAGAACTTCTATTATCCAAAACTATTTAAAAACTATAAAGGGAACAAGTAAATACATTTAAAACATGTCAATGACTAAGCGTTGTATTCGAGTAAAGCAGCAGCAAGCTTTTCCATCAGTTCGGCATTTTCCTTTTCTGTTCCAATTGTGATTCGCAAAGCACCAGTGCATCCGTGCTCATTACCACGGAATCGAACGACTACACCACGCTGGGATGCCAAAGTCTTGTAGACCTTTTCAGCAATCACCGAGTCGGGTTTGCCCTGCTTGTTCAACATCTGAACCAAAATGAAGTTTGAATCAAGACCGCCAATAATGTTTCCAACATATTTAGTGGATTTCAAATTCTCAACTAGTTGGTCGCGCTGTTCAATTAGCAATTTGACCTTGGTCTCCATCAATTTGATTCCTTCAGGGCTGAGAGCCTTCTGCGAAACCTCCGAGGCGAGGGTAGACACATTGTAAGGAGCTTTAATGTTGTTCAACAATTGGGTAACTTCAGGGCTGGCGAAAGCGACACCGCATCGAACACCGGCCAATCCAAAGGACTTGGAAAGAGTCTGGAGGACAACAAGATTAGGGTAATTGTTGACATAGGTTGCCATAGAACTTCCGGCAGGAGCGAAGTCAACATAAGCTTCATCGACAATAACTAATCCGTTCCAGGGGTGGTTCAAAACTTCGTCAATCAATTCCCGCTTGATCAACGATCCTGTAGGATTTCCAGGAGAACACAAGTAGACTATTTTTATTGCGGGATCTGCGTCAATTGCCTTGATTATTTCAGCAGGAATTGGCTGGAAAGTGTCGACTTGGAGAGGAACTTTGACAACTCGAATGTCATTGACTTCAGCCGATACCGAGTACATACCGTAGGTAGGAGGACAGGTCAAGATCTTGTCTTTTCCAGGAACACAGAAGCATCTAATCAAGTTGTCAATGGCCTCGTCAGAGCCCACACCGACAAATATATTCTCAGCCTGTACTGGGGCCTTGGAGTCGGCCGCTCGCTCTCTGTTGCGGAAATCTGAAAGAAGCTTCTTAGTTTTGGACTGATGAGGGTCTGGGTATCGGTGAAGTTCCAAATCACCGGCACCATCAATAATAGCGACATTGTCCTCGAGGGCTGGCCCGTAGGCATTCTCATTGGCATCGAGCAGAATACCGTCCTGATAGTCGCTTTACGAAAGAGTCAGCACATTTCCTCGGTCAAAACAGACATTCAATATTCAAACTCACTCTCGAGCACATCGATAAGGTAAAAGATTAAGAATATTTGGTCTCGCCAGCGTCTGAAGATCAAACTTTGAATTAGTCATTGCTTTGATAGATAGATGAAAGTTGATTTCCGTCCGATAGAAAGGGAACCCATGCCAGTATCGAAGTTACTCAGGCAATCCTCGCTAATATATCAACTTCGTTCTGAGAGTTACAACGACGCCAAAAAGAAGGCTGCAGAAGGCTTTTCAACTTCTTCAAACGCTTTTGCTTTTAAATCCAAAAAAAAGTTAAAACGATGCAGGCTCCAGTGATTGTGATGAGTATGGCGATTCCATGGTTTGTTTTGGTTCGACGGCGATGCTGACTAGGCTTTTAGACACGGGTGGTGAGCGGCAAATCGGCCGCAAAGCTCAGATTTCCAATATCACTGCTGCAAAGGCGTAAGTGAAGCTGTATTTTATTTTGACATTTTAAGCTAATAAGTTGTATCAGTGTTGCTGATATTGTTCGGACGTGTTTGGGTCCCAAGGCCATGCTCAAGATGTTGCTTGATCCCATGGGTGGTTCGTGATCCGTTTACTGTAGCGCGTCTACGAAGACTTACTGGTTTAGGAATTGTTCTTACAAATGATGGACACGCTATTCTTCGAGAGATTGAAGTTACGCATCCGGCTGCGAAGAGCATGATTGAGCTCAGTCGAACACAGGTAAGCTTCTCATGAGAGAGATTGATATCAAATACCAACACCAAAACAGGATGAAGAAGTCGGCGACGGTACCACTACTGTTATTATTTTGGCTGGTGAAGTGCTCGCTCAGACATACCCTTATATTGAGCGAAACATTCACCCCGTCGTCATCATCTCTGCTCTTCGACAAGCTTTGACCGACGCCCTTGAAGTCATCGAGGAGGTTTCAGTACCTGTTGACGTCAACAACGACGAGCAGATGCTTAAAATCATTTCTTCTTCAATCGGTACCAAGTTTGTTTCGCGCTGGAGCAAGCTGATGTGCAATCTTGCCTTGACTGCCGTTCGAACTGTCGCGGTTAACACCAACGGAAAGAAGGAAGTCGACATCAAGCGATATGCACGAATTGAGAAAGTACCTGGTGGTGAAATTGAAGACTCGCGTGTCCTTGATGGTGTCATGGTGAATAAGGACGTTACCCACCCTAAGATGCGTCGACGAATCGAGAACCCCCGTATTGTCTTGCTCGACTGCCCATTGGAATACAAAAAGGGAGAGTCACAGACGGATATCGAAATTTCGAATGATAGCGACTGGAACCGAATTTTACAGATCGAAGAGGAGCAAGTTAAGGAGCTCTGTGATGCCATCCTTGCCGTCAAGCCTGATTTGGTTCTTACCGAAAAGGGTGTCTCTGACTTAGCTCAGCATTATCTTCTCAAGGGTAACGTTACTGCTTTACGACGTGTCAAAAAGTCTGACAACAACCGAATTGCTCGTGCTACTGGTGCCACGATTGTCAACCGAGTTGAGGATCTTCGGGATTCTGATGTTGGTACGCGATGCGGTTTGTTTAATATTGAGCTTATTGGTGACGACTATTTCACATTCCTCACTGAGTGCAAGGATCCCCAGGCGTGCACAATATTGTTGCGCGGTCCCAGTAAAGATATCTTGAACGAGATTGATCGAAACTTGCAAGATGCCATGGGCGTTGCTCGAAATGTCATGTTTGAGCCTAAGCTCTCACCTGGTGGAGGTGCTACTGAGATGGCTGTTAGTGTTAAATTGGCTGAGAAGGCCAAAAGCATAGACGGTGTTGCACAGTGGCCTTACAAGTCTGTCGCCGACGCCTTGGAGGTTATCCCGCGGACATTGATCCAGAACTGCGGTGCTAACCCCATCAAGGTCCTCACTGACTTGCGAGCCAAGCATGCTGAAGGAAAATACACTTTTGGTATCAATGGTGATACTGGTAAGGTTGTTGACATGAATGACTACGGTGTTTGGGAGCCTCAGGCTATCAAGCTTCAATCGATCAAGACAGCTATTGAATCTGCTTGCTTGCTTCTTCGTGTCGATGATATTGTTTCCGGCGTACGCAAGCAAGGTGAACAGGGAAACCGACCTGGTGAGCCTGCCCCTGAGCCCATTCAGGCCGAATAATTTAAAACTTGTCAAGGACAAGAAAAAAAAGAGTTCATAAACCCCGGCTATGCCGATTTAGATGAGGTGGACGTGTCGCTTTCAGGGCCTTAACATCACGCGAATGAATGTATTATAAAAGCAATGAATAAATTTCACTCTACAATTTTCAAATTTCAAATGCAAATGACTCCGTTAATATTATACAAATCCAATAACCATCAAGGTCCCTTTAACTGCTTCCCAGAGCCTGCTGAATCAAGAGAAACATCTCGTTAGTCTGCTCTTCATTGAAGCGCATCTCGCACTCTTCGATGACAGCGTAGAGCGAGACCAGAGAAACTGGATTGAGGTTTATGATCTGAAGCATTTCTGCCTTTTCGAGACCGTATGGAGCAAGATCGCGCATCAGACGAGTGATGCGATCAGACGACTGCTGAAGTGCAGGCTGAACAGCTTCGCACCGCGGAATCTAAAAGGTTAGAAGAGTGCATAAGCAATATTTTCCAAACATACTTCGTAGAATATGCTGGCAAGGTTCTCGCTCTTGAGCGTAGGGGCAGTTCCTTGATCGCGGACCTTGTCCTGCTGGAGCGCCTGTTTGTCCTGGATGAAGGAGACGACTTCGAAGTTGGTGAGCAGCTTCTCTCGAGCAGCTAGAACCTACACAGATTGTAAACAAAACCTCTTTTTTCACACTGAGAAACCCACCTTCATTGCGACTTTTTGAACTTTGGCTTTGGTCGAGGTTTGAAAAATTTCCCCAACTCCATTCCTTCGACAAACATGGTGGCGACTTCGAAACGGCGGTTAAGCCAGCCCAGCGGTGAAGGGGCCGAGGAAAATGCGAAAAAGCGCCAGGTTGAACATATATATACTTCCAACGGCGCTGCTGCTGAGGACGAGGATGCTTATTCGCAAACGGACTCTGTTGAGATGGACGATATCGCGTATGATACCACTAGCATCGAGGAAATCTCTGCTCCGATTGCTCAAGGAGATTCTTCTGAATGGCGCAAGACTATTAAGAAGGTTTCCAAAAGTGTTGTTGCTGTTAGATTCGCACAGATTGCTCCCTTTGATTGCGAACCTGCGCTCGTGAGCGAGGCAACTGGGTTTGTGGTCGACGCAGAGCGTGGAATCATTCTCACCAACCGGTATGGACCTTGATTTGCTTATTTGACTATTTACTGATATTGTACAGACACGTTGTTGGCGCTGGTCCTTTCTGGGGATTTGTCATTTTCGATAATCATGAAGAGGTGAGCAACTTTATATGGACATAGAAGCTTTCTAACAATATTTTTAGGCTAAAGTGACTCCTATTTGTGCGTTTAAATTGTTTGGGTGGATAGTAATAGCTTGCTAATAACTTTAGACCGTGATCCCATTCACGATTTTGGCTTTTTGAAGTTTGATCCCAAGGAAATAAAATATCTCGAAATAGAGTCTTTGGATCTTCGACCTGATCTATGTCGTATGTGATGATGGGGCTATTATTCACTGAAGTTGCTAACATATATATATAGGAGTCGGTACTGAGATTCGCGTTATTGGTAACGATGCCGGTGAAAAATCGACCATCCTTTCTGGTTTTATTAGCAGAGTCGATCGAAACGTTCCTGACTATGGTGATATGACTTATAATGATTTCAATACAGAGTATATTCAAGCAGCTGCTAGCGCTAGTGGCGGATCAAGTGGTAGTCCTGTCGTTGATATCGATGGTAATGCCATCGCCCTACAAGCTGGTGGAAGCAATGAATCTGCTTCGGATTATTTTTTGCCTTTGGCAAGGCCTCATCGCGCACTCAACTGTCTTCAGAACGACTCTCCCATTACTCGCGGCACTATTCAGACACACTGGCTTTTGGTACCTTTTGATGAAGGCCGACGTTTGGGACTTTCGACCGAAGCTGAAGATCGATTCAGAAAGACATTTCCCAATGCTATTGGCAGTCTTGTATCTGCGGCTGCCGTTCCTGAAGGACCTGCGTCTGGTCTAATCCACGAAGGTGACTGTTTGCTTACTATAAATGGTGAAATAGTCAACCAGTTTTCGCTTCTTGATAAGATTCTCGATGATTCTGTCGGAAATGTCATCAAGATCGGATTGCAGAGAGGAGGAAAGAATATTGATGTTGAAATCACCGTTCAAGATTTGCACTCCATCACTCCTGATCGCTACGTTGAAGTTGCGGGTGCAATTTTCCACAATTTGTCATACCAGCTAGCCCGATACCTGGCGATGCCTGTCAAGGGTGTGTTTTTATGCCAGTCGATGGGATCTTTCAAGCTTGACAATAGCAACTCGGCGTACTTGGTTGACTCTGTAAACTACCAGCCCACACCAGATCTCGACACATTTGTGGAGGTCTGCAAGACCATTTCCAACCGAAAGCGTGTTGCCGTTTCCTACCGACGCGTGCAGGACAACCACATACAGCGAACAGCGATTGTCGACTTCAACAGACACTGGTTTTCCAGCTTCCGCATGGCTGTGCGAAACGACGGAACTGGTTTATGGGATTTCACCGATCTTGGTAAACCCTTGCCCATGGAGCCATTGAAGGCCAAGAAAGCCATCTTCACTGAGTTGCCTGGTAGTCCTGAGGCTACGCCTTTCTTGCGAAGCTTTGTTCGAGTCACTTGCTTACTTCCTTTTGAGATTGATGGGTTCCCTACAAGCTCTACTTCTGGTCACGGAATCGTCCTCGATGCCGAGCGCGGTTTTGTCGTTGTCGCCCGCAGTATTGTTCCCTATGACATGTGCGATATCGACGTCACCTTCTCCGAGACTGTGACTATTCCTGCCAAAATCGTCTTTTTGCATCCTTTACACAACTACGCTATAATCAAATATGACCCATCTCTTGTAATTGCTGATGTCGAGTCGGCGCCTCTTTCTGACAAGCGACTTAATGCCGGCGAAGAAGTTCTCTTCCTCGGTTCGAATTCAAATCATCGCTACGTGACTTCACATACCCATGTTACTGATGTGACTCCTATCCGCATTCCACCAACTATGATGAGTCCCCGTTACCGAGCCATGAATGTCGATGCTATTACTGTCGTATCAAACATTAGCATTGACTGCGTTTCCGGTGTTTTGGTTACACCGGAAGATAAGAAGATCGCAGCTCTGTGGCTAACATTTATTGGTGATCGAACTCATCAAAACCGCGATGTGATGTACCGCTTGGGTTTGTCGACAGTTGAAATTCTGCCCGTTTTGCGCTTGCTACAGCAGGGTGAGACGCCCAAATTGAGAATTCTCGATCTTGAGTTATCAACAGTGTTCTTGTTTGATGCCAGCGTGCGTGGTGTTTCCGAAAGCTGGATTGAAAAAGTCCAAGAGTCAAATAAGCAGGCCCACTTACTCTTCAACATTGCCAAAGTTGCCAGCGGTGCTCCTCAAGTATTGAAAGAGGGTGATATCGTGTTGGCTGTGGAAGGTAAAGTTGCAACACGTTTGTCCGACTTTGATATTATGTACCACAAGGAAGAGCTCAATGTGACAATCGTTCGTGACGGAAAAGAGCTTGAGTTGGCTGTACCTACTGCTCCTACAACACATATAGATACCGATCGCATCATTGTGTGGTGTGGAGCTATAATTCATGAACCTCACCATGCTGTCCGCCAGCAAATCAAAGATCTCTACTCGGGCGTTTATGTTGGTGGCAGATTCGATGGTTCGCCCGCCGTTCAGTATTCTGTTGTGCCCACAGATTTCATCACTCATGTGAATGATACACCTACTCCAGACCTAACTACCTTCCTCACCGAGGTAAACAAAGCTTCGGACGATAACTACATCAAGCTACGTATGGTTTCTTTTGATAACGTTCCGTTTGCAAAGACCATTAAGCCCAATTCGCACTACTACCCCACGCTCGAGTTTGAGCGCTCAAAGGACGACGTGCATGAATGGGACCGATTCACATACGAGGGCGGAGTGCGTAAATCTGGACTGCCACTTGGTGGTGTTGCTTCAACAGGAGAGACGGTTTAAAATAAAAGTTAGTATACTTGGTGTTTGATTGAAAGAGCGTAGGGCGTAATGGTATTGAAAAAAAAACAAAACAATGCTTAAACAACCTCCCAACAACACGACAGCATGTTTGGATGGCTCTTTGGATCCAAGGCTTCGACAGCTCCCAAATCAGAAGATATGATCGACCGCACCAAGCGTGATCACTGCTTCCTTGTGCGCGACGAGTGGTCCGCCTGTCTCGACAAGCACAACATTATCTCGGCCGACCGCAACAAGGAAAAAGTCCAGGAGTTCTGTGCGGCCGAAGATGCAGCACTAAATGCAGCGTGCATTGAATCATGGGTAAGTAACAGCGCATGAGCTCGTAGCTCGACCCTTCATTCCCACTAACTCTTCGTCAGGTCCAATACTACAAACAGAAGCGTGTGATGGAAATCGCAAAGCAGCGACGCATTGATCAGCTCAAGAAGATGGGTGCCGAGGAGATCGAAATCAAGTCATAAGCTGCCATGTGGTGGATAGTCTCGGACATGTCTCGCCGGCCCAAGCGAGCACGATCTTTGTAATCCTGTATATATACTTACTCGGCACTGGAAATACAAAAACAACGCGTTTTGAATGACTTTCTTGAACAATGTCTGGACATGCTCTATAGCTGTTGGCGTAATGCACATCTACATCCTACATGGGTCTTTAATTGTAGCAATCTATACCGCGCTAAAAGCATTTATATTATTTCAGTATTTGCAAAAGTTAAATGTTACCTTATACCTCTCCGTGCACCCTAGAAAGTCATCCCGAAATTATCCCCAAATCATAGCAAGAAATCAAACTAAACCCCCCTTCAAGCAGTCAACCAAATAGTGAACAGCACAACACCAACTCCTATATAAATAGTGGAAACAAAGATAAAAGACAAATACCGAAATAGCGAAAAAGACGAAGATCATTCTTTACAAGTTCAGACTTTGATTCAGTTCATTTAGAGCTCGAGCGTCCTCCTTATTGTTTGTCCTAGGTGTTTTGAACGCCGACAAGGTATTTTGAGACCGTGATCGTAGACTTGGTTCATGCGGCGGGTATTGAGGTATCGATATACTAGAGTTGCTGCTGTGTCGAGTTCCAGACCCTTCGGTGGAAATGGAAGACTTCTTTGAATTGCAGGAAAGTTGATTAAATGATTGCTGTAAAGAAGATTGTGAAGAATTAACACTGGGTCCGAATTCTTGAGTTATGGAGCTCAATGATGGTAGTTCCATATCGGAGGTGGAGTTATATAACCTCCGAAACTTCGGTATCGCTCGAATGGAATCTTCAGATGCCCGTCGCTGCCTAGATTCAGATATTGATTCTGAAGATGGGGAGAATCCAAACGAGAATTGAGAAGGAGCAAGTGATGGGGACACACCTGGAGACGCATTGGGTGAAATGCGATCGTGAAGTAAGGAAGATGAAGAGGAGCCAATTGAGGTCATAGATGCACGACGTATGTCATTTTTATGATACGGACTTTGAAGAGGAAGTCGTGGGACTGTAAGTAATTTACCACCAAACTGAGACGTCGGCGAAGCGCTTGGCCAAGTAGGAGAGATTTCCAAAGGGTTTGGAACGTCTAGATACTGAAATGCTGGATAGGATTCTGGCATGGCCGTGCTATTTCCGGCGTTTAATGTCGGTGAGGGCTGTTTCGGCCTCAAACAAACGCTTTTCTCTATCGCAGAGAGGTCTAACAAAGGTGGGGGTTTAGATGAGCGCGTATTGGAGGTAGGAGGGTCAGAAAACCCAAACGAAATTGAAGGAGGCCGCTGGAAAATCGGGTAGACATGACTAGGTGCGGTTTGAGAAGTGGAAAAGAGAGGAGTGGTGGAGTCAAGCGGATTGGCAGTATCGAAATGACGAGCTGTGTCAACCTTTGGAGAAGAGAAAAACGTAGTTACCGAATTGTTTTCAGTTATTGAGGTATCTGGATATATTCCGTGAGGAATTTTTATAAAAGCGAGTGCGGGGTCCGTACTAGGTGATATTAATCCAACTGAGTTCGAAGAGTCGATATATGAAATTAAATGAAGCTTTACTCCCTCCGAAGTCGTAATTGAGTACGACTGCTTTGTTAATCCTGAATGCTTATAGCGGTAGTCTGCACCGGAGCTAAGTTCTTCCGAGATACTCTGTCTCCGTGACTCCATCTCACGATAGGATAAGAATGACCCACAAACACGAGACGCAGACCAGGAGCGCCCATCTGTCCATCTACGCATATGCGCCTTATCCTCATCCCATATAAATGTTGATCCTGAGCGTATTAAGTCTCGTTCACGCTCACTGAGCCTTCGAGGCAGCAGCTTCAGCACACCTAAGCGACAGGCCTCCATCAGCAGTAGGGCATCGTATGTGGATTTGACTGCACCAAGGTATGTCTCCCCAACATTGTTTGACAGCTCATTGGCAGAATATGCCATCGGTGTCGTCTGTGGTGAGCCACCAGCTCGATTGAAATTCTGGGGAAGTATGGCCGATCTGTGACGTGAGCGGGCAACAATGGGTAGGCTGTGGGGCGTATTTGGTAAAAGGCACCAACGAACCAATTTTAATACTTCAACGGCAGCTTTGTTATTATTTATTTACAAATGTTTGATCCATCGAGGATAGAGCGCTGTTTCCCGCACGTTATCCACTCCACATACGTACTCCACCAAACGCTCAACTCCAACACCAAACCCACCATGAGGAACAGCCCCCCAGCGACTGTTGTCCACATACCACTGAAGAGTAGAAATATCTAGCCCACGACTCTCAATTTCTGATGCAAGAATCGCGGGGTCGTGCTGTCGCATACTTCCTCCGGCCATCTCACCAACGGTGGGCACAAGCAAGTCAAAGCAGGCGACCGTGTCCTTTCCGTAGCCACTGTCTTCCGAATTTTGACGCATATAGAACGCTTTTTGGAGGCGAGGGTAGTGTGTGACAAAAACGGGGCCGTCGCGCGCTAGCCACTTCTCATGCTCCGTTGCGATATCACCGCCCATGGTAGGCTCAAATGAAAACAGAGAAGAATCAGAAGCATATGCTTCCTTAAGCTGCTCAATTGCGTGAGTATATGTTATTCGAGGGTATGCTTCGGTTGGTAGCAGTGTATCCCACCGTTGAACAAGCTCATCAGCCGTAACTGAGAGAAGAGGTTCCGAGTCTTTATTGTACTTTGCAAACTGCGTTCGGGTATGGGATAAATCACGGCCCGAGGGTCCATCACGGACGGTCTGTGCTACAGCGCGAATCATGTTTTCACACACTTGCATAACTTGGTCCATGTCATCGACAAACGCAAGCTCAGCCTCGACCATCCAAAACTCGCACAAGTGTCTATTGGTAACACTAGGCTCTGCTCTGAATGCAGGAGTGAGCGTCCACACCCTAGATAGAGCCGACATAGCTGCCTCAAGGTGCAATTGCGTAGACACAGTCAAGTAGGCAGACTGTCCGAAAAAATGATTGCTCGCCTGAGAGTCTTCCTTTGATTCCTGCTTGGACTTCTCAACTGCTAGTGGAGAGGCAGACTCCACCGCAAATACTTCGCCTCCGCCTTCGCAGTCCGAAGATGTGATTATGGGGGGGTTGACTTGGAAAAATCCAGCATTACTGTAGTATGACCCTATCGCGTCAAGGATTGCAGACCGTCCACGTAGAATTGCAGATAATATGGCTGAACGCCAGCGAAAGCCCGGAAGGGTACGAAGATAATCAATGGTTTGAAATTTTTTCTGAACAGGATATGTAGAAGGATCACTGGCGCCTAGGATCTGAACGGTGTCGAGCTGGATTTCAAACGACTGCGACTTTCCCGGGCTCTTGACCCATTTCCCAATACCTTTTATAGCAGATCCGGTGGAAATAGACCTATTGACTTTGTTAGAAATGTAGTTCCAAACAATCACTGATCCTTACTTCTCCCAGCTAACTGGATCTGCGACAAGCTGAACCGACGATTCACTCGAACCATCACCCACCGAGGCAAAGACGACTTTCTTCTGAGCTCTAACACTGCGTATCCATCCGTGAACTGTTACGGGCGCTCCGTCCCGCAGATCTCCCGCTAGAAGTTCGCGAATGGTAGGATTCAGTGGATGAAGGTTTGGCGCTTGAGCACGGGGAAAACAGCTAAGCGACCGGCCTTGAAGATAGGTGGAAGGCTGTAGTCTTCTAGTTCTCAATCCATGCCTTGTGTGAGCGTAAACACGCGTGCATGCTTCCGTAGCAATCCTCATCAGAGGTTGTCGAAAGAAGCTACGCTTGCTACGACATCGCCAAAGATAATAAAATACAAAACACATTAAATGACACGAACGACATTGAAGTAAAAAGTTAAAAACACATATCCAACCATAATTTGTAACAGGGCAAAAGAAAAAGAATAAACAAAGAAAAAGATAGGTATTTACAACCAAACCGTAAAGTATCCTCTCTGTACTCTGAAACCGACGTCTTCGTCAAAAATGGTAGCAAGATCCCGAGACATATTGACTATGTCTTGAAGATCACACATCAATTGCAAAAAATACTCGTTGGTTCCATTTAAAGCAGTCAAGATACACAGTCAATTACTGGTAGTGGTAGCCGTACATTTGTCCGTTCGACTGTGGAATAGACATACTAGTGTTATCAGCAGAGTTCTGCACAGCAAATCGTGTAGATGCCTTTCGCGATGCCGGCAGGCTTTGTAGATCGGCGTAGATGGTGTCGAGAACCTGCGGAAATGACAACTGCTTTCGATTTGGTAGGCGGTTCTGAAGACGTTCCAACGTAAGCCGACAATCATCACTACTGTAAATTCTTTGGCCGTTGGAGATTGCGTGAGAGGATATTTCATCCCAATTGACTTGAGCTTCGCTAATATTCTGTCGCTGCTGTAGCTCAGAAATCAGCCAAATCTGGTCTCCCACATTCATTGTAGTAGATTCGTTCTTCATATCACGTTTAGTCATCTTGTTCCACTTGTATCGGCACTGAATTCGAGATCGAATGCCCCCCATGCGCTCACTAACGACCGTCCAGTTAACCTCACCTCCAGCATTTTCAGCCATGATAGACTCGACAACTTTGCGCAAATCAGCCTCTTGATCTTCAGTCCACTTGTTGGAAGCGCGGTTAGTTCCACACTTTACATAATTGCGCCAGCGATCACGACAGTCTTCAGGCATGCGGCCGATAATACGACCAATCTCCTTCCATAGTCGACCTTTCTCTTCAGCTAAGCGACCGAGCTCAGCATCTTCTTCTGGTGTCCATTTGCCTCGTTGTTCATAAAGATGGTAGGTACGTCGAACGTGCTTGTACACACTGGCGCGGGTACGGTGTGGAAACATCGCCGAGACATCATCCCAAAAATTGTCCTTTTTTCGCTCGCTAGACCACACACGACCACAAAGTTGTTCGTGTGTGATACCAACCCGGTTTTGGTATTGTTGCATAAAGTTATCCAAAAGCTGCTTTTCGTCATTGCTGAAGGATCCACCGTTTTCGAGGCCCTCAGCACCCCAGCCACTTCTCGATGTTCCACGGCGAGTGGTTCGTAAATTATTTGAAGCCGTATTCATGCTAATATTGGAAGCCTGCGATTGATTCTGCTCTAGAGGTAGCTTCATGTGAGGTTGAGACGTAAGGTGCTGCATCTGCGACACTTGGTAATTCTGCGCTTCACCGACATTTATTCCCAACTGTGCTAATTGAGGATCAAGAGCCGAATCTGTCTGCATATTGGAGCGAGGTCCACGTCTTCGCTTGCTGGAGCCTTGAGCATGTGATGAACTTAAATGCTCTTGACTGTTATCCTGCGTCTGTGACTGTGGTTGTTGTGAGTGATGTGAGGACATGTCTTGATGGTGTTGAGAATTGTGATCGACAACCGAATGGAAGGTTGGGAGGGCATAGTCACCCGAGCCTGAAGTCAAAATAGATGGAATGTATTCCCAGTTTTGATTTTCAAATGCCTCAAGTTGAGGATTTTCCACATCATACTTTCGTTTCTTTTGGTTGTCTTCATGAGCGGCAGCTGTCGCTTGTTGAATCAAAGCAGCTGTGGTCGCGTCGTCAATCTCATTCATGCCCGGACCGTCTCCAAACAGCGGACTTTTTCGTGAATTCATAGAATTAAGTTCGAGATGGTCAGTCGTCGCGTCATCGAGCGATTGAGCATTTTGTTCCGATGAAGACGTATCCGTAGGCAATGCTCTGACAGAGTCCTGATCAAATTCCTGATGATGATCATGAATAACCGAATTATCATCATTGGCTGTCGCAGCAGCAGCGACTGCTTCTTCCAAAGCAGTCGAATCGAGTCCAAGTGAGGATATCAGATCGGGTTGGTCGTCGTTTTTAGAGCCCGAGGGCGTAGAAGGAGCAGCAGCAGCAGGACTATCAGTTTCCTTTCCCGAGCCATCGACTGAGCGTGTACCAAGCTGCAAAAGAGCCTGTGCACCTAACTCTTCTTTGATATCACCTCCATTCTTATTCTTTCCCTTTGTTGACCTCTGAGCTGCAGGGCGGGCATCGTGCTCATCTCGAGCAGAAGTATCCTGTGACTCTTGTTCATACTGCTCTGAAACGTTCTTAACCCATCGTGAAGCTGTCGAATAAACACGAGCAGCCTTGTTTGCAGGCGGCATTTTTGGGAGGAGCGATGTTTGGCGGGACCGGGTAAAGGCAGTTCTTTCTGGGAGAGTTCAAGGTTGAACGAATCCTTCTCTCTCTTCTTTCTGAGAAAGTAACTTCTTTGTTTTTTAAAAAAAGTCCAAAGTCGCTTTCGGGGAGGATGACTTTGATTTGAGAAAGCTTTGCAGGTGGTCAAGTTTTCGCCTCCCTGTTTTTTTTTTTAAGGGCGATGAAGGTCGAAGTTGAACTGCCACCATGTGCGATTGTCTTTCATCCGCATCGACCAGAGCGTTTACTCGTTGGAACATACAAGTTGGAAGCTGACCGTACGCGTACGGGCTCGGTCTACGTGTACGATGTTTGCCGTGAAGCGATGTGAGTAGCATACGCCCTGATGAGCGATCCTCCTCGGAGAAGTGGTGAAACAGTACTTTGTGTATTCTAACAATAGCAGAACTCTTTTGTCAGTCGGACCCTCGCCATCTGCCATCTTGGATCTCAAGCATGTCCCCGGCTCGTCGAACTCTTTTCTTTCTGCAAATTCTTGCGGTAATATTATTCTTTGGGAATTACAAATCGATTCAGACGGGAAGGAAGTTATTTCAATAGTGGGAGACTATGAACTCTTTGATCCAAGCATCGTGGTGACGGCCCTGGCCTTCGATGCCTCGAGCTGTAATGGAAACTCGGCAACACTAACAGTCACACTATCATCCGGTGCTCTGGGACTGGTGCGTCTGGCAGAGGGCGAGGCAACGCTCGTACGTGAGTGGACTCCGCATCGTTGTGAAGCATGGACCTCGTACTTTCATACTCCCAATCCTTCTATTGTCTTTTCCGGCGGCGACGATAAGCGGCTCTGTGCTGTCGATGTCCGAGTTGACGATTTCGATGTCGTCTGGAAAGACGAGACCACGCACAAGGCGGGCGTGACTGCGATCGTGAACCAGTACCAGGACCCGAATCGTCTATGGACAGGGTCGTACGACGACTGCATCCGCTCACTCGACTGGAGGGGTACTATATATGGACAGAGTGAGGGAGGTAAACCTTTTGTGCAAAACGAGAGGCAGAATCTCGGCGGCGGCGTTTGGAGGCTGCTTCCCAATAAGGAGCGGTTACTCGCCTGCTGTGCATATGATGGCGCACGCATTATAAATACTGGCTTAAGTCTTGCGCCCGGAGAACTTGTTCAAGCTGAAACTGAACTGGACGAAGAGACACCGGCGCATTCGTTCCAAGTCACAAAGATCAAAAAGAAAGGCCACGAAAGTATGGTCTACGGTGGTGGTTGGAGCACGATTGATGGACGAGAGATTGTTGCCACCTGTAGTTTTTACGACAAGCAGCTGTGCTTATGGTCACCTACGTCTGAGCCATGGGACTCAGAAGATGATTAAGACAAATGATGAAATTAGAATGCTCTGCAATTTAAAATACACGTAAAACCCCCACAAACATCGCCCAAACTTTTAAACGATGCTTTCGAGTTCCTTGGCGTAGCTGAGTACATTTTCAATCGTGTTTTCGGCCTTGATATTATCGGTTTCTGATGTATTAATATGGGGAAAGAGAATACGGCCATCTTCGATTTTCCAGCCGTGAGCTGAAGCAAATTCAAAAACTGCCTTGTCAGAGTCAAGAAAAAGGAGGTGTTTGGCATTGGATAGAGGTAGGAAGGCGTAGGCCTTTTCGCTGCAGAGGGCAACTTCGTTGCGAATGCTGGCAACAAGCACATTAGAAAAGAGGGCGAATTCGCTAGAGGGAACTTGACTGCGTTCGGAGGTAGCCTTGTAGACACGGTCATATGAGCCCTCCATTAGCCACTGCTCGAGACGGATGGGGTACTGAATAAAGACCGAGTCGTCGGTGGGGTCCAGCGTCTGCAGACGGGTGTGGAACTCTGAAATATCACTCTGCGCCAATAAAAACAAAAGGTGAAGGCCCGTAAGCTTCTTTCGCTGTTGGCTCTCAGGACGGAGCCACCCGCTCTGTTCAGCGGCGTAAAAGGGCTCAATCAACGCAAGGTAGCGAGCAAATGAAACATTATCTTCGAGATTGATGCTAATCAAGGCACCTAATTCTAGGACCGAGCGGACGAGTAGTAGATCGCTCACGTCGGCAGGTGCTGTTGCGGGGGGCACAATCAGGCCCGAGGCTGTGAAGGCCAGCTTGAGTTGAGGCAATATCTTAGTAGCTTCGACGTACTTTCCAGCATTAAACAAAGCTTCGAGTTGCTGGGCAAGCGCCTGAACTTCCTGTCGCGAGGGCACAGTCATCGGTGCAGGTTGACAAGTGGCGATGGAGAGAGTTGGTTACAGTCACCTCTACGCAATCAATGGCGGAAAAAGCCTAATACACGTCTATATTTTACTTTAAATATACATTAATGATGCATTATATAGCCTTTGTTAAATTTTTTAGGCAAAAGCTCCGATTCCGGTGATGGCACGGCCTAGGATGAGAGCGTGGATGTCAGACTGTCCTTCGTAAGTCTGAGCAACCCAGAGGTTGGCAGCAATACGACCAATGTGGTACTCATCACTAGCAGCATTGCCGCCAAAGATCTCCATTAATGTGCGAGTGTTGACGAGAGCGCGGTCACAGTTCTGTCGCTTGATCATAGAGATGGCGATAGGCGATAGCTTGCCCTCATCCTTCAAACGACCGGCCTGAAGAGAGGCAAGGAGGCCGTAGGTGGCATCGGTAGAAGCATCAGCGAGCTTCTTCTGGATGAGCTGGAAGGAGGCAATAGGCTTTCCAAACTGCTCTCGCTCAAGAGCGTAGGTGCGAGCGTAGTCGATGGCTGACTCAAGAGCACCCATCACACCCCATGAAATACCGTAACGGGCAGAGTTCAAACAAGTGAAAGGTCCCTTCAAGCCAGAAATCTCGGGAAATAGGTTCTCCTCGGGAACTTCAACCTCATCCAGTTGAATCATACCAGTAATAGAGGCACGCAAACCGGTCTTTCCCTTAATTGCAGGAGTAGCAAGACCGGTGGATCCCTCACGCTCGACCAAGAAACCGCGAATCTTGCCGTCAAGCTTAGCCCAAACAACACAGAGGTCGGCAATAGGAGAGTTGGTGATCCAATTCTTGGCACCACTGAGAAGGTAGACACCCTTCTTGGTTGGGTGAGGACGAGCAGTGGTCTGCATGGATGCGGGGTCAGATCCGTGATTGGGCTCGGTCAAGCCAAAGCAGCCAATGAGCTCACCCGAAGCGAGACGAGGTAAGAAGCGTTCCTTCTGCTCCTCAGTTCCAAATTCGTAAATGGGAAGCATAACGAGCGAGGACTGCACCGACATTGCAGAGCGATAGCCCGAGTCGACTCGTTCAACCTCACGAGCGATAAGCTGAATTCCAAGTCAGGAATTAAATAGAGACACAAATAAATTAATTACTCACACCGTACGAGACCGAGCTAACACCGGCACATCCGTAGCCCTCAATGGTAGCACCCAAGAATCCGAGTTCTCCCATTTCCTTCATCATCTCCTTGTGAAAGTGCTCATCACGATAGCCCTCAATAACACGAGGCAAGAGCTGCTCCTGAGAGTACTGGCGGGCAGCGTCAGAGATAGCAGCCTCCTCCTCAGTAAGCAACGTCTCCAATCCCAACGGATCCAAGTAGTTATACGGGGCAATCTTGGAAGCAAATCGAGCACCAGAAACTCGCGCTCCTCCAACACGCGCAGATCGAGCCAAAGTCGAAGTAAACATTCTTAAACACCGAGAAGCCGAAAAAGAGCTGATGAAACAAGGGAAAAAAGAAGAAAGAAACCAATGCCGGCGCTGAGTTTACCCCAGGTTAGTGCACGTGACTTTTCGGAGCTGAAATCGGGAAGCCTTTAGCGAGCGTAACTTGGAAACTTTGGTTTTTTAACTTAAAAGTGGTTAATCGGGGGTTTTTTTGCTGTTTTAGGAAACTGGAATCCTTTGTTTTTTGCAGGTGTTGGCGGTTTTCTGGTGATGGGCAGTGGTTTCAAGGCGTTGGGCGGTGGTGGTGGTGATGCGCTCTGCCTAGACTCACCTCACTCGACTCACCTCGCTCGACTCATGGTCATCGAACTTGTAAAGTCAATTCACGTCTACGCGATGCAACAAAGAAGAGAAAAAAGCAGCACCGAAAAGTAAACACAACATATCATATTCGTAACAGATATATAGTTCTCTGTAGAGTCCCCTGAAACAACAGATATCTGGGTAGCTATCATGGGTATGGTTTATCAATATGAACGTAAGCAAAGCTCCTTGGCTTTCTTTTGCCTGCGCTAATCACCCCTAGCTTTCCCCTGGCCTCGTCCACGCCATATCTTTCTCGTGACAGTCTTAGCAGCAGCTATTTGCCAAAGCAAGTTCATTTATTTTGAAATTGATTTTATTCTGACTCTTTTTAGCTCTCCTTCTTGCAGGATGCAGCACAAATGTAGCAGGTCTGTTGAATGTCTATCCCATTCAACTCCAATATACGCCGTCTTCTGCTACTAGCAACAGTACAACCGAGACCTCGCTTGAAACATCGGATGCAGTCATAAGAGTGGGCTACTTTGGACTGTGCGTCTACTCGACCGTCACCGACGACGCTTGGATCTGCGTGAGTAATGTCACAATGCTCAACTTCTTCACAAGCGGCACGACCACTGAACAACCATTGCAGCTGTTGCAGTATGCAGATCAGCTGAGACGCACGGTTCTCATCCCATGGACACTGTAAGTATAAACGCTCTATTCTTCGCTCAAGCCAACATTCATCAGACTGATCGCGACTGTCCTTCTAGCCATTTTCTTTATACTCTTAACACCAAATCCACCATTTGCAATGAATTATGCTCTAATGGTTGGAGTAGTTTCTTGTGGTCTCGTCCTAGTGAGCGCCCTGAGCCAGCAAGTCGCCGGTGAAACATCAAAAATAATGTCGGAAACTGTCGTTTCAGATGATACAATAACTTGGAAATTAGGCACACTGGCAACGGCTCTGGCATGGACATCGGTGGGTTTGCAAGCGCTGACAATGATTGGCACCTATGTTTTGTACAAGGTCATCAACATTGTCGACCGAGAGACTCGGATACATAGGCTCGAAGATGAAATCGATCACGTGGTTCATGAAGAGCGCCACGGTCACCATATACACTAGTATTGTGTTTCATATCGTCGGTTGCCCAATGTGCGACGTTGCTTGCGAGTAGTATTCAAGGGTACGTCGGTCTCAATCTTTATTTGAGCAATTTCCTGGCGTTTGTTAGTATTAAATTCAAATAAGTTCAATAAAACGTACCCCTAGCGTAGCCGTAAATTGGAGCTGCAATTCTCGCCCCACCAAGGCCCAGTTGTTGATCGATCGTAATTCGCGATATGTCATCGACCTCTTTTTGGCCAGTAGCAAGGTGAATTCTTGCTCTAGTGTAAGCTCTTTAGTAGGAACTAATTTCACCCGCAAAGCGTAAATCTTATTTTCAATAAACCCATATCGAACAATCGTAAATTGTTTCTTTGAGCCAAACCCACCGTATGCCTCAACAACAGAAGGCTCAATAGATCCATATCCAATTGGAATACAGTCAGCAAGATACCTGTATCTTGCAGCAGCGCTGATCAACAACTCTCCATCGGGAAAGAGTGGAAACATCTTTAAGATTTTATTCGAAGTGGAGAGCGGCAAAACAAACCCAGTCAGCTGTACAAGACGTTTCATTACCAACGGCCGGTATACTTCAGAATTGTATCCCGCGTTGCGCATCTTTACTGCATAATTCTCGTCAAGCATCTGTTGAACGAGCTGCTTCTCAACCTCAGGAATAAGATATCTTGTTATAGGCTTCACATCAATGACAGATACAAGCAGAGATGGCCGGGAGTTGAGAGCAAACTTTGTAAATTGACTTCGGAAGAAACCAGCGTGTTTGGGTCTATCTTCAAAGATATAGAGTTGGGTAGCGTGTATATAAAAGTTCAGGATTTCCTTGATAAACATGACCTTAAAATCACGCGTGGCCACCTTCTCTTTATCGAAGAACTCACCAGAATTGAGACAGATCATATCAAACTCTAGATTCTTGGCCTTGCACATGTCGACAATGGTATCTTTAAAGAGACTATGTTGGCGACCAGTAAGAAGAATAGACAAGCATTGGGGATCCTGTATTGCGACTCTTGCCGCTTTTACCACGCTTTCTCTCCACCAGCCTTTCCAAGCCCGAGCCTGCTCGCTTTCAAAACCTTCTCCACAAGCCCGCAAGATCCGGGGGTCCCGCCACCAGCCACCAGAAACCAGCTTTGTGTCACTCGTAAGCAATCCCAAAGAAGCTGCTGAGAATAAATGTGGGTTTGGCTCTGGTGTACAAAACACTGTCCAGTTAGTATCATACCTAATACACCCGAGCCAAAAACTAACATGTATTATCGAAGTCAAATATATAGATTGATTTGATGTCTTCAGGAAACACTGTGGTCTTTCCCGTAGCATCAAAGCGTGAAATTGGGGACCTGGCCTGCATCATCGCCCGCTGTGTCGTTGTCGAGACTTTTCAAGTTTGAAAGGAAACCGCTAGACAAGCGCTTTGGAGAAATGCCCAAGATAAGTATACAGAACCGTGTGCTTGGACGAACTATCGACTAACAGATAGATACTATTTTTGTGATTACTGCGATGGTATGCATCTCTTTTTTTGTTTAGCCGATAAATGCTAACCTAAGAAAGTCTTTCTCACGCACGACTCGCGAAGTGTTCGCAAAGCTCACAACTCTGGTCGAAACCACATTCGAAATGTCATAGATTACTACCAACGTGTGTATCATATCTCTTGTGTTAAGGGAGTTTGCGCTGACCTTGTTTAGAACTAGGACCCGAGAAGCACCAAGCCATCGCCTCCGCCATCACCCAGGCCTACGTCGAAAAACTCAAATCTGATCCTAGCAAAATTGCTGCAGCCAATCCCGGATTACCTCCACCAAACTTTCTCCCGCCTCCTGGTGCCCTGCCACTACCACCGGCTCTGATACAGCAAGCACAGCGACATTCACAACCGGTTGGTCAGGAGCCGAGGTAAAAATCGCAAACAATAAGAAGAAATAATGTACGATATTTTGAAATGGACGGTAGCGTGACTGTGATTTAATATTCCAACCTCACCCTTAATGTACAACGCCTAGCAATACCTCTCACTATCTATATACAGAACTCCAATTACTTGAACTTGTTCCAGGCCTTTTTGGCCCCGGAAGCCATTCGCTTAAAGTTTGAATTTTTGGAAACTCCCTTGGAATTCCCTCCAGATCTGTTGTTCGACCTTCCTTTCGAACTTCGCGATGACTGTGAAGACGATCGGTTTCCCCAAGGCTTGTGGTTGTCATAGGCGGAACGTAGACTTGATAGTGAGGATCTCGTCGTAGGCTTTGGTCGATCAAACTCTTGGTGGGGCTGCTTGTACTGATCGTAATAATCGCCTCCGCGGCTGCGTCCACGATCGCGGTCGCGGTCTGATTTATAGTCCCGATCACGATTTCTTCCTCCTCTGTCTCCTCTGTCATAGTTTCGAGGCTGTCGAGGATATGTCCGGCTGGTATCATCCAAGTTCAGTGATTCTCGGGTCTTGGATGTCAAGTTGTTCTTGAAAAAAGCAGACCGCATCTTTGGAATATAGGTTGGACGTGGGTTCGGACAATCATCCCCGTAATGCGAGCTCGCTCCACAGTTGTAGCAGTAAACTGGGATATCCGAGGGCTCCTTTGAGTCATTTGACCTAGGTATGCATTTGTAATATCGCCAAATCTGGGGGCAACTCTTTGCTAAATGCGATCTAGAGTTGCAGAGATAGCAACGTATAACCTCTTGGACAGTGCATTCATTGCGCAAGTGTCCTAGATCACCACAGTGACCACATCGACGAACTCGAGGACAAACCCTGGCTTCATGTTCGCCCTTCTTTCCGCAATGTTGGCACTGAAAATCGTTTTAGATATGAGATCTCTGTATGTAATAGCCAACTTACAATAAGATTTGGACACTTGGCAGCCAAATGTCCTGGCTTCATGCAATTCATGCAGACTCGACTCAACGACAAGCTCTTGATTTCGTCTGCTCGTCCAAAATATCGTCCTTCTCCTCTCTTTTCAATGTCAGACAAGATAAGAGTCTTCTCCGGCCTGTACTCACCATATCAACCAGCTCTTCGTTGATGATTGAAACATCGTCGTTTGCCGGTGCTTCAGGCGGGGGAGAACTGTGACTGGCATTAGCATAAACCGCCGTATTAATTAAAAAGCATTACTCACTCGTTTTTGTTGCTCATGGCTTCGAAAAGCTCTTTGCCGGAGAGAAAAGTTGATATCAAAGTTTTTTGCTTTTGTTGCCCTTTCCCAAATCCTCAATCGAAACTACTGCACGAAGATGGACAAACTACTCGACTGGTCAACCAAGATCCAGACCGGACAAGCCACCGAAGGGCCGGTATGGTGTATTTCACACTCTGTTTTGCAAGTCTAACCGCTCTTCCCTATCTAGGACCCTAAGGTTGTTGCTCAACTCTTTGGCGCTCCCGATGAGCCAACTTTGATGAAGCAGTCAGTTGCTGCTATTTCCCTAGAAGGTGCATCACTCGAGAACAAGGAAGATGCGTTAGAAGATCTAAAGATGGTGGGTGTGGGAATCGGTTCTCTAGATCATTCCATGGCTAACCTCCTCAGTATGTGGAGAACATCGACAACGCCAACGGTAATTATCCTCGGTGAAATTAGTTTTCAATATGTCTAACAATATTAGGCATGGAAGGAATGAAGCTTTGGGAGCCTGTATTGCAGTATTTAGACTGCAAAGAAGCATCGCTTCGAGGTGCCGTCATTGGCATCATTGGCGCTGCAGTTCAAAATAATCCCACATGTCAAGCAACAGTAAGTTGGCTAGATATTGACTCTATAATGCAGATAAACTTACCAAATTTCAAGATTCTGACTGCCTATCCCGACACTTTACCTCGGCTTGTTAAGATCGCACTATCAGACGAACACTTTTCTACACGACTACGGGCTATTGCCACTTTGGCGTACGAAATCCAGCATAATGAGCCGGGATATGAAAGGTTTGAGCAACTTGAGGGCTGGAAGATTCTCGACGTTATGCTGGAAAACTACAATCAAGGTTAGTGAGATTCCTAGTGATTTGTGTAAAGTCTAATTATATTTATAGACAATATCATGACTCGGTGCATTTCGCTTGTGACTGCTTTAATGTCTACGGGCTCACCAGAGACGAAACTCGTCTCGCTGCGCTCCTACGCTTACCTCGAAAGTATAATCCAAGCTCTTTTGGTTTCCGACTCTTCTACAGTCATTGAAAAGGCACTGTTGTTTATATCTTCTATCCAGGCATTTCTTACTGAGGCCGAAAAGCAGAAGGTTCAACGCGCTCTTCTTCGTGAAGCCACCGCCGACGTGCTTGATGACCACCGCGAACACTCCCAAGAAGTGCGAAACTTGGAAGAGTCCTTCAAGGTCTAAACCAATCCCATATATCCATGCTCTTTTAATATAGTGAAATTCATTCCCAATCAATACAATATTATTTATTCGATCATATGTACTTTGTGTAATACAAAACCATGGCTTGTTCTACTAATCATATCCCCTTTTTTTTGTTAAAAAAAAAAGTAGCCCCATGTTCCTAAAACGAAGTCAAAAGGGCAACAGCGCTTTCGTAGTCTAAAGATAGAATATGTTGCCTTTCAAATAGCAGTGCTTTACATCATCAATCCCATAAAAGATGTGCAACATTGCCAAATTTCTGCAATCGGGTCAAAGATGCTGACGCGACACTAACCCGACTCCAGAAAATCAAAGAAATGACTATATACCAATGGATATTTCATATAAGCACAATATCACATCAGATACAATCAGTGTACAAAATTGTAGGTAGTGAAGTCGCGTGTGTCGCCTGTATCAAAGGCATAATCCCGCCACAAAGTATTAGAACGAATTTTTCAAAACAGGGAAAACAAAACAAAAAAGCAGTAGTAATTTTTCAGGAAACGCTAAAGAAGGTGAAGATGCTGTAAGAGTCGGAGAGAAACAAGGGGAGAAAAAACGTATGCAGTTTCAGACTAGTTTGAACAAAACAAAAAGAAGGTGACGTGTATATAGGGAATTATAGAAGTACAAACACTATAAAACAATAAGTGTTTCTCGATTATTGTGTGGGTTTGACAGGCGCTCCAGTCATGGAAATTCGTAAACGATGGCTCTGAAGATTGAGTTAGCCACCTCAAAAAAAAACAGTCAAAAAAAGAAAACATACTGTAGGAAGTTTTGGTAAAACAACAGCTAAACATGCCAGACCATTCAGAACAAACATACTTGCATCATAGCGCGTATAGTGTGTGGAAATTAAAAACCTGACAGCAGTTAGCACAATCCAAGCAAACAAAACAGACGCTTGAAAGTTATTATTAACTTATAGCACTTACAGTCCAATCGGGACACCCAAAAGAAACTTCTTTGTGGGAGTGTACTGATCGCCATTGTCAATCTGCTCCCACATGTTGAGATTATCGTATGCCCCAGCATTAAATTCAAATGGAATTCCAGTAACGTAATGAAACATCAAGTATGATCCCTTTAATAGTTAGTTGTTGATCCTTCCAAGTAGTTTAAGAGGACTCACCGTGACATAGGATATGTTGGTAAGAGTCCAGCTTAACTCTCGAGAAACGCCGGGTAGCGAGTCGTAGAAAAGCTTCAGAATTATTATGATAACAATATGAACGGCCCAGGCTCCTGATTCCAGTGTTAGACTAGTTTCTTGCAAAGTTATTTATAGCTAGGAGCGCCACTGCCAGCTCACACGCAAAGCGATAAGACGCAAATGGCTCACCTTTAGTATTAACCCAATTTGCATTGACATTCGCAAGAGCAGCCTGATCTGACTGCTCTTCAATAGTTTCGGGCTCGACGTGGGAGATTATCGACGACGAGCGTCTCCTTCGCTCTTCTTTGGCCATAGTGGAAGCTATTTCAAAAGGGGGTGGACTGCAAAATTGCTTAAAAGCAGCCAAAAACTCAGAGACAAGGAAGGAAAAAAAGTTGGAAATACCGACTTTCTAGCTTTCTTTTTGCCTTTGCTGCAGGGTTTCCACGCGAAGTTGGAAAAAGAGCTCGTGCGCGTCTGTTGCTGGGAAGTTCTTAGTCACTTTTTTGGATGGTCAACCGAAGAAAACCAAACAAACTACAGTGCTACAGAATAAAAATGTTTGCTATTTTTTCATATTACTTAAATTAGTAGAGTGGTAAATGTTGGAAGATGTCCAGTAGCATTAAGAACGCGTTCTAGAACCGGCTTTGGTCGGCTGCGTAATGTAGTCTCACCCACAATTGAGATGGCCCCGTCGCTCAAAATCCGTAACTCACACAACTCTGGCTTGTCAGATATTCTCATTGTTAAACTCGTCGTATCGCCGACCCGCAGCGACAATGTGACTTTTGTCGGACCCCCTTGGCTCGCGAGAAATTGATCGAGATCAAGCGGCCGGGAAACTTTTGGAGAAAATAAAGACATCTCTTGCTCTTTTGAAATACTGTAATTGTTGAAAACGGTTAAAAGAAGATTGTTTAAACAAACAAATTGTCGTAACTCTGCCAGCACTTCGGGAATCTGCTGAGGACTCGCGATATGGATGCGTGATACAATTTCGAGCTTCTCAGCCATAGAAACAAAGAGAGAAAACTCAATATCATGCTCTTTGTCGTCCACCCCCAAGACGTTTCGGCGAGAAACAAGAATAGAATGATTCGAAAGATACTTCCAAACGCCCGAGACTTCTTTGCCGTCATTACTCCACCAGGACTTGATATTCCGCGTAGGCAAGACTACAGGAGGGTCAAGTCGAAGAACAATACCAGCGGTGGTCTGTTTGGATTTCCAAGAATCTGATATTGGCAGATCTTGCCATTTGAGATCATCTGGCGTTGAATCTTCCGCAAGCCAGCTTCCTGTTCGAATTGGCACGGGATTGAAGCTATTTGGAACCTCGTCGATCGCTATTATGGCTTTATAAGGTTCGGCGTGTCGCCGCTCTGGGTCCCAATACTTGATAGTAGGACTTAAGTAGCTATTTTGTTCAAATTTTCCAAATTTACTTATGGTCGCGTCTTGATCCAATGGCAATTGAGAGTTTATCCGTTCGAGGCACTCGGACACATTATGTAGAGAAACAAAGGCATCGATTTCCTTGGTAGACAAGCTATCAAGGCGCGCCAACTCGCGTAAATAGCATTCAAACCTCGTTAAAGAAAAGTCATGCAGACTTTTCAACAGCTGGTTCTGAATCCCAGCTTGGTAGGTTTGATTGTCGTTCAAAGGATTCGCTAGCGATAATACGACCTGAGAAACGATACTGTCTGAGCTGATGTCAATCTAAACCGGTCAGAGTATATCACAAATAAGCAATAAAAATGGAACCAACATCTAATAGCATGATTTTACCTCCCAAACTCAATCGAGTGGTAGTGGAATCTATAGAGTCTTTATAAAGCTCCAGTCTATACCGTTAGCAGATGCAAGGGCACCTATTCGATCCAACAAACTAACCGATACTTGTTACAGAGAGTTGCAATTCCCTGCTCAGTGACCCTGCCAGGCCGTGAAGACAAGACCTCGACCAGGCCATCCATTGTTGGTCTACCCGTCGTAAGAAAGACTCGCACAAGTCCCAACGCGAATTTTTCCTCGACACTTCGGTTAGATGTCGCTAGACTTTAAGGCTACTCACAAGCGGTATCGCAAATTAAACAGCTTAGAAGAGGCCCTTAACTGTAAGGATGTCCATCTTGTCGACTGGCGGGTGCCGGAGACTCTGTCGGGCGCTAATGTAAACTATGTCGACAATCCCAAAGACATTGCGAGGTCTTTCAAGAAGTTTTCAAACTGTGAATTCGAATCAAAGCCTCAGAAAGTTATCACATTTGACTCTCTTCCCGGAATTAGGCTATATCCCGACTATCTTCCCCCAAAAGTTCAACAAAATTTGGTGGTTCTCACGATAGATGAATATCTTCCTCCACCGAGACAATTGTCGAACCTTGATTTGCATTATACTATTCCTCGTCCATTTAACCTATTCGCTGAGCCTGATTCAATAGTTCATGCCAAAACCACCGAGATCAAACAGCAAACGCTCTCCTACAAAGATATGGCTACAAGCAAACTACGCTGGGTGACCTTAGGAGCCCAGTACAATTGGACAGACAAAGTATACCCCTCGTTTGAAAAAGACACCGAGTATTTTCCCCTTTTTCCCAAGTCGCTTGGAGGACTCTTCGAACCATTCGGCATTATTCCAGAGGCAGCTATAGTCAACTTCTACTCACCAGGCGACACTCTGTCTCCTCATAGAGATGTAGCCGAAATAAGCCATGCTGATCTAGTTAGTTTCAGCATCGGAGTCGATGCAGTATTCTTGTGTGCCAGTGCACCAGAGCAAGAGCCCCTTCAATTCGCAGTGCATTCCGGGGATGTCATGGTTATGAGTGCTCCCAACAGGAATGCGCTTCATGCAGTTCCCAAGGTATGGGGTAACTCATGCCCTGCCTTTCTAAGCGAGCATCATTGGGACAAGCAAGAGCTTGGGCCGTGGATTAAAACCAAACGGATAAATATCAATGTTCGACAAGTTCTGGAATCATAGTATATTAATAATGTATCATAGTGTAAAATATGGGATAATAAAAGTGGTTTTGTTGTGTTATAAAAATGTTGTCTTTCAGGTCGAAAGATGAAATCAACCTTCACACTGCGACAAAACGATGTCCAATGTCCTCAACGAGAAGATTGTGTTCGTGGGAAATATTCCTTACGATTACACAGAAGAGCAGATATTAGGTTGGTCTTGATTATCTCGTTCTTTTGAACCAACTTTTAACGAGAGCAGATATCTTGTCTTCAGCAGGACCAGTTCTCACCTTTCGGCTAGTAACAGACAAGGAAACCGGCCGATCTAAAGGATATGGATTTGTTGAATATCAGGGTATGTACTGATTGAAAGAAGTTCATGGTAATCACTAGGTAGTCTAACCCCATTAGACCCCGAGACGGCTGCATCAGCAGTGCGCAATCTAAACAACTACGAGATCGATAATCGTAAATTGAAGATTGCATTTTCTCATGAGGCTGCAGTTAACTCTGCCTCTAAACCTAGTAAGTCCAAAGCACGAGACTTGTGTGGTACTCTGTTAACCTGTCAAGACCTTGAATCTCCTCCTCCCAGCACATTGCCTTCGATTCCCGAGGGTCTCGTTCCCCCACCAGGTGTAACCACAGCTGAGGCTATCTCATCGGCCATCTTTTCCTTCAAAGCAGATGAGGCGCTTCAATTCCTCGACGAAATGAAAGTATTTAGTCAAAGCAACCCCTATCAGGCTAAGGAGTTACTCAAACGCGCTCCACAATTGGCATATGCTGTTGTTCAAACGCTGCTTTTGTTTGGGCTTGCAAATACTTCACAAATATCTGATATGGTTGACCCAGATCTCGCACCCAGTAAGCCTACAAACACCCCTCCTCAGGTTCCGTTAAGTTTCAACCAGTCTGTTCCTCCCGCTCCTCTACCACCTGCGGCATTTCCCACATATCAACAACCACCACAACAAATGCCACAACCTCCAGCACCAGCTGCGGGAGTTCCTGGTGTACCATATGATGCGCAACAGCTCAACCTACTCAACCAGGTAAGATGAATAAAATCATAAGTAATGTCTATTCTAACATCCCTAGGTCATGTCGCTTTCAGACGCTCAACTAATGTCATTTCCTCCCCAAGAACGGCAACAAATCCAGGAGCTCAAGGCGCGGTTCTTCCCGCAGGGATCATAAAACGACTACTTGTACACTACTTATTTGGGAATTTATTTTCTTCTTGACACAATATTGCTTTTGTAATACTGTAATATTCGTGCAATTCCATCTGTTACCTTTTAAATATAGACAAATAAATATGTGATACAAATCACCACTCCTTCCTATTCACAAAACAATATATTTCCTGTTAGTTCTTTTTCTTTGATATATGATCTGCCACAATGCTCGCCGCTGTAGATACCACCCATATAACTATTCCCACAATACCCGTCAGTCGCGTTACTCTCCATCCGGAAAGGGGGATGATGCAAAGCAAGAATACAAGCGTGACTAACAACATAGAACCGGATATGATGACAGAAGGCGAAAGCGTGAAAACAATCTCAGCCGGGTGGGAACGCCCCAGCACGACCAGACCACTGAAGCCAATTCCCATGAGGATGTTGAGCATAGGGCTGCCAAAGCAAGCACTGAAGCCAATCATTGGAAACCCCATTCTCGCAATAGTCACATCCGCAACTAAATCTCCTAAACTATTTCCAATAGCGAATATAGTCAAACCAAGAATGGCTTCGCTGATGTTCCAAATGGCGCCGATAGCTTGAAGGATTGACACCACTTCATTTGCAATGGTAGCAACATAAATTACACTCACCACGAATCCACAAAATGATAAAAGATATAGTCGCTTGGGTCCGTCAGGCTCTGGCCAAAACAGCCATACCGGTATCGATACTGCGGTTCCGGCAGCAGCAGCACAAGTGTAGGGAATCCAGCTTGCAGTTGAGTGAAAAATTAAAAATACAACAACCACGGGCGTACAAATACATTGACAACAAGTCAGATGCTTTGTGCATGATCGCAACGCCTCTTGTTCTTGTTCGTCATTGGGCACTAGTAAACTGTTATGAGCAGCAAAGGAATGCCCTAAATCAGAAGCAACATCGTCATCAAAATAGCCTTCATCTTCTTCGGGCGTTTGATTCTCAATGACGGCGGTCAGAGAATCTTGACTAGATCCATATTCAGTGACAGGAATGGTTATTGTCAGTAACACCATACCAGGCAAGGTCAAGATAGCAAACGCCTGACTAAGAATATTCTTTTTCTTGAATCCATGAAACCAAGGAAATAGGCCAAATGCGAAAAGCTTCATTTGTACTAGCTTCTGTCGTATAAAAGATGGCTGGGAAAATTCATTATGTATGGGCTCGAAATCGTCATCGATATTATCGATTCCGCCTGTTGAAGGGCGTGAATTGGTCATTGAGCTCCGATATTCAGAGTCTAACATAGAATGATTTTCATCATTGGTAATAACCAAAGTTGGAATTTGAAGATGTGATGAGGCTACTCGATGAATCGAAGAGTCCCGCGAAGAAATATGCGACGGTATAGCCTCTGTGTTGAATGAAGCTTGTGATACATTTGAGCGACTTCTAGAGCTTTGCTCATCGCCTGTGCTACTTCGAGAAGAAGACCTTCGGAAAAGCTCGGGAAATGTCGGAGAGGCTGACCTTGCCGTAACAGATCTACTCCGAGGTCGACGGTATACGCCACTCTTTCTTTTGGGATCAAGATAGATATTTGCCTCACTTCTTTCACGCCTTGTGATTCGCTCGACGGGTGACCCATTCACGGGTAGCACGTTGTCTGACGTTGATCTCTGTAAAGGACTCGAGGCAAGATCGTTCCAACCGTCAGCTACTGTGGTAAGTTCTAAAGCACCCAAAACAGAAGGATGATAAAGTGGAGAAGAGACTTTGTGCAATGCTTGGGGGTGAGGGATTCGCATATTGTTCGAAATCTCTTGAAGGAGCTGTTGATCTTGTACGGGGACTTCCTCTCCACTATCATCTAAAAATGAGCCCAAAGAGCTAAGTATGCTAGGAGAAGTAGGCCCAAGACCTGTGGTTTCTGGTCGAGAAATGGTAAGATGAGGGATATTCGGAGATTGTCCGGCAGAGCTAGCCGGACTTAGGGTAGTCATACTCTGATCAGACTGTCCATCATTATTCTCATTTATTCGCCTTCGTCGGGTAGAAATCCAATGGGAAATTACAACAATTGAGGCATAGAAAATGTATAAAAGCATCATGCAGACACATTCCCAGACAACCAGCTTTCCGTCGTTGACAACATAGAGCACAAAACTTATTGCTACTATAAAAAAGCAAGCATCTCGAAGAAAAGAACGTTTGGAGATTGAAAACGGCTTGATAATTGCCATTGAACCCACCACCATGGCCACCACAATCAAGCCAGCGCCCAAAAGTTCACCAATGGCAAGTGCTGAACTGTTTTTATTCAACGCTGCATATGTTGAAAATAGATCCGGCGAACCATTCCCGAATGCCAAGAAGGTCACTCCCGTCTAAAGCTTGTTAGAGTGCTTGCAGTTCTCAAAGGTAAAACCCACCAAACTCTCCGACATATGCAAGATATTGGCTATAGCATTGAGATTTGGACATAAGAAATCCGATGCCGTAATTCCCAGAATGCAGAATAATATAATAAGCCAAAAGATGATGACTATCTGGCCAAAAACCCGGGCATTTCCCAGTGAGCAATAACAGAGCCGAAGGTATCGTAAACCAGAATCAGAACAATATTGGTTTACAAATTCGCATGGGTTCGCCCGCGAACCTATCTTGACGCACTTTTAAAGAGTTAGGGGATTTAAAATGTGTCACCGGGGTGAAGAACATACCTGTGACGATTCACTGTCAGACCTAGCGTATACACCCTCACCGCCCGGAAAAGTTGATTGAGCACGGTAAACACCTTCCACTACTGCAATTGCCACCGCCAGAAGTGTCAAGGCATACACAGTCGAAACGGCGGACTGACGCCAGCCGGAAGGTCTAACCGGCGAAGCGACTGAACCTGACCGACCGGCAGTCGCACGAAATAAACTCACTCCCGTCACTGCAAACAAAGAAAACACAGAAGCAGTTTGTTTAATATGAAGGAAAAGGAAGCGGTGAAGTGTTTGAAAGATGGCTGCGTTGCGGCTCAAAGCGCAATTCTGCCTTGTTTACAATCGAAACGACAGAACGACAGAACGACAGAATGACAGCGAGGCGAAGTGTCGGCGGCTCTGTAATTCAGAATCGGGCACTGGCAAGTGTTGTAGCACAGGATGGTGCTCGTCGAATCTCGTCTCTGATGACGCCTATGACGAAGGTGCCGGTGCTCGAGGACTTTGAGCAGTGGATGAAACTAGCTACTGACAATGTATGTCCTTTTTATTGCTTAAATGGATTATACTGACTTTAAAATCATAGAAAATTAATGCTACAAATAGTTGGAACTTTGCTTTGATTGACTACTTTTATGATATGTCCTTTCTGAAGGAGGGCGATGGCATCAACTTTCAGAAAGCATCGGCTACTCTCGACGGATGTGTGAAGATTTACACTTCTCGTATTGATTCTATTGCTTCTGAAACGGGAAAGCTGTTAAACGGCCTCGCTGATGGTACGGGAAAGGCTTGTTTACTGAAATGTCAACAAAGGCTAACGTCCCAGGTGAACGTCAACAAAGCCAAGAGACGGCTAATGAGATAGAGGATAATGATGATGACGACGAAGATACGCGGAAACAGAAAGCTGCGAAGCGAAAGGTAAGTTGACTTTTTTGCTCTTGGTCGAGACCCTGCTAATTGCTCGATAGGCCCAACGTTCAGAGGCTACCCTTGTTAAGGATTTCTCTGTTATTCAGAATAAAAAATTAGAGCTTGATTTTGCAGTTGACCCTTTGTTTAAAAAGACTTCGGCGGATTTCGATGAAGGCGGTGCTAAAGGCTTGCTGTTGAACTATCTCAGCATTGACGCCAAAGGTCGAGTGGTTTTTGATGCAAATGAGACAGTTCGCGACTCTGTTGAAGATATCTCAGATGAAACAGTTCTTTCTAAGGAAATCGACTTTGCAGGTTTGCAGGAGAAGTTTGCTCCTATATTGCAAATATTACCGGAAACTACCATTTGCCCGACAATGAAGGAAAATAATCTTTTTAATCTTACAAATACCCAATCATTATTATCTGACTTAAACAACAACATGATAACATCTGATTTTGGCGAAGAATACGTTCAAGTCCAACCTGACTACGATGGATACGACTCTGGTCCCGATTTGAACTTCGACGTTGGCGATGCCGATGATGCCAATCTTTCCTTTGGCATTCCAGGTACTCCATCCGAATTTTTTAGTGAGTCTACACCACAACTGACTACCAACGACGAAGAGGAAGGTGCCCCGCATACCGAAGTAGTAAACGATCTCGTTTCTCGCGACGCTGTCAACTTTGATATATTTGAATACATGGATAAGATGAACAGCCGAACCAATTGGGCTGGCCCTGAGCATTGGCGGGTAACCCGTCTTAAGAGTGCTGCAGCATCTGCCACAGCTGCCGCTAAGCAGCCCAGGCCCGCCCGTGAGCCGGTGGAAATTGACTTTGTTGGTTCTGCTGGTCTTACCAGTGCTGAGAGCATGTTTGTCAAAAGTGCTTCGACATCAATCACTATTTCAAAGACACAGTATCAAAAGAATCTTAACCTTCTACCTGAGGACTGTAAAGTCAAGGCCAGTGACTTCTTCAGACTCTATTCATTCCCAGACTTGTTTGTTGGGTCTCGCGAACGACAATCACTTGCTCAGGGCGTAAATGAGGTCGATGGTGCTGGAATCGATGGACTCTCTGAGGAGCCTGGGCAGCCATATGACCCCGGCTTCTTTGAGAACGACGCTGGGGGTGATCTTTACTTTGAACCTGACACTCCAGAAGCAGAATCTAACGCTCTCAAAAGTCTACCAATGCACGAGCGTCGCAAGGATTATGTTGAATATGCGCGTGTGGCCAAGAAGGTCGATGTCAAGCAACTCAAAGAAAATATGTGGACTGCCTTAGAGAACACCGGTAGAGATATTACTGTTGAAGACCCTGCTCCTGCTCGATCGCGGAAACAGGTTCCCACTGAACATGTTGTCAATGAAACCAAGTTCTCAGATGCCATTGATAGCCTTCATGGTATGTACTCGCAAACCTCTTTGGGTGATATTTCGACAAGTTATTGCTTTATCTGTCTACTACATTTAGCAAACGAAAACGGCTTGGAAATTCGAAACATGGAGAATTATCAGGACTTGGAAGTTTTAAGGCCGATTGCAGCTTGATTGGTAACATTAGGATAAGGTGTAAACGTGATCTCCGGCGAGAGCATTCAGGGAATTTGACTTATTGTATATTATTCACTTATCGTTTTACGTTTTAAAAGAAGGTTCGAATTAAAAGGGCGTAGCAAGCTTGCCAATCGCAGGTGAATATTTGGTACCATATCAGTATGAGCTTTTCGCGGCTGTTGAACCTGTTCTTTTAGCCAACAAAGCCGATTGTTTGATCTTGGAGTTTTGAGAGACGCAGGCTGTTGAAAAGGGTGCATCATCGGTGACTCTTTTTGTTTTTGTCCTTTCTTTCGCTGTTTGAAGGTATCGGGTGCGATTTTGTTGTAGGCCCTTCGCAGCCACTTATACCTGAGCACACCGCTCTCTGGATTTTGTGAATCGTTTTGTTATTACATTGCCTGGTTCCAGTAAGTCGATTTTATGTTTTAAATGGGTATTGGACTCATGGGACTGACAGGATTAGGTTTTTTGGGTCTTTTTGTTTGACTGTTATTTTTCCGGATAGACGATGAATGCTCCCGACAGGTTCGAGCTTTTCTTGCTCCCTGATGGAGTCCCAAAGTATAATCTACGATTTCTGTGATTGGGAAATATTCTAATGTGTTTTTTAGGCTTCAGGTAACTCCCGACCCAAGGATGTCCAATGCTGCCGTGGTCAAATTTGAAAAGGAGGATCACACACTTGCCAACATGCTCCGCTCGCAACTTTTACAAGATTCTCGCGTTCTTTTTGCCGCCTACAAGGTTGATCACCCTTTGTTTGCCAACTTTGTGCTACGTGTTCAGACCGAGGAGGGATACGAGCCTCGAGAAGCCGTAAAAAACGCATGTTTGGCCATTATCCGACAACTCGAACAACTTCGACGACACTTTGTTCAGGAATACAATCTCAAAAAGCTGTCTGGAGAAGTCGACGATGGCTTTTAAGGACTATAGCCTGTTAATTGACTTGAACAAACCACCTTTTCAGTACGTGTATTCTCTTCCCGTCCTGCTCTCTTTTGAGTCCAAAATCTACCTGTATACTATTATTATAAAAAATATCAAAATCAAACAGTAACTCTGTATATACATTTATATATATATATATATATATATATATAGCTGTATCCCCTTAGCAACAACCCCCTGCGACAGACCAGGGGTATCCCGCGTTCAACGCTGCGCTTTCAGCTTTCGAAAGCTCTTTCGACGCTCTTCGTTTTTAGGGAAAATCACTGCTGACGGTTTCTTTTATCGAGTGGTTTTATTCCGTGCATCTCTTCTGGTTACCTTTGAGCTAGGGAGCGTTTTGAGAGTTGTGCCAGGGCAATGTCGTCGCCTATCTCGCAGACGGTGTCTGCTTTCAATGAGACCCTAGTCAGTATTTCTGCGTTGATTTCAGGTCTTCCGGGATCTTCTATTATTGCCCGCTACATTCGCTCGTCTTATCAGAATGATCCAATTCGCTCTGCCCTCGAGCTTGGACTGTTTCTGTTTGCGATTAGATATTTTCTCGCGTCGAAATACTCATATCAGAAAAAGAACTATGTGGAATTGTCTGAAAAGGTAATTTTATTTCTACTTGAAGTAACCTGCGTGCCAGGCTCCTTCTTGGGAGTGAGGAAAATTCCCGCGTTTAATGCTGACTGGCTATATAGGACATTGACGAGCTTGTTGAGGACTGGGACCCCGAGCCGTTGGTCGGTAATCTCTCTGCTCGCGATTTGAAAGATTCACAGAGTGTTGTTGAGCTTTCGGGTCCCTTCTCTGCTACTACCAGTTTGGCCGACGGCCGCAAGGCCCTCAACCTGGTCTCAGCAAATTTCCTCGACCTGGCTTTTGATCAGAGTGTTAAGGAAAATGCTGTTCAGACCATTCGCGACTACGGTGTTGGCTCCTGTGGTCCTCGTGGCTTTTATGGCACTCAAGGTTTGTCTTATCTGGGTGTACGTATGCCTCTCTGTTAACACGCTCAGACGTCCATCTTAAACTGGAGCACGATTTGGCTAAATTTATTGGTGTTCCCAACTGCATCATCTACTCCCAGGCTTTTTCGGCTTCTTCATCTATCATTCCTGCATTTGCTAAGCGTGGTGATATCCTTGTGGTGTAAGTCTTTGGGCTCTCAACATAACAAGTAGCTAATTATATTATAGTGACAAGGCCATCAATATTTCTATCGTCAAGGCTGCTCAAATATCGCGATCGACAATCCGGTGGTTTGAGCACAACGATATGGATGACCTCGAACAGGTGTTGCAAGCTACCAACAAGGCGTTTGCCGACGCACCGCTCACCCGAAGGTTCATCATCACCGAAGGTGTTTTTGAAAACTTTGGCGATTCTCCCGACTTGAAGCAATTGGTTGGTGTGGTGTTGCGTGTCTAGAAATATACTGACTAGGTGACAGATTCAATTGAAGCTCAAATATAAATACAGACTTATTCTCGATGAGGGCTGGTCATTTGGAGCACTTGGAAAGACGGGTCGAGGCTTAACGGAAGAGCAGGGTGTTGATCCCAATTCGATCGACATGATTATGGGATCGCTTGTTACGACTCTTGCCGGTGCAGGTGGATTTGCTGCTGGATCTGATGAGATCATTGATCCACAGCGACTTACTGGTCTCGCTTTTGTCTTTTCTGCGTCTGCTCCTGCCTTTTTGGTCTCGACCTCGAGCAAGGTGCTTTCGTTGATTAATCAAGACACCGAGGCCAACAAAGGCACCAGCAAAATGTATGAACGACTACACAACAACAGTCGTGCTTTTAGAAAAATTATTGAAACCAGTAGAGTTCTTGCTGGTGATGGCAACATTGCTCATACCCCTTTGTTTATGCTCTACCTTGATCTGGACTTTGTTGACTCGCACAGCATTGAGGATGCCGATGATGTTTTGCAGCGCATTGTTGACGCTTGTCTTGCTAAGGGTATTCTAATTAGTAGACACCGACGGGTGCAGGACCAGGAACTCTTTCCCCGACCTCCGTCGCTCAAGATTTGCATCAACTCTGGCCTGTCCGAGGCCGAGGCCAAGAATGCTGCACAAGTTATTGTTGCTGCTGCTGACGAGGTTGCTGCTTCGTTGCCTAAAAAGTAAATTTACCATTGAGAATGAGCTTGCACGAGGTACTAGCCTAAATGAGAGACTTCTTCGAGAAGAGGCGCAGGTTTCCAAATGCATTTCTTCTCTAGGTCTACGCCAAACTCTGGCGGTCTAGCTGAAGCTTCAAAGCAAAACATACAAAAAGTTTTTTTAAAAAAAAAGAATTCAGACTGGAATTGATTTCTATAGTCTTGATGTCTTTGAAGAGGAGGGTTAGAGGAAGGGGGATAAGGAACATGTGTTTGTATTATTGTATGTTGTATTTACATCTTGAATTGTATTTTAACTCTAGTATTGTGTTGGTGTAATTAGTGAAGCTTTAGAAGGGGACAAGGTTGGAAAAACCGGTAAAGCTTGTAGCGGTGGATTGGCAGTTGGAAGCATGGTATGTGTCCATTGCCTTGAAACGTTAGCTAAGCCGCACATTCAGAAAGAAGAGCTTACTTTGGGCATCCATTCATTGATCTTCTCAATGCGATGAGGAGAAGATGGGTGAGTTGAGAGGAATTCGGAAACGCTTCGGCCTCCCTCGGCTCGGATCATGCGCTGCCAGAGCCCGACTGCCTCGTGTGGATCATAGCATGCATTCGACATCATCTATACGGTGTCAGCTATGTAAGTTTTATTACAGTCGCGACTTACCATGAGACCGATATAATCAGCCTCAGACTCCATTGTTCTGCTTCGGGGCATACGCAACAGAAGATCTCGGAGTAAGTTCAGTACCTGCGGACTGCTAGTGACCAATTGAGCAATTATACCCATGGCGATGTAAAACGGTGACTGTGAGAGCTGTTCGGCCGAGTGCTTAGCTACGACGTGCCCGATTTCGTGGCCCAAGACGGCGGCCATGCCTGATTCGGACTGCATAATGGGCAGAATCGAGGCAAAAATAAAGATCTTTCCTCCGGGCATGACGAAGGCGTTCGGTGGGTCGCGTGAGGCAATCACATTGATCTTCCAGTCGACGTTCTCCATCGGCGTACCGGCAGTGAGACGCTCAACCACTCGGCGCGCTCGACGAACTGCAGGGTCGCTCTGTGGAAGAATCTGTCTGCCATATTGTGCCATCAATTCGCGGTATTGGTAGTCTGAAATAGCAAGCATCAAGCGATCTGATATCATGTTGAACCTTCGACGCCCAGAATACGGAACATTCTATACCAGTTAGCCACTGGGGGAAAAAAGGCCTCGGTTATACATACATCAACATTACTTTCGTAGAAAACCAATCCCAATACACCCGCTACAGCGAGGTAGCGCATCACATTGGGCCGTCCCAGCAGGCTTCCCGCGCCCTGTAAGCTGAAAGACTGACCAGAAGACCCGTCAAAGCGACGGTACTGTGAGTACGCACGTACACACGCCTGCTTGCATGGTCGGAATGTCGGGCGAAAAGCCAGGCGCAGCATCGCAAAGATGGTTGACGTTGTCGGAGCAGAGCAACTTTTCGCCTTCAGGCAACGAAGACGATGAGCACCGAGCAAGGATCCGGGCTTGATTTGCTCGTCTTTCAGCGATGTCAACGTGAGATTGAACAGGAGTGAGTGTTTTAACCTTCCTGAGAGAGAGGAGAGAAACTAACGGGGTCATAGCTTGCAAATCCGCGATGTACGTTTGGGTCTTTTAAAAGTGAAAATACTGGCTGACTCGACTCTTTAGGAGATCAAGACTATTATTAAGGACTTGGAAAAATCTACACGGAACGCTATCTCTTCGCTTTCGCTTGTTCACACTGTCGCGATTCCAGATTGTAAGTTTATCCGCGTGGGCAAGAGCTACAGTTGCTAACTAGACGAAGTCGTGGCTGTCGCTGACTCTGCCAACGAATCGCTCGTAGCACAGAAAACACTTGTTTCGATGCTAGGTGATGTTGCCAGCAAATATCCGTTTTACAGGTATAATGATCTCTGGTCACGGGCCATACAGGGTGCAGTGTTTGCCGTTCTGTTGGACAACTGGATCCGCATTGTAGGAACGACATCAGTTGCTCCGGGGGCCTCGATTCCTGGCAGTCTGTTGTCTCTTGAAGCCACTGCTGAGGCTCTCGGTGTCAGCTCTGGGCCGACCTCGAGCGAGATTTCCGAGTCGAGCGACTACTTCCACCTCACACTCGACGAGTATCTTCACGGTGCTATATCTCTTATCAACGAGCTTTCGCGGTTGACCATCAACGCGGTCACTGTGGCAGGCACCGTCTCGGGTGCCCAGACGACCTTCCAGGTTCCCATCCGCATCAACCGTTTTGTTAAGGATCTCCATGCCGGGTTTTTAATGCTCAACTTGAAGAACGATAGCTTGCGCCGGCGCTCTGACTCGATTAAGTACGACGTCAAGAAGATCGAGGAGGTTGTTTACGATATCTCTCTTCGCGGACTCACGCCGTCAAACTAGAGGATTTCCTACGATTTCAGTGGCTAAAACACAAATGTATATTAGAAAACAATGTACTCCTATAAAGTTTAAAACAGACCCAAAAAAAATACTATATGAAAGTCATCTCGCCTTGTGTTATGCAGTAGGCGCGCTCCCATTCGGAGTTGTCCAATAGACTCACTTGGTTGAAAAATACACCGGCGCGATAGACGAGTTCGCAGGCGAAAAAGAGTCGCTTACCAACAGCATTGTGCTCCAATGTCTTGAGACTGTCGCCAATGGAGACCAACTCTTTCACGAGCATCGTTGCCAGTCGGTAATCGCTGAGATTATCGCCAAGCTGGCAATTGATGTTGACTGTGCTCAGCACCCGCTTGGCGGTTTTGACAAGCTCGGCTAGAAGATTGGTGGCCTCCGAGACCAAGCCTGCCGACAACTTTAGCGCACACGACCGTAGACCAGCTGCAGCCAAGAGCTCAATTTTTCGTCGCTGGACCAGATGAGCAACAGAGACCTGAGCAGCAAGTCCTATCGACGTTCGTAGCGGCGCAATTGGTTCAGCCAGCAAAAAGGCAGTAGCAGTAGAAGATAATCTGCCGGTAGAGAGTTCGGCACTTAATATTCTCTCCTCTCCTGTTAATAATGCTTCGTACTCCTGGCGATCACCGTTGAGGGGCAACTCCAGGCAAAGATCGATTTTAGAGCCGCAAACAACATTTCCAAGATCAATCTCCAACGTCTGTGTGACATCTCCGATAACGGTCTCTACCTTAGAAACTCTACCAGTTATCGTACCAAAATTAAAGTGTTTTCCCACTGTAAGCTTGAGACTTGCTGCAGGAAGAGTCTTGTGAGCAGCCTGAATCAGTCCTCGCAGACAACTGTGAACCCACTGACGGTTAGCGGCAAAAGTAAAAGTTCCCAACGACTGAGTAGCAAGCTGCTGAGCAATGTGCGGATCGTGGCTTGCACCCACGCCAATGGTATGAATTGCCACTAAGGGCATCTGAGCCAGCAAGTCACATTTTGCCTTTGCGTCGCTGTCACGTAAACTAAAATCATCAATAAAAATCACAAAAGAGTTTGTATCGTGGCCATCCTGCATCCGCCGAGAAGAAGCAGCTTCAGCAGCAAGAAGAACAGCATCTCCAACAGCACCATCCAAATCAGCAAAGCTTGTGTCGCTGCCGGCAGTCACATCTTTCCATCCCGACCAACTTGACGATTGTGAATCAGATACTATAAAGCCAGTAGATGACTGAGAGACAAGAGTGAGCTTGTCGGTAGGACGCAAGCACGACTTGAATGTATCAAGAATTGAGTGAACAGACTCATCTGTTGCATACAATAATAGCGGTAAAACTACCACAATATTCAGAGGAGCGGTAGTATCCACGTCGGGAGCAGACTCAAAGACAGGACTCGCGCTCAGTCGGGCAGCAGGGTCAAGAGCGGCGTTCCAGCGCTCAGTCAAATCTGGGGAGTCAAATGAAATCATAAAGTGGGGAAACTGATCAATATTCAAATGCAGTATAAGTACCTTTGGGTTTTTAGCGCACACCTCGGCCTTAGACATGTCGGCATCGAGATAAATCATTCCAACCAGCTTTCCATCAGCGACGCAAATGACACGATGAAGAAACAAATAACACTGTACCGATACCCACAACATGCAATCCTTGGAAACACAGCAGTCAGAAGACAGGCAAAAAGGTCCCAGCTCTTGAGATGTCGCGCGAGGATGCACAGTGCCCCAGTCGATATTGTCCAATATAGGGATAGAGCATGTAGGAATTGAAGTGCTGGGAATGTTGACAGACACGACGCAGCTCACAGAGTCTGGGTTAGGGCATGTCAAGTGATCGACGGCCAAGGTAACCGATGCCGGTTCGTCTTCAAACAGCAGTTTGCGACAGGGCAGCTTAGCAGGTGTGTTTCGAGACGGTGATCGCTGAGGAATAATCGGAGGCACAGTCTTGGGTAGAGTGCGCGAGCGTTTGGTAGGTGTAGCCAGCAGATCCTCGTCCGAAGCAAAAATATCGTCCGGGGAGGAAGCCTCAGAAGACGAACCCGAATCAAAAACCAGACTAGGAGGCGCCAAACTTGGAAACGCTTTCCTCATTGGGGTTTTCACCGAGCACCGTGGACAAGCCGGGGCGGACAATGGCGAGTGGCATTCCCAGCAATAGCGATGGTATGGGCAGTGGCAGCCAGGAAACTCGTCAATGACGTCGGTATCAAAAAGCTTAGCGTCTAAGGGCGCGTCACAGACCACGCAATCTGAAGAGGTGTAGACGTGTCTGCTTGTGGGTAGATCAATCGCCTTTGAGCCTGTGAGCGCGCTACCGGGAGTCTCTTCCTCGTCGTCGCTCCATTCCCAATTAATTACCGAGCGTGTATCCTTTTTTCCAGGAGATTTTCTGAGTAGACGAAGCATTGCAAAACCATCGTTGCAGGTTATCCACACTTTATATCCACACAGACAAAGACCATTCCCAAACAAAGGTGCGCCGCTCTGCGCTGTCAAAAGACAAGGACACCGAAGTTTCTCCTCCTGAAGAAGCAAAAAAGAAAAAAAAAGAAAGCAGAAATTGAAAAAAGAAATCCCGGTTTTAAAGACTTCGCGATGGTCAGACGAGCATCATTCTCGGCGGTGAGTGTCCCGTCTCCTTTCTAAATGCTGTTTTGTTTTTGTATGTGTTTTTTTAGTAAGGCTCCCCTTTCTAAAAAGTGTTGTCACCCCCGCTCCACCCTTTCTAAAAAATGACCCCGCAGCCCCCAAAAAAACTTCCCCCAGCCATCGAAAAGACAAGCGTAAGAGCCACAGTAAAGTTAAATTAAAATCCAAATTGAATTCTCACTGAAAGAAAAAAAAAAGCTGTTGACTTTAGAATTGTTTGACTGTCGCTGTTGTTTCCGCCCTTTTTCGCTGTGCTGTGCCAGGGAAAAAACGCTCCGTCACGATTCCCAACCTCGAAATGCTTCGCCTTGCTCGTTCTGCCTCGCTGCGCCCGATTGCTTCGCGGATTTGTGGTTCTACTAGAACATTCGCTTCAACAGTCTCTCAGGTTTGTGCTTTTACGCGCTGCGGTGTTGTTTAAGTGTGTCGGCTGACTCTGTTCCGCAGGTGGACCTCACCCTCCCCGAAGATACATTCCAGACCTATGAGATTGATAGCCCCTCGCTTGATATGACGGTCTCTAAGGAGGAACTCATTGCGGCCTTTGAGGATATGAATACTGTCCGTCGATTGGAGATGGCGTCCGATGCCCTCTACAAGGCCAAGCTTATCCGCGGTTTCTGCCATCTCTCCATCGGCCAGGAGGCCGTCTCCGTCGGTATGGAACATGCCATTACCAAGGAGGATAGTATTATTACTGCCTACCGATGCCACGGCTTTGCCTACATGCGTGGTGCTACCGTCAAGTCTGTCATTGCCGAGTTGCTCGGTCGACGTGAGGGTATCTCGCACGGAAAGGGTGGTTCAATGCACATGTTTGAAAAGAACTTTTACGGTGGTAACGGTATTGTCGGTGCCCAGGTTCCCGTTGGTGCTGGACTTGCCTTTGCTCACCAGTACTCTGGTCAGAAGAATGCCTGCTTCTCCATGTACGGTGATGGTGCCTCCAACCAAGGTCAGGTCTTTGAGGCCTTTAACATGGCCAAGCTCTGGAAGCTTCCCTGTGTTTTTGTCTGCGAGAACAACAAATACGGTATGGGTACCTCTGCTGCCCGTTCGTCGGCTTTGACTGAGTACTACAAGCGTGGACAGTACATTCCCGGTATCCGCGTCAACGGTATGGACATCTTGGCCGTCAAGCAGGCTACTGCCTTTGCCAAGAAGTTCACCACCGAGGGTAACGGACCTATGGTTGTTGAGTTTGTCACTTATCGCTACGGTGGTCACTCCATGTCCGACCCCGGAACCACCTACCGTACTCGTGAGGAAATCCAACACATGCGATCAACCAACGATCCCATTGCCGGTCTCAAGAAGCGTATCATTGACTGGAACGTTGCTACTGAGGACGAGCTCAAGGCTTTGGAGAAGAAGGTTCGTGCCTCGGTCGACGAAGAGGTCAAGGCTGCCGAAGCCTGCCCTCCCCCTGCCGCCGAGCCCAAGATCCTCTTTGAAGATGTCTACATTCCTGGTACTGAACCCAAGTACTTGCGCGGTCGTATCACTTCTGAAGACTACTATTTCCACTAAATCTGTAATCTAAAACCTGGGAAAATTTGATAGAAGAAGTAAGAACTTTTTTTTTTTGTAAGCGTAGCGAGAAACCAAACTTCCAACACCAAATGTCGCTGAAAGTTCCATCTGCGCCGGGCACACAGCTCTTTAAGCAGGGCTATCAGAGTCAGAGCAGTGAGGAAGGTGTCATTGAACGCAATGTCGCGGCTTGTCGCGAGCTGTCGTCGATTGTACGAACCTCGATCGGACCCTGTGGACGCAACAAAATTGTCGTCAACCGTGAGTAAATGAATGAATAAAGGGGTTTCCGGACTAATATTGTGTGTTTTAGACTTGCAAAAAATCTTTTTGACTTCGGATGCCGCCACCATCTTGCGTGAGCTCGAGGTCGTCCATCCGGCGGCGAAGCTGCTCGTGATGGCAAACCAGCAACAGGAAGCTGAGGTACGCGACTTGATCCCTGGAGCGGGGTGTTTGTTTTTACGATTTTCATTGGTATTAATTTTAATAGATGGGAGACGCCACCAACCTTGTGATTGTTTTGGCTGGTGAGCTTCTGCTCAAAGCTTCCGAGCTCGTCACGTTGGGATTACACCCTACTGACGTTATCCGCGGTTATGATTTGGCTGCTACACACCTTTTGGCTGCGTTGGATGGTAAGTTTGTCTGCGCTTGCGTTACGGTCAGGCTAACCCTTTAGACCTCGTCGTCGACTCTGTTGCTGATCTCCACGACAAGACTCAGCTTAACAAGGCTCTGGTTACAGCTATAGCTTCGAAGCAGTTTGGTAATGAAGAATTATTGGCTGACCTTGTCGCCGACGCGGTCCTTCATGTCATGCCCAAGGACCCCGCCATGTTCAACGTCGACAACATCCGCGTTGTCAAAATCATGGGCTCTAGTCTTCAGGGCAGCAGTGTTGTCAAGGGTATGGTATTTGGCCGCCAGGCTGAGGGCACCGTCCGCAAGGCTGAGCGAGCCAAGGTGGCCGTCTACTCGTGTCCCATCGACATTGCTCAGACTGAAACCAAAGGCACCGTGTTGCTCAAGAGCGCTAGCGAGATTGAGAGTTTTAGCACTGGCGAGGAACAGCAGTTGGATGCCATCATCCGAGCCATCCATGACTCTGGCGTTCGTGTCGTCATTGCTGGTGCCTCTGTTTCTGAACTTGCCTTACATTACCTCAACCGATACGGTCTCTTGGTTCTCAAGGTCACCTCTAAGTTTGAACTTCGTCGATTGTGCCGCGTCGTTGACACGACCCCTCTTCCTCGTCTTGACGCACCCATGCCAGATCAGATGGGCCACGTTGACAAGGTCGACACTCTTGAAATTGGTGGAGACCGAGTCACTGTCTTCAGTCAGACTGAGGAGCGTACTCGCACTGCTACTATCATTGTCCGTGGTGCCACACAGAATAACCTAGACGACATCGAGCGTGCCATCGACGATGGTGTGAGCGTGGTCAAGGCTCTTACACGGGACCGCAGGTTGGTACCTGGTGCTGGTTCTACGGAGATTGCGTTGTCTCTCAAGGCTACTGCCTACGGTGAGCGCACCGCTGGTCTTTTACAGCACAGTATCAAGAAGTATGGTGAGGCATTTGAGGTTATTCCGCGTACGTTGCTGGAAAACAGCGGTCTCGATTCGATTGCCGGTATCAGCAGTCTCTATGCCGCCCAGACGTCGAATGATTCTAGCAGCTACGGCGTTGATGTCGAAGACAGTGCCGGTGACGGTAGCGGAGTGCTCGACGCCGGTGCCGCGCACATTTACGATCTCCTTGCGGCCAAGCGCTCTGCCATTCGTCTTGCCACTGATGCTGCAAACACAATTCTGTCTGTCGATCAGATTGTGATGGCCAAGCGCGCCGGTGGTCCCAAGATTCCTCAGCAGAACGGCAGCTGGGATCACGATGATTGATGAGCATTAGAAGTGTAGCAGTTAGCCCCCATACCCCCGGGAGGTTGTACGATGGTTTATGTGAAAAATTCATGTAGCTACTCTAGTACGTAGAACGTAGGAGGTCGGTGGTCAATCGACACGACGCAACGGCTTCAAACTCGCACAGAAGCAGCAGCGGTAACAACAATGTCGAAGGTGAGCTGATATTTTCCATCATTGGCGAATTCTACTAATCATACGCAGGTGGAACTCGACTCCGACGGTTGGTGATGAAGCTGCTTCAGGCGTGGGTTGGATAGGGCTACTCCGACAGAAAGGGTGCCCCATCTTCGCCTCCCTGCAAGGGCAGCCTGTGGTTCCCATCTACATACCACTAACAATTCCTAGAGACAAAATATAGACAGAAATGCAAGGATCTCAAGCGGCGGCTGGCCGAGGTTGAGGAATCCAACGACTTTCTCGCTATCCGCATCGCCCAGGCCCGACGTGCGACTTTGCGTCTCCGCCTCGAGCGTGCCTTCCTCTTCAGCCAGCTGGAGCAACGTACTGCGATCCGACCGGCTGATGACTCGGACGGTGAGCATGGTGGACATGCAGACTACTCGCCCGGACAGTCGCCTGCTGCCCGTGCGCCCGTCAAACTGCGCCTGCCCTCGCCCTCACATAGCCCCGATGGATCCCATCAGAGTCACTCCAATGGAACACATCATGCTACTCCGTCCGGAAAAGGCTCGCGCGGGTCCAAGGTTCCCAAGGACCCCAACGCCCCGAAGCGTCCGCTGAACGCCTACATCCTGTATGTTACAAGCAACTACTCTTTTGGTGCCTCACTAACCTTTAAAGTTTTTGCGATCACGAAAAAGACCGTGTTCGTGCCGAGCTTGAGCGGACCAAGCAAAACGTTCAGGGCTATGACCTGACCCGTGCCATGGCCGAGGCCTGGAAAGAACTCGGAAACGGCCGCAAAGAGTATTACGACATTTACGAAGCTGAGAAGCGCAAGTACAATCGCGAGTTGGAGATCTACGAGCGCGAACGATCTGGCAAGCCTGCCACGGCTGATGGCGCCGAGACTGCCGTCGACTTACCAGCAGATTCGACGGCAATTGACGGCCAGAACGATAGTACTGGCTCGGCACCGGCTGCAGCAGGAGGAGCCGCCGCTGGGCAGAGCGCAGACGGCGATGGCGACGTCGATATGGATACCGCTCCGGCCGACACGTCAGCAGACGCGCCTCTTCAAGCAACAGGTGATGAGCCTGCGGCTGCCACCAGCAGTGTCAAGAAGGAGACAAGCTAAGCTGCACGTTCACGCTAAACTGCTCGCGCGTGTTCGGGTGCTTTGCACACTTGTCTTCTACATGTATATTATTCAGTTTGATCTTTGGGACTCTAGCGTTTTGTTTCTAGCTTGTTCGTAACTCCTTGCATTCGCCTCACGGCGGAAATGACTCCACTTGGTACGAATCAGTGGTGTTAGATCTGCTCGTGTGATCGAACAAGTCGCGTGTGTAAACTCCGGGGCTCATAATCGTACGACTACTTTGCATTTCTGGCATAACTATATTTCTTTAAAAAAAACTATCACAGACACAAAAAATCAAGCGCAACTACCTTCGCCCCCCCATGTATATCCTGGACCTCACTCCCCTTCCCTTTTCAAATGACGTTAAAAAGTATTCGACCAGTAAAACAAACAAAATAAATCAATCAAATCGTAACACGTCGTATCTCGCATTTTACATTTCGTTATAGAATAATTAAGCAAGAGACAGTAAACAGCTCCTTTGGTTTTTCTTATTTATAGCCTAGGAAAACAAGATCTAAAAGCTCGGTATAAAGCCTTCGAAAGCGTTTTCAATGACCAGTGCGCAGATCAATTTCAAGAGAAATCAGCAGGTTCGGTCTAATTTTATTCCTGCGCATCCATCTCTCTTAAGTCACGCGTGCAACAACAAAGAAGCATTGAAAGTCATCTAGTTGGTCTTCTTCGAATCAGTATCGATATAGTCTCGGTATTCGTCGTCGTCGACCTCGGTGACAAACTTATCGGTTTCCTTGGCCTGCTTCTCCCATGTCGACTTGGCCATCTTCACCGTCTTGTCAAACATTTCGGGATCTCCGCGACGGTATGAGTTTCCAAGACGATCCCAAAGCGTTGTAAATTGTCCATAGTTGTAGTTGAAGTAAAGATGGTGAACAGAGTGGCAGGCAGTACCGTTGATGACCGCGTTGGTAGCCATAAACTCGCCGTCATGAATCATGACTGTCCAAATATTGACAAAAGTAAAAAGAATAAGATAGGAGATCTTGTGCAAGGGGAATATCATGGGATAGATGTGGTACGGCAGACTCTGTAGATATCCATCCATAGGGTGGAAAGCGTGGGAAGCAAAGGGAGTAGGCATAATCCACTTGTGGTGAGGCTTATGTAGGGTCTTGTAAACACTGGGGTGATGCAGCCCGCGGTGGATAAAGTAGATGCCGCAGTCAGTGAACATCACAAACAAGGGATACTGCGCCCACATATACCATCGCGGGTAGTCATCCACATTCCAGTAGAGCTTACCAAACCCTTGGCACTCTGCCACAAACCAAGGAACCGTGTACAGGGCCATCACAGGCATAGCGCTCAGCGACTGTTTGATTTCCAGTTTCATCTGGTTCTTCAAAAAGCGCGGGTGGTTAAAGGTACGCTTGTCAAAAATAAAAACATAGGAAAAGGAGGCGGTCAAGAGATATAATATGGATCCAAAAATCCAGGTGATTAAGAAGAGAGAAATAAACTGGCGAACCACGTTATCACGGGGCAGGCGAGACAAAACCGAGTAGACCGAAGGCTTAAACAACTCTGCTGAAGGCCATTGAATTGAAGGAAGCATCTGCGAAAGCACAGGCTGAGCCGAAGCATAGTCGGACCACGCCAGCGTGGAGTTTGAGTTGCTCACCGAGGTCTTGACGGTAGACATGATCTCGTTCGCCGCATCCCGCGGAAGCAGGTTCGCATACACGCGATCGAACAGGTAGGTATCCGCAATCTCCAAAGCAATATCCATCGAGTTGCAGTTAACAAAGCAAAAGAAACGCGCTTTGGTGTGGTCTTTTTTTCGGATGATGCCACTTCAAGACTTTTGGTCCGTTCTCGGGTTTACCACCGGTCGTAGGTAAATCTGGTACTACAAAGGTTTAAAGATTAGAGAGGGAAAAGGGGAATTTTTAGAAAGGCGAGATTAGAAAGGGGCGACTAGAATATGAATAATGATGGAGACAAGAGAGAGAAGCCGAAGGACATGAATAGCGAGCAGATAGAAACCTAAATTGGCGTTCAGCTTATGCTTGAGCTTTAATCTGCCGAGTTTACAGTACGTGATATTCAATATAAACATTAATCGGATCTCAATCGGCAACAACGCTGTTCAATGTCTGGCCCATGTGTGATGCGTAATACACTGTAAAGTATATGTTTATCTACTTATGCTAGTAAACTTTATACAAGTTATAAATAGCCGCTTAGTCACAAACAATCAGGCCAGTTCTCAGATCAATATTTGAGAACTAAGAACTGGCAGTCTTGCTGTGAATCCGTCGCCCTAAAAAATAATAAAATTTCCAAAAAATTAATCAGCAGCAATCTTGTGTCTCGCTCTAATCCATCGCAGGTTGTTGTGTTGGCTCACTTCAAATCGACTTCAACTCGACTTTACCTCTCCAACTAATGACGACCGTCTCGACGATTCGCCCCGAGACTGAAAGAAATCAGGAGGCCACCGTCTATGTCGGCGGTCTCGATGATCGTGTCTCGGATCAGTTGGTGAGTGGTCTTGCTACGTAGCCATGCCCAGACTAACAACTACAGCTGTGGGAACTCATGATCCAGGCAGGCCCTCTTGTACATGTCCACATACCCAGGGACCGCATCAATCAAGGCTCACAGGGTTTTGGCTTTGCTGAGTTTGTTCACGAACGCGACGCCGTCTATGCTGCACGGATTATGAACCAGGTCAGACTCTTTGGCAAACCCATCCGAGTCAACAAAGCGAGTGCCGACAAAACAAAAGTACTCAACGTCGGTGCTATCCTCTTTGTTGGTAATCTTGATCCGTTGGTCGATGAGCAGATGCTATCAGACACCTTTGGTGCCTTTGGTACGCTCATCTACCAGGCCCAGGTCGTACGTGACGACGATGGGCGCTCAAAGGGTTTTGGATTTGTAACATTTGATTCTTTCGAAGCCTCGGATGCCGCGATAGAGTCTATGGATGGCCAGTTCTTAATGAACATGCCCTGCAGTGTCGCCTATGCCTTCAAGAAAGACGGTAAAGGCGAGCGTCACGGAGATGAAGCAGAGCGATTACTTGCTGCGCAAGCACGCAAAAACCATTATTCTATTCTACCAGAACCGCAGGCTGCATCTACCCAGGCTCAACAGGCGCCTCCCCCACAGGCTCCCCCTGGCTTTGCGGCTCCTGGATTACCAGGACAGGTTCCTGCTCCTCCAGGCTTTGCACCTCCTGGATTTGCACCTCCCGGTTTTACTGCCCAAAGTGTAGTAGCTCCACCAGCATACCCGCCGGGCTTTGCTCCCCCTCCGAAATGATTCATTTGTATAATAATTGTAATATTAGTATAGGCATTCGATTTTCCTGATTTACCTTTTGTATTTTAAATCTACAGCAGCTTGATCAGCTCTACAACACCCATTTGATCCAATGCACAATTGTCACATCAATTCATCCTCAACGTTTGTTATACAATATAACCCAACTAGCTTTTAAATGGTAACGGGCGCGTAATAGACAAGACACATGAGAACACGCTTAGTTGACCTCGACAACGGAGAGTCCGGGGGGGAGGGACTGAGTCAACTTCTGGGCCTTAGCGGCGTCGTTGACAACAAGGGTGTAAAGGTTCTTGGAGCATCGAACCTTGAACTTGACCTGCTTGGCACCGTTCTTCTTGATTCGGGCAGCGGTAGCGTCCTTTCGTCTATTTCCACCTGTTAGTTTAAACTGATCTCCACTCCCAGCGCCAGCCACACAGGAAAGCAGTTCGTCTCTGCCTTGAAAACCGGCGCCTTCTAAGCTGCTTACCGAGCGAGTTCGAGGAAAAATTTGATGTCTTTGATTTCCTTTGCCATTTTTTTTTTGGGGTTCGAGAAAGAAAAAAAATTTTGAGGTCAAAAATTTTGTGCGTCGGTTTCGGAGCGCGTGGGGTAATCAATCCGGGTAAATTTTATGGTTTCTGATATTGAGCAAGTTTTCGGGGAATTTCGATTGATTTCGGCGATTTTTTAGAGGTTTAGAGGGTTTTGGAATGTCAGTGGGCTGTGGTGTTTGTTGTTGTGTGTTTTTTTGCTGAAATTGGGTTGTATCGGGAGAGACTGGCGATGAGCCGGGACTGGACATGAGTTATGGTTCGTAGTTATGGTAGCTATATTATTGAAACATATCCAACGTCTTTGACTATATTTTCTGCCTTTGTTTTGTTGTACTGGTAGAGTAGATCAAAGTTTCACTCCTCTGTATCAACACCTCCCAATAATGCAGAGCTGGATCTCGGCAGGCGCAAACAAACACGCCGAGTGTGCCTCGTGGTCCTACGACGGTATTCATGTCGCCTATGGTGCTGGGCCTAATATTGCCCTATGGGATTCGCGGGTGAGTTGATGTCCTAGTGTGACCGACCTGGTCTAACAGCAGCAGAGCGCTAGCCGTGTAAAGAAAACACTCAAGGGACACACAAAATCGGTAACAGCTGTTCACTTTGTGGCTCCCTCAGAGGGCAGTACGGAGAGTTTGCTGGTTTCGGGCTCAGCTGACGCCGGGTTGAAAATATGGGCACTCTCCGATGGTATCAACGCTGCTAAGCTTCTTTCAGAGATTGATATACATACTGGTACTATAGTTAGTGTAAGCTCCATTCGAGTTGCTCCGACAAAATCGCTGCTAGCTGTAGCCAGCGCTGATGGATCGGTGAGTACATGGACAATCAGCGATGGCAACGACTACTCCCTTGAATTTATGGAACAAATATATATAAATAAGCTTCGATTTCGTCCTTTGGCGGTTGGGTTGGCTGCTCTATCAAGCACAGCCGCTAGTGGCCAGTTTGATATCGTGCTCGCCGTTGGCGGGACGTCTCCCATCATTCATACTTTTATTTCCTCCTTCAACTCTTCCGTCCAAAAACCGTTGCTTTTTCAACCCATGACTCAGTTGGCTGGCCACGAAGACTGGATTCGAAGCTTTGACTTTACCTTCGAGGTGGCCGACGACTCTTCCAGTGATCTGCTTCTTGCCAGCGCAAGTCAAGATCGTTATGTACGTATTTGGAGACTTCATATTGGTCAAGCCTTACCTGAACGCAAAGCTGCTGCGTCCGAAGACCCACTGCTCTCCTTTCCAGCACTCTCAAACAAAGCCTACAAAATTACTGCTCCCCTAGCTACCACAGACTTTAGCATTACTTTTGAAGCACTTCTCATGGGTCACGATGACTGGGTAACCCATCTGCGATGGCACCCTTCTCAGCTGGCTCTTTTGACTAGTTCTGAAGATACGTCGCTCATGATTTGGACCCCTGAAGAGTCCTCTGGCATTTGGGTATCGACATCTCGGCTTGGAGAAATTAGCATCAAGGGCTCTTCTACTGCTACGGGCTCTTCGGGTGGCTTCATCACTGCGCTATGGCGGCCAAGCGGTGATTTGGTGGCTACGGTAGGAAAAACTGGCGGATGGCGTCTTTGGAAAGCTCAGAATGAAGATGGAAGCACTTCCTATAACTCGCTTACATCATGGGACCCTCTTGTGGCACCAACCGGCCACACAAAAGAAGTCTCTGATGTCCAGTGGTCCGATAGCGGTGACTATTTACTGACGACTAGCTTGGATCAAACGACCAGGCTATTTGCTCCCTTGAAATCCAACCCAGACGATTGGTACGAGTTTTCCCGCCCTCAAATTCACGGTTACGATATGGTGGCTATCTCAAGTATAACCGAAACACAGTTTGTCAGTGCTGGAGACGAAAAAGTACTGCGTGTTTTTGATGAACCTCACGGAGTTGCCTCTCTCTTGCAGTCTCAAGCAGGAATTGAATCGCCTGTTGATCTTGGCCAAACTCTTCCCGAAGGCGCCTCTGTTCCGGCGTTGGGTCTGTCGAACAAAGCTGTTGGAAAAGCCGTCACTAACACTCACGGTGACGTGGCGGTTGAGGTGGATGCCGAGCTTGTGGACTCGCTAGTCAACTCTGTGGCTGATTTGGATCGACCCCCACTCGAAGAAGAACTTCAGCGTCACACTCTTTGGCCTGAAGTAGATAAATTGTATGGTCACGGTTATGAAGTGGCTGCTATCGATCGTTCACCTAGTGGGAAAGTTATTGCTACGGCTTGTAAGGCAAACACTCTTGCCCATGGTGTCGTGCGATTATTCAATACCTCGTCCTGGGAAGAGATCCGCGCCCCTAAATACCCCCATCAGCCTGAATTACAAAGCCACACACTCACAATTACAAGACTACGTTTCAGTCCCGGTGCAGACAAATATCTGGTCTCAGTCAGTCGTGACCGCCAGTGGACAGTTTGGACCAAGGATGCTACCAACAAGGATGGCGATGAAGGATGGGTGCTTGATAAGGTTGGCGTCAAGGCTCATACACGTATCATTTGGGATGTTGCCTGGGCGCCACTTGAATTTGGCTACGTCTTTGTGACTGTGTCGCGTGATCGCAAGGCTACTGTTTGGCAGAGGCAAGAGTCTGAAGAGTGGGCATCTGTTTCCTCATTAGCATTTGAAAAGCCTCTTACTAGCGTTGACATCCGCTCCGTTGCTCAAGCCGGCTCGGCACCGCATGTCGAGGTTGTTGTTGGTGATGACGAAGGCGGGTTGTATATGTGTGATCTCCGTTCTGAAAACTCTAGACTTACTCTAGTCAAGAGCTTTGATCTTGATTCCTCGGTGTGCCCTTCAAAACGCGTCAACCGCATTTCTTGGCGGCCCAGACAAAATCTCAACCAATTTGCTGTTGCTAGCGACGACGGCTCCGTGCGTCTGTATAAAAGCGAGTAAAGCATGTAATTTTAAGTGAAATAATTTTTACAGTAATCATATTGCCTCTCCTTGTAAAATGCAAAACAACAATCCAGTTTTGTGATACCTTTAGTATACAGACATCCTTTCCTCTTTCCATGCCCTAAATGATCATAAATCCAATGACAAAAAAATATGGTTACAATCAAATCTATTGCTCTTGCGGCTCAGTGTACTCCTCCTCTATGTTCATCTGAACAAGTTCGTCCAAAAGCTCATCCAAAGGAACATCAGGGCTGTCATCTTCCTCGTCGCCGTCTTCGTCTTGGTCGGGTTCGGGGTGCTGTTCGACACCATCCATCTGCTGATCATCTGTACCTGTGGGATCACGCTGTGAGTTGGCACGTTTGTAGAGGTTGACAGTGCTTCGCATTTCGGAATCTTCTTCGAGATCTCGCAAGAAAAGTTCGTAGTCGCGCTCCATCTTGTCCTGCTCCATCTTCTTTTGACGTGAACCCATATCGTCGAGCTGGTTGTACTGCTTGGCCATGCGCTCAAGTTTCCAGTTTCGGCTCTTGTTCTTCTTGCGGAAGGGATATGATTTCTTGACTAAAAACACTTCAGGCACGTTTCTTTGGTCGACGGTATCCCACAAATCGTGGTTGAAGTTGGAGTTGGCCAAGAAGTAGCCCATGGCAGTGTCACCGGGGTTGAGAATACCACCCAAGTGAGTTCGGATACTATACACATTATCATTTCGGCCCATATCAGCCGTTCGAGCCACCTGAGCCTCGGCCAGCACAAACTTGCCAGAAGTCTCACCAGTGGGTTCAATATCGAGCACCATGAATTCAGTCCAGTATGAAGAGTCGGCCAGAGGCATGAATGGAGCACGCCAGTAAACCGATGCGGGAAGATCAGCCTGCTGGAGAGTAGAGGGATCAATCAAATGAATAGTATTTCCGACACGGGTGCACACAGTAATCTGAGAAATGTTCGAAAGATTATTTGCAAGCTTCTTAGGTAAAATAACAAGATCTTCCTTGCATATAGGAACAAGTTCTACGGAGAATGTGAACTTGTAGCTCTTTGTGCTGGTATGAATATCGGCAGAGATAAGCTCTTCACTTCGCTTCGATCGTATAGGAGCAACAGCATTCAAAAAATCAATCATCTTAATGGCGTGGTTGCGCTGGTTGAAGAAGAAATCAAGACCGTCCTTAGCTTCCTGGATCGAAATTGTGTCGCGGTGAGCGTTGTGTCTGAGTAAGAGCTGTTCGAGGTATAAAAAGGTACGCTTGTGGGGAACTTTTTGACGAAGCTGAACCGAGGCTCGCCATGTGTTTACAGTGAATGACTTGGCACAGTCAGGACACTGGCATGCAATAACCACATACTCGACTTCGAACGATTGCTGGATGATGGTCGAGTTGAAAACCTCTCCCTGAACGGTCAACTTGACTTTGATTCGACGAGAATGGGGTTCTGTCCAGACGAAACTTGCATCAATCAGGCGAACCTTGTTTAATCCTCGAAGACGCTTCAAACACAAAGCCAACAACTCTCGAGATTCAGGCTGAACTCCGATCCACTGACTCGGAGGCTGTAAATATCTCTCGCAGTTACGGCAAAAGTTTATTGAGCTCTCGCGAGCAATACCCTCGGTGATATCAGAAGAGAGGCGAATACAGTCGTAGCACATCGCAAGGCCACCGTTGGCAGTACCGTCCATAGGGCAGCCACAGTTGCAACATAGCACTGTAGCTACACCGCCTCCATTAGCCATGGGATCAATAGACTGCATCTTTGAGTATTATTAAATCAATAAAAACAGTGAATTTCAAAGAGATTTCAAAGCAGGCAGAAAATTTTTTGATTTGTCCCAAGCCGGGTAACTTTTGCTGGGACTTTGAAGATATCGAGAGAAGAGCAGCAACAAAAACGCTTAAAAAGAGCAGTGAATGTGTATAGTTTTTAGTATTATAGGCTACTTGTATTGGAAATAATAGCATGGTTACTTTTTAGATTTTTTTAAAAAAGATTTTGAGCAATTTTTATGAAAATTTACGTTTTTTAAGTTTTTTTTGTGATTTCCACTTTTATTTTAACTTTCATTTCCGGAATTTACTAGCAAATATTACTGATATACCTTTTTAGAAGCCTTATATTGCTTTTTATTTAATCTTCAAGATGTTCTGCATTTGCGTCACCCGAGGTACAACGCAGCGCCTTGATATCGAGGTGCGACTGTGGAATTTCAACCCTGCAACAAAAAAACACCCTACACTTGAGAACATCTTCTTTTTCAAGGTCTAATACCTCCCCTTTACTTCATACCCTTGATTCCAAGTTCTTTATATACTCCTTTCTTGTCGTTATCACACATGTTTGAGCTTAGTTACGCTCTTGCCCCTGTGTCTATTGTTATGAAACTCAATTCTATATCTCTTATCACTTTCAATACACCATGAAAGTGGTATACCTTTTTCTTATACCAGCGATCTTCTCCCTGGTAACGTCTATTTCTCTGGACCTCTTTGACCGCAGTAAGCTGACAAACGAACGGTATAACCCGCACTGACACCACAGATTCTATCAACAATGCGACTACAGTTATAGCTGATGATCTTCTTCAGTACTATTATAGTGGAACAACAGTCCGGGGAAAGTTTATGTATCCCTACTACTGGTGGATGGCTGGCGCCGCCTGGGGAGTAAGATGAACGATTTGCCTTCTAGGAAGAATAATTCTAACTCATATACAGTCTCTTGTCAGCCATTGGTACTGGACTGGCGATTACAGCTACAATAACCTGATTACCGAAGCTTTGATTGTACAACGAGGCCCGGATTTGGACTATATGCCTCTCGAAGAAGTGTTATCTCTCGGAAACGATGACCAATGCTTCTGGGGATTGTCAGTAATGGAAGCTGCCGAAGTTCAATACCCACTGGATTTGGCAAATAACTATGGTTCTTTCATTCGTGACGACGAGTGGTACCAGCTTTCTCGAGCGGTTTTTGACCGCCTCGCCGATGTTTGGGATCCCGAGACGTGCAATGGAGGTCTTCGATGGCAAAAGTTCTATTTTAATAAGGGATACGATTACAAAAATACGGTTTCCAATGGCTGTTTCTTCCAACTGGCCTCCCGCCTTGCTCGATACTCTGGCAACCAAACCCATTACGAATGGGCGGAAAAAATTTGGAACTGGATGGAGTCTGTCCAATTCATAGAAGAATCTGAATGGGGCATTCGAACCTTTGATGGAGCTGGTGTAGCGTCCAACTGCTTACAGAGGGATCCTATCCAGTGGACATATAATGCCGGGCTGCTCATTTCTGGAGCTTCATATCTCTACGATTACACCAATTCTTCTACTTGGCACGATCGCGCTGAAAGGCTGTGGCTTGGAATGAGGGTTTTCTTTGATCCTGATACTGGCATCATGCACGAGGTAGCCTGTGAGAAGTTTGATACTTGTACCAACGATCAACGCTCTTTTAAAGCATACCTGTCCCGGTTTTTGGTTCATGCGTACCGCTTGATACCGAGCCTACGAGATCAAATTCGAGATAAACTTGTAGCCTCTGCGAATGCTTCGGCTCTTACTTGCAGTGGAGGTCCAGCGGGCACGCTGTGCAGCAATTCCTGGAGATTGGGAGAGTATGATGGTAAAAATGGAATGGGAGAGCAGATGACTGCTTTAGAAGCCGTTCAGAGCACCCTTGTGCTTACGTTTCCGGTCGATCAAGTCCCACAGCCTTACAAACTGGCATACAGTAAGGGAAAAAGGGACGACAGAATACAGGACGATGGCAAAAAAAACGACGTAAAAAAAGATGGCGGAAAAAAGGACATTAATGATATTGATTCTCGGTCTACTACTACTCTTAATACCTCGCGCGGATCCAAGACAAATGCAGTTGCATCTTCTTTGGCATTGGTGATTTGTTTTTGGATCATAGCTCTTTCTTGTATAGTAGCATTTCTTGCAGCATGTCTTTAAATGCCAATGTCTATTAAAAATAAATATAACGTTCATCATCATTTGGTCCAATAATCGTAAGCTACCACAAGTCTCGGTTGAATTGTGCTTGCTGCTACTCCAACTGTAATAAAGGGTTGAACCTGAACACTCATTTCTTTCTTGCCCCGTAGAAAGTGTGGACGCGTTAACAAATATGCAGTTATTTAGCGGCAGATTTCCTAAAGTATTCAGCAAAGCCTGCCCCACCAGTCTGTACTGGGCCCTGACCGAGCCCACCTGTTTTTTCCGTGGTAGACAACTCTTCCCACTTGAGCTTAACGATATCAGCTCGCTTTCCACGTTCCTTGAGATCTTGGCTGAGCCATTGCAAAGCAAGGTTAAGTAAGGGGCTATTTCCAGAGGTGGATGCCTGTTGAAGTTCCTCAAACGATTCAATCTTGCCAGCGTCAATAACTTTGCCAAGATGAATATGAACCAAGTCGGTTGGCCATTCCGCCAAACCGTCAAAGATATGAGTGGCGTAAACAATGGTGCACTTGCGAGTGAGGGTCTCCGTTTTCAAAAACTCTAGCAAGCGAGCTCGTACCACCACATCCAAATCGACTGTAACCTCATCAAGCAGAAGCAATGTCCAAGGGCGTAGCAGACCCATAGCAAGCTGTACGCGACGGCGTTCACCGTCGGAAACAGCATGCATATGCCAGCGTAAGTCAATATCAAGAATGTCAAGGAGTTGATCTCGACGCTCAGGGTACGCATCACCACCAACTGAAGATATTAATGTGGGAACTGGCATATCGTGCCTAACAATGGGGTTCATTGCCCATTCTGCAGAGTTAGTGACAAGCTCGTCGTTTTGTAATTGGAGGCAAACCTGTTCCAAGATATGTGATTCCAGAGATTCCACTACGGAAAGGGTCGTTTCCAAGAATTCTGATGTCACCTGCCTTTGAAAGAGTCTTGCCAGCGAGAAGGCGGAGGAGGGTAGACTTCCCAGCGCCATTCGCACCGATCAACAAGGTTCGTGATCCTTCAGGTAAGTCCAGATTAATGTCAGAAAGACCGATTGTCTTGTCTGGAAATACATAGGTCAAGTCCTTGAGTGATATGGCCGGGGTAGTTGATGAGCTCATGTGTGTGTTCATGTTCCCAATTGCAACAACTCCCGCTGTTAGGCCCGACAACAATGACCGACTCCTCGGGCAGGAATGCACATCATTTTCAACACCCTATTGCGAATGTTGAAACAAGTCAAAATCTCTCTAGTAGTCACCGGTCAAGCAAAGTCTGGCTGATTTCAGACTGCTCTTCACAGATTGGGCGACACCTTGCTTGCAGTATTCTCGGTTCAGACAAGAAAGATACAGACCTTGAAGGTACTGAAACGGCACATAAGAGAAAAGCCTCGGAGATTGAAGGAGAAGAGACGACGGCCTCTACATTACACGATGCACTGTGCCACCTTGTGGTGGCAGCCTTCCCACCACTCTGCCCACAAAAGACTATCGACGAATTTGAGGAAAAGTTTGGAGACAGATGTTTTGTTTTACGTCTACAGCCGCGGTATGAAGTGTATATCGATCTATAGAAGGCAGGCTAACATTGACAGACATATAGACTCGTGTCAGAACGCTGTTCTACAGACGATAGAGAGATGGAAGAGAATAGATATTTTAGTCAAGTAAGTTGTGATATCTCTTTTTGGTAATATAACTAACAATTGAAGCTGTTCATATCAGAGTAGGAAAGCATGTCAACAGAAAGTATAGAACGACTAACTGTTTCTTATAGCTGTTATTGGAAAATTACATGATATAAACTATGCCAATGTTTGCGATCAAATGGAGACCTCCTTTTATGGTCCGATAAATCTTATTAGATCTGTACTTCCTTTTATGCGGAAACAATTGTCAGGTCACATCATCAACTTTACAGGAATACGTAAGTAGTTTTTTTTGAGATTAGTTTAAAATAGGTCCAATCGATGCTAATATATATACAAGTGGGGGCGATTGGAATGCCTTGCTTGTCACTACCCAGTGCGGCCAGCCATGCACTTGAGGGTTATACTGAAGCGCTCTCGTTTGAGATTTCTCCATTCAATATTCGAACAACTCTAGTCGAGAACCAGACCGAAGTTTCAATTCCTTCGTCTTCCGTTCATTTTGTCAAGTCCGAGGCTTCGGGAAGCTCTGCTTCAGATTCTGCCAAAGTGGAAAATGACATCGACAAAGTTATGAGGCTGCTCAAAAATCTAAATGGACGACCGCAAGCTCTTATTGAAGAGGTAGTAAATTCGATTGTTCAAATCGCCGGCGTTGAAAACCCTCCGACAAGGCTTGTTGTGGGCGAAGAGGCGATGGAAATTGTGAGAGAACACCTCAGAATCATTAGTGAAGAACTCGAGAATAATTATGATCTTTGCATGAGGGCAGATGATTCGGAGTAAAGGAAAATTGTGTTTGGACAGTGTAATTATGACTTTGGGATGAATCCGATTGTTTGAGTAGGCGTAGATGGCAAGAAAATTGACAACAGCTTGTCCACCACCTCCTGGACACGCTCCAACTTTGTCTTATTCTGGTTGAGTTCGTCACGCAGAGCAAACCAAGTCGCCCGATAGGTATGTTGGTAGAGTGGCTTATACTCACTGTCGGTCTTCCCAACTCCACGTAGTCGAAGGGATGACAGAATTACGTTTTGCACCAATAGCTTTGTGCGATTCAGTTGATCATTGGAGTCTCCCGTAGTCAAATCCTCCACAGACGGCGCACGCGTTGTTGATGACCGAGACAGATGAGATTGAGAAATGGTAGAAGAAGTTCGAGATGCTCTAAACATTTCGTGCTGAAGGTTTGGTCCTCTCTTGTCGCGCAAAACAATGTTTTCAAGCTTCGATGAAGACTTTAGCGAGCGCCCGATCAACGGTCCTTCATCAAGGGGTATTAAGAATTCATTTCTTGTAGACTCTTCTACTTTGACACCAAGCAGTCCAACCAAGGAAGGACTTTGATTAAGCAAGACCGCTTGGATAACTGCCTTGCCTGGCAACGTACAGCAAGAATAAACGAGAACCAGCTCGCCATCCTGCGAATTGCGAATCAAAATGCCGTACTTGGGATATTTGGGGTAGGAATCGTCCCCTTTGTCTGTCGGTGACAATGTTGTGAGTGCCGTCATAAAGCGAATGGTGAGATGAGAGTGCGAGTATACATTAAAGATCGAACTACTCCGACACCATAATGGAATAGCAGTGGTGTCTATAATCCCCACACCCACAAATAACGCGTCCGGTTTGAACCGCAGACGTGGGGATCCGGCCCACAGCTGGATATCTAAATGTTTAGATAAACCCGAAACACACTTCCAAATGACACATACCCTCGAGCACAAACCCACCATCCAAACCACCATCACCACCACCAAAGTCGACACTTCCACGCCAACTCAAAACCGAGTCGCCCGCCATTTACTTTAATGCCTTTTGTTTGATAACCTTCCTCGGCGGAAGCTTCAGAAAGTCCCAACCCCGACTTCAGGGTAACTAAATCACATGATAACAGCAGTCACATCACGTGTAAGCAAGCCCTGAACCGAAGAGCGACGCAAACGCAAAAGCGACGCACGAATTCAAAAACGCTTCGCAACAACAGCAATGGCGCCTAGTGAGTTTTGATAAAAGGGACGCAGACAACAGAGCACAGTGAAGATAGACGACGCCAAAAGGTGACAAGGATGATGGTAGCAGTATCGACAGCAGCGGGCCCCCTAAAGAAGTTTGAGGATCCATGGCCGATAGACCTCTTTACTAGCTTCTCAACTTGACCCTTTGACCTGCTGAATGGCAGTAGATATTCAATCATCTTGATTCCTTGGAACCTATGGTCTTCGTCTTTCTAGAGTGCTCTTTTGTTCGCGGTTTCGCTCAAGACTAGTTTAGAAAATTTACTAACAACATTCTTTAGCCACCAAACCTACTACCAAGAAGGCTCTCGCCGCTAAGAAGGCTGTCGCCAAGGGTGTCAGCTCGAAGAAGTCTCTCAAGGTCCGAACTTCGACCACCTTCCGACGACCCAAGACTCTTGCCCTTGCCCGGGCCCCCAAGTACGCCCGAAAGTCGGTCGCTCACTACCCCCGATTAGACGAGTTCAAGGTTATCATCAACCCCCTCACCACTGAGTCTGCCATGAAGAAGATTGAAGACAACAACACCCTCGTCTTCATTGTTGACATCAAGGCCAACAAGTACCAGATCAAGCAGTCGCTTAAGAAGCTTTACGACGTTGAGGCCCAGAAGGTCAACACTCTTATCCGACCTGATGGAACCAAGAAGGCTTTCATCCGATTGTCCGGTGACTACGATGCTCTTGATGTTGCCAACAGGATCGGTTACATCTAAATCATTGATGTAATTTTCTAAAAATGTAAAAAATGTATTTTCTGGATGTTTCTAAAAGGCTTGCTATTGTATTTTCGTAGATTCTTTGATTAAATATGTCTACCAATGTGTGTTGCGAGTCAACTATATAGTCTTTCGGTATCTAGTAATTATGATTTTGGGAAAGAACTCACAAAGCAAAGCTAACCTTTCCTGTAAGATTTGGCAAATGATACAAGTTTAGGCCTTTATTACAGAAGAATATGATTTGTGTGCATTTTTACATTTAGGGCTGGCTTCTCCTCGCTCTCGCTGAGCGACCGTAAAAAAAAAGATGACTGGATATGAAAATATTACCTGAAATCAAAAATCATTTTCAGTTGGTATCAATTGGGCTTTGTTTAGGTGGTTCAGAGCTGTTTTTTTTCTAGTTGTCCCAACTGCTTTCGACGACGACCACTCTCTATGGCAGGACATCAGAATCTTCGAGGAGACTTTGATGTCATTGATCTGACAGGCTCAGATGATGAATCAGAGGTCGTCAGTAGCTCTGTGATTAATATTCTACAGACGGAGCCTTCCACTCGCCCCCAATCCAGTCTACTAGGAGCGATGGACCGCGCAGCGATGGAGGGAGAACGATTAGAACGAGCAAGTGCACGCAATGAATCAACCACAAGAATCGAGACACCACTACAATATCCTCCGAGGCCAAAGAAACGTCGCTTAGACAGCGGCAACAGTGATACCGACGAGAGTCGATCCAAGCGCAGACAAATAAACAATTCGTCGTTCAAGCGGACAAGTACAGAAGGGCCATCATATAATCGACCTGTTCTTACGAGTTCTGCTAGTGAGAGTCGATATATACTTCCATACCCCAATGGCACTCTTAAGAAGACCTATTGTCACGGATATCCTCGAAATGGAGATGATATAAAACTAGATGAAGTTTTTCAAGCTCATAATCTTGAACTTGCAGTGTTGTCTACATTTATTCTCGATCTTAGTTTCCTAAAGAGTCTCATAAACACAGACAGAGTTGAAACAGTTATTGTTACTGGATCCGCAGTACAGGTGAATACAATATATGGGATAACCTCTGACTTTGATTTTAATTCTTGGTAGTTCAACAGCGGCAACATATCCTTTCACGTACCACCAATGGGAAGTTCAAATATCATGCACTCAAAACTTCAGGTAAGAGAATAAAGACTCGTTGATACGGTTGCCACTAGGGACTCGTATCTTGAACGTTTGTTTTAAGGTTTACTAATGGTGCCATAGTTGCTATTTTATAAGGAATATCTGCGCGTCGCAATTCCGACGGCCAACTTAGTCTCCTTTGATTGGGGTCTGACAGGGGTAATGGAAAATGTAAGTTAGTCTCTTGCCCTTTCTAGCTAGTATGCTTTATCTCCATACATGTGCATTCATTTGCTTATCACATGCTTGCCTGATGCTCTTTGACATCTCACGGCGCCACCCCAAATAGGACCAGAAATAGTTCCTCCCTGGGATTCGGAATCCTCCGTGCCATTTCCGATATTCTATATCAGATCTTGTCTTTGCCATTTAAAGTTTTAGGGGCGTCACTGCCTCACGAGCATCTCAGTCCATCGTGACTGAAAAGACCACATTACCCACTCTGACCACACATAAAATTGGCATCCTAATTTATTTTAGCCTGGAATTGATTGATATTGCTGTAAACAAGCTGACTTTGGCTTGGATAGTACTCGCTTTTCCACCGAGCCGTGTGAAGTTTCTGGGCGTTGTAGGCATGCTAGAAGGGGCCAATTTTGGGACCATAAGCAAATATTAACTTTGGTGGAAAGCTTGTTTATATACACGACTTCCCTTATTTAGTCAAGGCTTCAGTGCCCAATGAGTTCGGCATGCGTCTTTGTGACTTTTGCCAGGACCTCAATTTAGATCAGCGAATATTGGCTCGACTCGATAACGTCGACTTTTCAACGGCAAAAGATGTCCGCTTTGTTTATTCTAGGGGTGGGACGTTCCAGGAGGATAGCGGCATTGGCCTATTTGGACTATCTTCAGCTGTGAATAGCCTTGTAGGGCGCGCCTTATCATTAGACCGTTATAGGGTCGATGCAATTGTAAGTAAAATACTAACACTTTGAGTGACATCAAGAGTTAGAGCCTCTTCTGTGGCTGTTTATACAAGCATGATGCAAACTGTTTCATTGTACAGCTTTTTAAATGTTGTACTCGGAAGTAGCACTTGTCTAGTACAATTTAGTTTTCGCGGTTAGAGGCTAACCTTGCTAGACCTCGTCCCTGGGTGCTTTGAACTCTTCTTTTCAGAGAACAGTTTATAGAGCACTCACTGGAAGTAAGAATAATTCGATTGATAAAGGTTATCTTTTAACAAAGTCTACTCAGATCCACTAGTTGGAGGATCTAGTATTTCTGGTAAGAGCTGCGTCTTCGATCTATGAGGTTGATTTACAAAGTGGATTTACAATATTGACTGGGTCATTTTATCGATTTAGATATTGCGAGTAGATTCAAGGTTTACTATCCGTCAAAGCGCACTGTTATAAATTCAAAAGGGGGCGCTGTGGTAAGCTTTCACAATAGAGATGATATTTTTCTCGAGTGTAGAGATTGCGGAGTAGCATATACTGACGGGGTAGAATGCTGGAACAATTTGCTTCGGTGCGCAATACTGGAATAGCGATACTCGGGCCGGTCGAGACTTCCCTCGAACCACTCTGTATGACTGTGCAAGCACTAGAAAAGGCTGTCTTATGCATAATAAGGTGAGTGACATCCACTTATGCGAATTTTCCATTTAGTCTTTAGCCGTGTAAAAATTACGTTTAGCGGCAGCGGCTAGCGCAGGCCAGAGAAGAAGTCGTTCAAGGCACCTTACCAGCTAAATCAAAATATCATCACATAGGGTGTGATTGATATATTCATTAGAGAAATCTCCCTTGTGTGGTTTTATTTTTGATTGGTCAATTGGTTACTTAGTAGTTACAGCTAGCTGGTTTACGCTTAGCCCCGTACCCCTCCTCCATGACCGGGACTAAGTGATATCTATTATATATTGTCTTTTGTGTACGTCTTATGGCCCACTATGTTTGTCTACAATATTCTATTGCCACTCATCTTCGTTCAGGACTCCGCTGTACGAAGCGGAGTCCTGAACGAAGATGAGTGCACTTTGCTGTTGCTTTGTTCGCGAAGAATCTAGACGCAGAGCCTTTTGCAACTCAATTTTGATCTATTATGATTAGCTCTACCTTCTTACTACTGTGGCTTGAATCTACAGATAAACTATTCTAAAGGTGACCCCACCACGTTGCTAGAATTGGCAAAAAAAAAATAAACTTTCATTGTACGGATTAACTCTCAAGCTGCATCCGATGAGCTATTATGACCAAGCCGCTGCCGGATTCCGGATTACAATGACTCTAGAGATCTGGCTCATGTGCTCTTGGCTTTCCACACAACTCGAATTTAAGCCTCACTTTACAAATTTATCTGAAAAGCTGAGAATAGACCTTCTTCCTGCCGCCGGCTCTAAAAAGACTAGATGCGTGAATAAGCAAGATACATTCAGAGAAATGCTAACAGTAAATCATATTTAGGTGCTGTATCTACATCCTGGACCGAGTGTAACGGTCACAAGGGATCCTTTTACAAGCAAAAAGGCTGATCTAGTGGAGTCTCACAGCTCTGAAACTAAAGAGCGTATATCTCTTCTTTATGTTGGTAGCGCCAATCTGTCAGCTAGCGCTTGGTGAGTAAGATATAAAGTAATAGGCGCAAACGGCTCGCTAAAGTCCCAACGGGATGAGGCGGTGTCAACCAGTCTCGGCGAAAGCGGACTTTTAACCTATTGCAACAATGAAGTCATGGTTTTCATCTTTACTAACCACCTCGGAATTAAGGGGGATGCTGTTCCGAGAGGGAAAATTACGAGTTCGGTGAGTTTAAGCTTTGGGAGTTTTCAGTATTTCTCTTCGTTAAAGGGTCACTTGTGGATATACTGTATGCACCTGTGCACAATCAGAGGAAAATAGGGGCTGGGCGATCAGGTAACTTTAACGGTGGCATGTCCTTTTGAAAAGACTGTGAGGATAGTAAAGGTGAAGCAAGAGAAAAGCCAAGGCAAGGCAAGGCAAGGCAAACAAATAAGAGTTTGAGCCTCTTTTAAGCGGAAGTTAGAATCCAGTTGCCGTGTGTTGAGCGGCTGAGCTGCCGCGCCTCTTGTCCCCATTCTACCCACATTTCTTCGAGCAGATCACTTTGTTGTCGTGTGTTGCTTTGATGCCTTCTCTATTTTTATCGCTCTTTGTGATGCAGCATGTGTTGCGTATTGTGCGTTACTGCGCACAGTGACATAGTCTCGGCAAGAATTTACTGACTGGCGATAGAAATTGGGAATGCGGCGTTTTGATTTCTGTTGAGGAGGTGGACACAGATACAATTTCATTGGGGAATGAACGAATGTGAGTGCAAAATCTGGCTGTTTCAGCCACCATATTCCTATTTTCGGTAGAAGATTTCGGCAGAAAGAAATGAACCATCATAGAATACTAACAATTATAAGAAACTTTCCAGTAAGGTTCCGCGAACAAGTACGAGTCACTGAGGTTGGGGGTCCTTGGACACAATAGATTGCGAGGCATTACTGTTTTTTTCAATAGGCGCAGTTTTATTGAATAATACATCACCGACTTCCTCTATTAGTAATGGCTTCGAAATCCGGACCCCTCCTTTCTCTTTCTTTTCGGGATATTCCTTTGCGATGGTGCCGCGTCACTACCGGTATTATTGATTGCCCCTGCTCCTCCCCAACTCTTTTATCCCAGTGACTCGTTATCTATATTGCGATTGTAGACCTTTGCCTTTCTACAAATGCTTCTTACCGGAACGTATAAGTTTCATTTACGAAAGGCAAGAAAAATTATTCCGCCGGGCGGCGCGGATCACGCCGCGTACCAAACGGCGGATCGCTTTAGAACCCTGACGGCTCCATCATTGTGGATATTATGATTTTGGTACTGGGAAATTGTTCCATTTTGCAAATTTGGTACGGTTCTACTTGTTAATTTATGGCACTTTTTGAGATTCGAAGGCTCTGCCAACTGCTGCGCAATTTCTCTTCTATTCTGCTAAAAGAGCATTTCGGGGACCATAGTTTTTGTTAGGAGCTTTCGCTTGTGTGAATCATTGCTTTTTGCTGGTTTGTATTTCCTAGTTTTCTCGATTTGGTTGCTTCCCCTTTTTTTCATCTTCTGGCTGTGGAATTGATGCCCAGCTTCTTTTTTTTTTTTGTTGGCCCTGTTTCTTCAGAATGCGGCTTGATGAATTAGTGCGGCTGTTCTGATTTGAGTTTTAGAAGTAAAGGTTAATGCCTCAGATGAGCAAGAATCTCCGCCATTTTGGTGGCCAGTGTGTTGTGCCGTTTGGTTTAGCTGTCAATGACTATATTAACGTTTGTCCCGCACCTTGTTTTTCGATACCGCCAAACTGGGAGCGTTCTGTTATTTTTGCTTTAGCTGCTGTCAGTATTTGGCTTTTGTGTTGAGAAACCGTTTTTAACTCCAGAAAGCTCAAGAAATCAGCCATCGACACTCACATATCGCGCATTTGAGGATTGACGGTGTAATTCTATAGTGTAAGTATTCCTTCGATTTCCTATGTCTTGTTTTGATTGTTTTGATTCACGATCAAATTATGAAGTACATTCCCTTCCGATGCTAACTACAATAAGATAGAATTTGCAATGAACCAACGCGAGTACGGTATAATGCAGCAGCAGCAGCAACAGCAGCGTCAGTCTACACAGTCTCAAAGTTCTCCCCGACAATCAGGCCAGAGGAGCTCTTCTAGAAGTCACCACCTTGTCTACGAAGCTGACTCTGACAACACTGAACCACAGCCGTCTCTATTGACCTCCACAATGGCCACCGGATCTGTTTCTGCAAGAACTAGTATCTCCCGCGGACAGACTAGTTTCTCTGAACACCAGCAGCAACCCCAACTGAAGAAGCTAGCACAACCTCAGTCACAACTCACACATAACAAGTCCGGATCTAGTCTTCAGACAGGATCGAGTCAGACCACTCAACCAGCAACGACCACAACGCCTCGTCCTGCTACCACTAGTTTGAACTCGAAAGCTACCTCGCAAACTCCAGCCCAACAGACACAACCCGCAGCACTAGCTCCTACGTTTGTTGGCTATGTTGCTTCGACTCAAGATGCTCTTTTACTTTTTGAGGCTTGTCTACGTGGCGCTCTGCATCCTGTCGCTCGACGACCACACGATCGAGAACGAGAGGACTTGATAAAGTCTGGTTCTGTACTCATCTTTGACGAGGATAGCAGTGGGATTAAGCGTTGGACCGATGGTATTGCCTGGTCTCCTAGTCGTATTTTGGGAAACTTTTTGGTATATCGCCAGTTGGAGAAGCTACACACTCGAGGCGGAGATAAAAAAGCCTCCAAGCGGGGAAAGCGACGCAAGACAAGGACCGAAAGTCTAGCCAGTGACGAAGTGCAGGGTCTCAACCAGTTGCCTGTTCCTCTATCAGCTGTGGCGGCTGCTGGTCACACGCCTCTTCCAGTAGCTGCGATAGCTCGTCCTGGACAACGACAGCCATATCAACACCAGGCTACACATCAGTCTGCTAATGCTACCCTTGCTCCTACTTCTCATGATATGCTATTGCAGCACACGGCAGGCGGCGCGATTAAAGAGTCTGAACAAAATATAGAGCGTGCTTTAGTTGGCTCGTTGGTCGACTCTTATGGATTTAAATATGATGGCTTGATTAAAAAGACAATAAGTGTGTTAGTTAATGGCATTTATCATCATTTGGTTAGCTATTATAGGCCAGAGGATGTCATCGACGGCACACTGAAGACTCCGACTGATGTTGAATTCCTTCGTTCTCTTCCAATTTCACCGGAGCTCACCGACAGACAGAACTTCAGAATTCCTCCTGATGAGGCTAACAATACAGTTGAGCATGGTCTTCGCAACATGTCGTTTAACGTGCAGTCTTATGGTTCTGGAGCTGCCGGCGCCTCTGGAGTTCCACTGCAACAGAGTATGACAGACCCCTACGAGTCCTACAAAAACATATATAAATATGATTCACCGCAGATGCAGATGGGTCTCTACTCCCAGCCCTACTCATTTATCGGCTCTTCATCTCAGCAGTCTTCTTCAGCTGCACCAGTGCTGGCACCTACAGCTAACTTGTATACTATGACGGGAGGAACATCGCACTATGAGTACTTACCTGGAAATTACGATAGTTCTGTCAATCCTTACCTTAATGGCAGCTGGTTTGGTTATGGCCAAGGACAGTCACAGGGACAGAGCCAACAGTTGTCGACTTCTCCATCTCAGGTCGGGTTATCTAGCACTTCTAATCAGAGCACTCAATCGCTTACAGTTGATCAAACTAGCCGTACTTACCAGCAAGCTTCTTCCGGGCGAGCTCAGCAACCACAGACGCAGGCGCCACAACATCAGCAGCAGACCCAACAGCAGACACAACAACAAAATCTACACTCACAAAGACAGCCAACTGGCTCTTCATTTACTGCCTCGACTGGTTCGCCTACAGTCAAGCGCGACTATTCGTTTTCTCACCAACTGGGCTCGCAGGGCAGTTCACAAACAGGCTCTAGCAACCAGAGTGACTTTCTTTCATATTCCACGACACCGTACCCTCGGTCTAACCTAATGGTTCATTCGTGGATGGACCAACAACAGCAGCCAAGGCAGATGCCCGCACCGGTATCGTACGATGTCCTGCAACCATCGTCATCGTCTCAGTCTGCTAGCAAGACGAATACACAACAAACTTCGAGCGGTCAAGCACAAGGCTCCGCACAGCTCACATCGGGCCAGAAGCGCGACGATACGCACTTGGCATCGGTCCAAGGTTATCGTTGAATTTAAATGTACACTATTAATAATGGTAATTATGGGATTTAAAAGTGAATTGACATTTTACGTAGTTTTATAATTTCAATTTCAATCACTCTGCTTTGCCAGCTGCAGAGCGTCGTCGACAGAAATGAAGGTGCATCCCGCGCTGGTCAGTTCTTTTATCGCACGCTCCTCGCCGACCGAATCGACTGGAGCACAAGCATCGCGGACAATGGCCACTTCAAAGCCACGCTTGCGAGCATCTAGAGCGGTGCGTGCAACACAGTAATCAAGGGCCAGCCCACATACCGCGACGGTATGTACATGTGCCGACCGTAAGAAAGCCTCTAGTCCCGAGTCTGTCTTTCCAAACACATCTGTGAAGGCAGAATAAGCTTCCATATTTTTCTCTGTGCCCTTGGCAACATAGTAAGCTGATGACGGGACATTGTCTTTCAGTCCGTCCATGAGCTCAGCTCCCCAAGAGCCTGCGACGCAGTGGACCGGCCACAGACGCAGATCTAAGAATGTTCCATCGTCACTACGCACGGTGATGGTATCGAGAAAGGGACGCAGTGGCGGAGTTGCAAACGAGATGTGATCTGGCGGGTGTTGATCTTGTGAAGCTGCGATAGCCTTCCAGGGTGCCTGGGCCAGCCGAGCACACGACTCAGCAACTTCGGGGGCACCTTTACCTTCATTGACAGCCAGACTTCCTTTGGGATGTCCAAAGTCGTTTTGAACATCGACGATGATGAGCGCTGGCATTTGAATGGGTTTTGTCGCTGTCGATAACGATTTCCCAAACCATTCCAAAATTTTGATCCCTCCGAACAGCTTTGTTGGAAGCGATTTTTCAGTGCTTCCTTCTTTGAAACGAGGTGATTTGTTTGGATCCTTTAATCCAAGCTTTAACCAATCCGCGAGTCCGCCGGAACCCCGCAGCGGGGTTATAGTATATAGTACTGACTTTTATCCGCCATCCGATCTTTTGTCTTTGTCTATGCTGAGCCTTCGCCGGCCGTTGCGCTTTCTCGTTCTCGGGCCTCCGGGTGCAGGCAAAGGTACGCTGACGCACCGGCTTGCGGACATCATATCGCCCAAGCTCGAAGGTGTCTCGGCAGGCGACTTACTCCGCCGCGAGATTGCAGATCAGACCCCAATTGGACTCCGTGTGAAGGCTACTATGGCTTCTGGTGGTCTAGTGTCTGATGAAACAGTGCTGGGCCTTTTAACGCGCGAGCTTGGAAATCGCGGCTGGCTCGTACCTGAATCGTCGTGGTTTCTCGATGGCTTTCCGCGCACAGTAGCTCAAGCCAGTTCTCTCGAGACCGAATTGGCAAATTCAAATACTCCGTTGACGGGCGTACTTAATATAAATGTACCCGAGGCAGCTCTCGTGGCACGTATTGCCGCTCGCTGGATACACCCAGGATCCGGTAGAGTCTATAACATCGACTATAGTCCACCAAAGGTGCCCTTTACTGACGATGTCACCGGCGAGCCACTAGTACAACGCCCAGATGACAGGCCTGAAACCGTGCGTGCTCGTTTGCGCGAGTACCATACAAAAACTGCTCCACTGGTGGAGTTCTATAAATCCCGATACCCAGGCTTAGTACGAACCGTGTCGGGAGAAACTTCTGACGAGATATTCCCAAAGATTAGAGACTGGGTTACTAGTGGCTTTACATGAACAGCTTTGTTCAGCTGTTGTTTAATGAGTTTGATGTGGTAATGATAAAATGGTATATAAATTTACTCTATCCTAGTCCTCCAATGACGGAACACGCTTTGGGCTCGCTCAAAGTTGCTGCGTGCGTACATATCCCGGGCCCGCTGGGCACAGTGCTGATACGAAAAGAGTGCTAGTTGCCATCGTCTGAGCGCCTCGGTGGTGCGTGCTTTCTGTCGACTCTCAAAAAACACCGCAGCTTCAGAGTTCTGTAAAACATTTCTTTGATGCTTTGCATGCCAAATTGATAGATGCCGGTGCTTAATATTCGTCGTACGCAATTGACCTGCTTTGATGCGGTTTTGGCGGTTTAGCTTTGCACTTTGACGCCACTTTCCAAAGGTCTGTTGACGACGATGTAGTTCCCAACGTATAACAGCCACCTTTTGCAAATTTTGTTTATTGATCAATTGTCGACGAATGCCTGCATGCGTCTGCTTAATCAAAGTTCTCGCGTAGAACCGGTCGGCAAGCTCTTGCTGTTCTAAAAGTGATTCTGTCTTGCCCCTCCAGTATGCGCATACTTTGGTTGATGCAAATGACAATCTGAACCAGTCAGCTTTGATCCCGTCAGCAGTTTGCTTGTTCCAGTTGCCAAGTATAGAGCTAGTCAGTTCAAGGAGATTCTCATCATTCAACAAAGCAGCTTGTTTATTCATTTCGCGGATTTTAGTGGACTGTAGTCGCCAAACAAGCAGACAGCGCCATGCAGATAATCGTCCAGACTCTTCTCGGAAGTGACTAGAGGCAGATTCAGCAACCTCAAACTCGCGTGACCGCAACTTCCAGACTTTAACAGTACGATATACCACCGAGTTTTCGTAAACACGATCAGCTCGCTTATCTGCAAGTGCTAAGCTGGCGACCAGTCCGCGCCAACGACCCAGTACTCTTCGTGCTTTCATTTGATGCAGTTGAAATGCAGCCGCAGCACAATCACGACTAGATCGAGCAGATTTCCAAACAAGAGGCGCGACACGCTTCATTAGTTGCTGCTCTTCAAATACACTTGCCGCAGCTTGGGCCTCGTGTGTGGTTTGCATACATTTGCGCCAGCGCAAAAGCATACCGTGAGCATGTACTTCAATGGATGATTCATAATAAACATTAGCTTCACCAAGTAAAACAAGTTGATGACCTAGAGCTTCTCTCCAATGTTGCAGTTTTCGGAAAGCATTTTCATGAAAAGACAGGTCCTTAAACAAATTCGCTAAAGTTTGTCGATGCCAAGAACGAAGCAATGATTTGCCATCATTGAAAATTATTTGATTGAAAGCGGCATCTGCTATCGACTCGCGCTGCCTGAGAGTGTGCACCTGAGTTCGCCATAGTTTTAAAGCTGACTGCTTCAAAGCAAGATTTTGACTTGCTTGATGCTCGCGTAAAATATACTGCCTTTGGAAAGCGGCAGAAGAAACTCGTGAAATACTAGAAATACAATTCAAGACAATCTTGTGCACAGCTACTTCTTCGGCAACTGCTAAGGCATCCAACAACGTTTGCGATTGATTTCGCCAGTCCGATATAAAAGTCCGCAAAACCCGATGATCGTCACCTTTACGTTGCATTTCCCCAGCAGCTGAAAGATCCAAAACGTCGTTAAGAGCTTCAACCCAGTGAGAAAATGTCTCCAACCGTAGTCGAGCCCCGACTCGTTCCCTTACAGCGGCCTCAGCGCGACGGAGATGGTTGGTCCTGGCGTTGAATCGCTCGAGCTGCAATATACTAGCACTAGACCTCCACTTTTCTAGTATTCGACGTGACCGACGCTTTTGATGCCGTATATTCAGCTCAACAGCCTGCTGCTCAAAATGGTTGTTTAAAAACATCAAGTAATCCCATCGCCTCCAACTTTTAGCCATTAGACTATTTAAATGTGCAGTTCGATAGGCATCAGCAGTTAACACCATGCCACCACAATGCTCCAGGCCACGGAATGCACTCCCGAAAAACATGCCACGTAATCCATCAAGATAGAATTTACCAGCAAACAGCTTTCGTTTACTATAGTCTTTAGTACGTTCACCCCAGACTTTAATCGCCATTCTAGCTAGCTTCTTCTGAGCCAGACCGGCGACCTCCTTGGCTCCACTTTCGAGAGCAGAAACTGTAGCGACACGTCCACGCCAGATATTTAAAAACTTTCGAGACTCCATGATTTCAACATCAATCAATTTTTGTTCTAGGGCGGTCTCTATTCGTTTGATCCTCCATCGAATCAGGTGTTGCCGCAAAAACTGGGCGTCTGCCTGGTATACGGCATTTTCAACTTCATTTCTAGAATTCACCCATAGTATGAGTCCATTCTTAGTCAGTTTTTTTACATAAACTTCGTTTGCAATCTTCCGAGCCTCCTCATATTCAGATTTCAGATGTGTCCAGATATCAAAACCGAGTCGTAGGGTGTTATGCCTATCAAACTCCATCGCCAAAATATTTTGCTTTGAAATATGAGTCCGTCTATCATGCCACAAAAAAAGGCCAGCGTGCAGCAAGCCCCGGCTTTGCTGTCGTTCCAAGACAATATCTCTTTCACGCAATACCCAATTATGAAATGCCTCAAGAGATAAGCGATTCTTCGAAACATCTTTGAATTTGGCAGAAGCTTTGTACATTGCATCTATTGTTGTGAGCCTGGTCTTCCATTGGTTCCATGTTGCACGCTGTTGGGTTTTCACGCAAGCCGCATCAAACTGCTCAGCTTGAAGGTAAAGAGTATCAATTATATTGAAATGATTTCGCCAGCGATACCATCCTGCATTTTGAACTGTCGTATTGGCAATGGATTGCGCGACCATGTTCATTTCCAAATTATCGTCATAATGTGATCTCCATTTTTGAAGCTGTCTCTGCAAGACAGATTTTCCAAGTTGGAATTCAGATTCAACAAATATCTGATCAAGCGTTTGTACCCGCGAAATTTCACTTCGCCATTTACCCCATGTTCTGCGTACAGTAGGAGACAAATACTCGCTAGAGCGTTTAGAAAGTCGCCATTTATATATCAATGTTATCAGATATTTTTTTTGAGTTTGAGAATAAAGCACATCAGCTGCCGCTCGTGCTTCTACTAGCCATTTCATCGCTTCCAAAATATGTTGAAATCCTTGCTGCTGTCGTTTTAGATCAAAGTTCAGCGATGCACTTTGCTCTAGCTGCAAAATGCTGCTTGCTGCTTGCCGCCAGGTAGCTAACCGTGCACGCTTCGAAACGAGATCTTGCAAAAACTGGCCGTCAGAAGCACATTCACGAAAAAAGTCGGTAGCCTCAGTCCAAAGAGAGATGTAATGTTTCAAGAGACGTTTTTCAACAATCACTCTGACCTTCAGAGCTTTCGAGTCAAGAACAGCGAGCAGTTGATGGCGCTTCGTTTGCCAAAACAGGAGGTAGAACGCAAGAAACCGAACATCACTGTCATAAAGTGATAGCCAAAGACGTTGTAAAAGTCTCCATCGTTTAAATTCACGACCTTGAATAACCTCATCCTGAGAAATCTCGTGTTTGAAAAGGCGAGCCTCTAATCGCCAGGTATGCAATGTCTTGGAGATAAGATTTTTATAACGAAATTCAGAAGCAGCCTTAGCTTGAAGTCTATTAAGTTAGTAAGCCAAATTTCATTAGCTCCTCATACATACAATTTGAAATTCCAATTATTAAAAAAAGATTGGCGTAAGCTGTTGTTCGATTGGAGAGTGAACTTTTGTAGAAGAGCGGTAAGATGGTGCTGCTGCCTCCAAAGAATCCAATTTTTGAATAAATTTCGACGTTGTGAAAAGCTTTTAGCGACACTGGTATCGTCTTGATGAGTAGTAAGGCACATACTCCATGTCTTGAATGCTTTAGAGAGAACCGCCGGCCGTTCAAATTCAAAAGCTTGCTTTTGATTAATAGTATAATCACGATATCTAGTCAGCCAGAGTCTAAAGTACATATTTGATCGATCTTCAACATGATGCAGCTTTGTATCCATATATCTAGTCTTCCAGCAGACAAACACACGGAAAATTTGATTTCTGAGACATATTTCTTCCATGGATCGAACACTATTAAGACGATCTTTCCATGTTTTAAAAAAACTAAGCTTCAGCCGATGGCTATCGTGTACGTGAGATTCAGCAAATTGACCTTCTGCAAGAGCCAAGGCATCTTGCCATTTTTTGAAGGAATTTATCAAAACAATTGCATCAGTTCTTTTAGTTAATCGGTCTTCTAGCCTTTGAATCTTTCCTGTCTTTTCAAGCCAGATATCAAGTGCTTGTCTGACAAGAACCAAATAATCGTGCCTCTTGCCTAAAGAGGCCAAGCTTTCAGAATGTTGAACCGCCCCCATCGTTGCACTGAGCCATATTCGAAAATACTGTCGTTTTACACGTGAGTTTGCTACCCATAGCCGTCGAGATAAAGCGAACGCTCGTTCTTTGCGCACATCAGTGGTCGTAGATAATTGCTTCTGTTCGATCAAGCGCGAGAGTTTTGACAACCATTCACCAGGAGGCCCAGCCATACGAGATATTCTAACAAGGAGCTTGAACAAGACTTTGTCATCAGACGCGTCAAGGTCATGGTCGGCTAAAACAATGTCATACGCGTAAAAAACAGAAACAAAAGAAGTCGGAGCATCAGAATGTTCGGCAAGCTGTAGGATTTGTCGTATTATTTGTAGTTCTATATTGTTAGACACGATTATCTAGAAGGGGTAGCTCTTACCTTGTATCGAATATATGTGATTTGACTCTTCCCCAAAGTCGTCCCCATTGTTCCCATAAACGACATCATATAAATAACGAGTGTGCTGCTCATCTGTAGCCGAACTCTCTTCGGACAGATCAGACAGATCCGACATGGCCCATCGCAGTGGATGAGTGGAGTTGGAAGAAGAGAAAAAGAAAGTTAACTCGGGAAATACAGTATTTCAAGAAATATAAACTACAATTGAGAGAAATAAAAACAATAATATAAGTATTAGTAAACTCCATCCGAGATTCTGGTCAATTCAAACTTTATATAAACAGGTAAACATACTAAGCATTCAAGCAGTAAAGACAGCAATCAGCTAATATCAATCTATTATGATTAATTCAAACAGCCGTATATTTTATTCGTGACATCATTAAAAGGGCAGTATAATTAACAAGAGACCTTGACGGCTTGACGGACACTCAAGCAAGAGACCCCGTCCATAAGAAAGACTTGGTGGCCCATATTACCGTCGAAATATTCTCTCAGAAACACCTTGCCATACTATTTGACTCGTTAGCAGCATCCTTGAGAGCTTGACATTACGTACTTCCGTAGGCAAACCGGCGGCCAAAGTATTTAGCTACCAATGGAATAAGAATTAGAGTTAGTAACCGGTCGAGTTCACGAAGTGACTCTTCCCACTCTTCTTGTGCTTCGTCATAGCTGTCGTCTGAGTAAATGTCATCGCTGCTCGAGTCATAGGATGATTCGATCTCCGAGCCATTACTATTTTTCGAATCAAATTGACGAAAAAGAACACTGCTAACTGACCCATTAAAGTTAGATAAAACACCAGAAGGTGTTTCTGCTGAAGCCATTTCTTGTGGGTCTTTCAAAGGATTCTTCGAAAGCTGAGTTGTGAGGATACGCTTGGTGCTTGACCACGCCCACGCCATGTTAACCGGCTTTCTGCCCGGACGGCCGAACAATGGTGTCGAAATATATGCTCGAGGTCAATGGAATGAGACACGAATATTTGTGAGTATCAAACTTTCTCTAGGCTTTCAATTGGATTTCTGTTTAGCAGGTTCTGACTGTAGAACAGGCCTTTTGCTCGGGAAATAATGTTACCATTTTACAGGACTCGCAATGGGTAGTTCAGACATTATGCTTGGAGCATGATGCTACAGGAATTACATTTTGCGATCAGTCAGGCAAGGTAATGAATGACCAATATTAATATCAAGGGTGTGCTAACTTGCTAGATGGCTGTTATTTCCGGTTCCTCTATTATTATATACGGCTGCAATTACTCTAGAAATGTTGATCTTTTAAAAGTATGTACTTAAATATTCTTGGAAGCATTCTAATAACAGACAGTGGAGAGAGTTGATTCGACTGAATCTCGACACTGTGCCGATTTTAATATCCTGGGGTGCTAATAGTAACGAAATTATAATATATGGAGATCATATACAAGTTTGGAATATTGCTTCACTATCCAAACCTTTAAAATCGTGGACAAAAAGTCTTCCTCGTCCGGTATACCTAGCCAGCACCGCTCCTGATTCCACTTTTCTGGCGACGGCTGCCAAGTTTGACCGATTAGTAAAGGTATGGCTACGCCTATCATTTGATTCCAGTCACGTTGATTTTGATTTCACCTACTTGGCTCATCCGGCTCCAGTTAGTTGGCTGCGCTGGCGAAAACTCTCAGACAGCACTCAAGCTACAGACAATGTTTTATATACATGTGCTACAGATGGCGTCTTTCGCATCTGGGGATTTTCTGAGCGGCTGAGGAGCAATCAATTTTGCATGCTTGCTTCAGTAGACTTATTTTCAATCTTTCCTCGGACCTCGATTGGATCTTTCGAGAATCGGCCTCATTTTGTAATTGACAATATTGATTTTAAGCGCGGAGTTGAAAGTGCTATTCAGAGAAATGGATCTATGAATTCTCCCTCTATGAGGAGACTCTCGGCTCTCATTGCTCGCAACCCTGATATTCTTGTTGTCATGGACAGTCACCATCGAATGGCTACACTAGGTATTGAAAATGTCGGAACTTCTAAGCTCTACCATATCTTTGATATTTTTAAAGATACCGCTGCAACGAAGCCACTCGCTCATATTCAAGGCACGCAAGTCTTCTTCGACGCCGTCTATCTTGATTCAGCTCGTAAAAGCGAAGCGGAGAAATCAGTTGACTTAATATTGCTTGCCAATAGTTGTGGACAGGAGATTCGTCTTTTCACAATTCAACTGGATCGTTTTCTTGACCCAGTCTCGCAAGAGGATGAAAGCCGGGTCAAGTTTAGGAACCTTCTTACTGGTCATGACAAGTCTATCCAAAAATTGACTCGCTCTCACAACGGTCATACTCTTGTTAGCACAAGTAACTTTAGTGAGAATCGTGTTTGGTCGGTTCGTAAAATCGCTTCCAAGTCGGGCATTTCCGGAACGGTGCTGGAACCTCACAGTGTTTTCATGGCACCAGCAAAGGTCGATTTCGTTATCACTTTTGATAGAGGTCTCCATATTCTTACCATTGACTCTACCAATACATTACATCTATGGGATTCTTCAGAAAACATTTGCATTGACATTGATACAATAAAGCTAGATTCAGGAAAGATCATACTTTCCTTTTTTTCTGTTCCAGACGAATCAGCAGACATTCAACCCAAGGTTGCCATAGTCTACAACGATGCTACCGGCTCTATTTACTCTCTTGAAACGCCTTCCGAAGGTCGGCCGAATGAGTGTAGACTCAAGTTGTTTTCAGACTTTATTATCAGCGAACCGCATGAAATCTACAAGGCATTTTTTATTGATCCGGTCGGCTCTCATCGAACTCTTGACCATGGTTTTTTTGATGCCTATCAAAAAGAAGTTTTAACTACAGTCACCGAAAGTGGCATCATTAAAAATTGGACAGTACAGTTATTGCAAAATGGTTCGGAAAATAGCGTCAAATGGCTCCAGACAACGAAAATCAATTCGGACATCAAAAACATCAAGCACCTGAGTGGCAGCTCGATCAGAAAACTTGCAGTCGTCTCCGAAAACGCCAAAGGTCTAACTATCTGGGACTCTCGATCCGGAAATCTCGAATTCACTTTGAATTGTGAAGGTAGTAGTGAGGTTGCTGACTTGGATTGGACTGCAACGCCTGATCAGCAGAGCATTTTGGCTGTGGGACTGGGCTATAAAGTCCAGCTTTTATGTCAGATGCGATATGACTACATTGGGAAAACTCCTGCATGGGCCATATTCACTGAAATTGATATCAGATCGTCTACTCCTCATCCCATTGGAGATTCACTTTGGCTTCGAGATGGCAGTTTGGTGATTGGTTCCGGAAATGAAATGTTTATATACGACAAGCAACTATCAAATGTTCATTCTGTCTTACATAAGCTGGGTGCTCCTCATGCACGAAAAGTAGATACCATCTTTGATGTCGTCTCATTAGTTAACGGCCCACTGGCCTTTTACCATCCTCAGCTTCTGACGCAAGCTATTTTTGCGCAAAAGTTTGCACAAGTTGAGCTCATATTGATTCGACTATACAAAGAGCTTAAATATATTGAAAGTCCGGAGATGATTGAAAGTATGGACGCTTCCCTAGGTTTGACTGTCGAGGATTTGCTTGCTATAGACGAGGCCAAGCCAGCTGAGCGTAATTTCAATGGTACCGAGACTACTACTAGCAATTCTGTTTTGGATTATCATGAAGAGTTTACCGAAGAGATTGCTGAGAAGCTGTGCGAGAAATTGACAATCTTATCCATCCCATTTATAACATCGCATCAGCAAATCAGTCTGACAAGTATCATAAGCAGTATGGTGGATGTTAAGAAGCAGCAGGAAGCGCTCGATGGCAATGGTTTACGATATCTCGTCACTTTGAAGCTATATCTTGTCCGTCGAGACTTGAGTGTGCGCGCGATGAGATTTGGTGATTTCTGCTGGGCCTTCCATTCTGAGTCTCAGGATGTCTTGACCGACTTGGTGATTCGCTCTTTTTCTACGAAGATTAGATGGCCTCAGGTACGAGAAACAGGACTGTGTTTCTGGCAGAAGCAAACTGCGTCAATATGTAAACTGTTCGAGACATTGGCTCAAAACCATTTCTACACAGAAGATGGGCGTCAAGACCCTGTAGGTTGCACTCTCTATTATTTGGCGCTTCGAAAGAAGCAAGTTCTCTATGGTCTTTGGCGTACTGCTAATTTTCATCGAGAGCAAGCTAAAATGGTTAAGTTTTTATCCAACGACTTTTCCGAGGAGAGATGGAAGACTGCAGCACTAAAGAATGCATTTGCATTGCTCGGAACTCAGCGGTTTGAGTACGCTGCGGCTTTCTTCCTGTTGGGTGATAGTCTTAATGACTGCGTTCAAGTTATCATACGCAATATGAATGATATCCAACTTGCACTGGCTGTAGCACGAGTTTACGAAGGAGAGGAGGGTCGTGGACCTGTTTACAGAAGACTTGTGCGTGAATATGTTTTGCCATTGGCCTATACAGGCGGCGACCGCTGGCTCGGTAGCTGGGCGTTCTGGGTTCTCAATGACAAGGCTGCGGCTGTGCGCATCTTGATTGATTCTAGCGGTGCAGATTTACTGTATGCCAAACAGGGCGTGGAGCTTGCTGATAAAGCCATCGAGACAAAATCCTTTCTCTCTAATGATCCTGTTTTGGCAGTTCTGTATGCTGAGCTGCGTGAAAAATCGTTGCAAACGCTTGTCGGCGCTAGTGAAATACCAGGGCGGTTGGAATTTCAGTATTTAATTAATGTTTGTGCGGTGTACGATCGCATGGGATGCGACTACCTTGCGCTGGATCTGGTTCGACATTGGAAGTTCATCTCTCCGAGCAAGGTTAAGCAAGTTGTGAGTGAAATCTCGCAGTCAGAGAGTCTTGTTCAGCATCGCCGTTCTTCTTCTGTGACGCAGGAAGATCTTTCAGGCAAGCCGAAGAGCGATGAGGATCCTTTTTCAGAGTTTAAAAAGTATCAAGCCAAAATCACCAATGACCTTGCTCCTCCTGCAGCAGCTTTTGCCGAACCCGACATGAGTGCATTTGATTTCTGATTAACGATTTCTTGTTTTGTTTTGTTTTTAGATATTCGCATAGGTTTTGGTTTTGTTTCTAATATTTTTCGTAGTGTCGACGTTCTCGGTTGAGTTGGGACTTTGGAGGAAAAAAAAAATTTAGACTCTGTCTTCACAAAAGCGAAAATGGACTCGGATCACGAAGACTTTGAGGATCTTATTGAGAGCAAGAACGAGCTTGGATACACTTCTGATCTCACTGATGACAATGAGGTTGCCCTTGTTGGCTTGTTTGACAACAAACCCGAGGAATCTGCCGAAGCTCTTTTCGAACGTGCTAAGCAGGAAAATGGCTTTGACTTTCATCAGATCAGCAAGGATTTTGGTTAGTTGCTGCATAGATGTACTATGCTAAATCATTGGGTTAATTTTACTAATTCATTTAGACCTTGATTTCTTTGGAAAGATCAAGCTCATCAACTATGTCCGCAAGAGCGTCCGTAACAAGACTGCCTTAGATGTAGCTTCCAAGGCTTTCCTCGAAGGAGACGAATATCTCAAGCCAGTTATTGAAGATGACGCTCTACTTACTCTGCTTGATGATTTTAACATCGAGGATGAGCCTACGCAGCCCTCCGCTGTCGATGCTGAGGCTGCCGATCATGTTCGTGCTCTCGAGGACCAGATCAAGGCCTACCGAAAACTACTGAGTGAGCAGGACAGCCAGGACGCTCAGAAGTTTACAGATGACGAAAACTACTTTGATTCATACGCCTATAACGACATTCACGAGATTATGCTTAAAGATACTATTCGAACCGAGGCTTATCGTGACTTTATCTACAACAATAAGGATGTTTTCAAGGACAAGATTGTTCTTGATGTTGGTTGCGGAACCGGTATTTTGTCCATGTTTGCTGCCCGAGCTGGTGCCAAAAAGGTCATTGGCGTGGACAACTCTTCGATTTTGCAAAAAGCTCGCAAAAACGTGGCTGAGAATGGTTTGGAAAAGATCATTGAACTTGTTGGCGGCAAGATTGAGGAGGTTAAGCTTCCCGTTCCGCAGGTTGACATTATCATTTCTGAGTGGATGGGCTACGGTCTTCTCTACGAATCCATGCTTGATTCAGTGCTTTTCGCTCGAGACAAATATCTTGCTCCCGATGGTATAATGGCTCCCGCTGACACTCGTCTTTGCGTCTGCGCGATTGAAGACGATGACACCGTCGAAGATGCCAAGTACTTTTGGAACGATGTTTACGGCTTCCGCATGACGGCGATGAAGCGGGAGAATACTGATATTTTCTTGCAGTGTTTCTTGCCTGAGGAGATTGTCACAGACTCGGCAGTCGTTCAGTCTTTTGATTCATACAAAGTCTCTGTTGCAGATCTTGATTTCGAAGCTCCTTTTGTACTGACTGCTACTCGTGATGCTGTTATCAATGCCATCACCATCTATTTCGATACATTTTTCATGGCCGACCACACCGCCCGTGTTCCGTCTGATGCCTTGGCTGTGAACTGGCCTCCCAAGGCTGCTGGTGGAGAGCAGATTGGCGCCAACTCATTCACAACTGGCCCTGAGGGCAAGCCCACTCATTGGAAGTCGTGCGGTCTCATTCTCACCGAGACCATCAAAGTCTCCAAGGGTGACAAGCTTACGGGTACGCTTGCCTACAAAAAGAATGCCAATCACCGACGTGATATCGACATTTCCTTCTCGCTTTCCTACGCAGTTGAGGGTGAATCCAAAAATATTCTGTCATCTTACAAGATTCGCACCTGAGTAGAATCGTCCTATGTATATTAGATTATTACTGAGTTTTATTTTAAATATATATATAATCGTAGTGCAGGCTAATTTATCGATTTTTTAAAAAGCTTATTTTCGGATTTCTTTGGGTATTTATGGGAATTTTTTTTAAAAAAAAAAGTTGGCAATATCCTTGTTTGATATAATCGCCCGAATTTTACAGCTGCGTACTTTGGAAGCTTTTTATGGTAGATTAATTAAGAATTTTTAGTTTGAGGAGAAAGGAAAGTCTAAATAAGGCCTTTCTGTCGATCAGGGAGCAGATTTCAAACGTCTGAACGATCCCTCATCTTGACAACCAAAATACAACGGGCCTACTCAACCATGCCAAAGAGAGCCGTTCTCTTTTAGTCTGTGACAAAATCGGGATAGCGGTGTTTAACGTTTTGTCAAATTTCCTAACCACTTTGGTCTTCTGTTTCAGAAGTCATTCCTTGAGAATTCATTTCTTTGATAAGGTGGTGAAGTAGCTGCTGGCGTGGCTGGATTTTAGTTTCTATTTAATATTTCAACAGAATTACTTCTTTCTACGTGCTTTAGCTGGGCTGCGTGCGAACCAAAGTGCTAGATTGAGCAGCGGCGCAGTCAGCGAACGACAGTTGAGGAGCCCGTGTTTTAGATTTTCTCCGAATTTTTAAGATTTTGTGTCATTATTGATTTATTTAATTAATTATGAGTCTTTGTGGGGTATTAAAAATCTGTCAATTCGTGTACATTGTTTGGTATTTTCTGCTTCTTTTAAGAAAGCGCTATCCACTATCCCGAAGAGCAGGATCTAAAAGGTGGCTTTCCAAAATGATTATTTTCCGAGACTTTAAATGTTTTCTTACAACCTTGCTTGGGATCCAGGCGTTTATTTACATTGCATCTGCATTCTCTCCAGAGTGGCTCGACAGTGAAGTGCTTCAAGAGTGGACAGACAATACTTCTGCTACCGGTTCATACTCTCAGGGGCTAACAGAATGGACTCTTACATCTGGCCGGTTTCAAAAGAACTATTACCAAGTTCAACCCTACGTCAGCAATGGGTACATTGGCTCTCGGATACCAGTTGAGGGCTCTGGGTTTGTGTTTGCTGTAAACCCCAATATTTCTGATGGCGAGCAAGATCTTAATGGCTGGCCATTACTAAACCCGCGGTTTGCCGGGGCGTATATTGCTGGGTTTTGGGACTACCAGACCACCATCCCAGCCACCAACTTTCCAGAACTTTTGAAGAAGACTGGCGAAAGCATAATTAGTACCATTCCGCAATGGACGTCGCTGTTTGTTTCGGTTGGCAATGATGACTACCGTCCGGGTGTTGTGGGTGATGAGATTAAAAGCTACCAACAAACCTTAAACTACCGCAACGGCGTTGTAACCACTTTGGTCCGCTGGACACCGCCATCGAAGAACGGAACAACCATTGAGTTGGTATATGAGGTTTTTGCACATCGAGATATTCCTACCTTGGGCGTTGTTGCTCTCACGATCAATGTCTTGGGCAGCGAGGATGAGATTCTGGTCAACGTCAGCGACATTCTCGACGGCGCCGGCTCGATGCGTACGACTGATGGTGATAAGGGAGTTTTGGACAACGACTTTGATATTTGGACCAGTGTTCATCCTGAAGGCCTTGAGAATGTCACAGCATATGAGTATTCCACGCTGCGCGTTTCGAGTCCTCAAGTTGTAACCGACCGTGTGGCTAGCAGTAGGCTGGCAAGTTCAAATGGCTCTACTGCATCTCAGCAGCTCACTCTGAAAATGAGCCCTAGTAGCCCCATCAAAATAACCAAGTATGTTGGCATTGCAAGCAGCGACAACTACGACAACGCCTTTGATAAGGCACGTTTAACGGCGCTTGAGGCAGCCGACCAAACCTATTTCAGGCTGATGAATAGGCATATCAAAGCCTGGGAGGACCTTTGGAACGACACAGATATTGTTATACCGCGCCATTTTGAGATGCAAGTTGCTGCTCGGTCGTCGCTCTTTCATTTGCTGAGTGCTCTGCGTCCGGGGAGCGAAGGCGGCGGGCTTGGCGCAAGTTCGGTGGCCGTTGGAGGTCTGTCGTCGGACTCGTACGGTGGGCTTGTATTTTGGGATGCCGATTTGTGGATGAATCCGGCTTTGACTGCACTCTTTCCCGACTATGCGAGTAATATAAATAATTACCGAATCCGGCTGCACCAGCAGGCTGTGGAGAATGCGAGGGAGAATGGTCTGGCAGGCGCGATATATCCGTGGACGTCGTCGCGGTACGGGAAATGCACGTCTACCGGGCCGTGTGTGGATTATCAGTACCACATCAATGCGGATATTGTACTTTCTCTCTGGAGCTACTATTTAGCAACCAATGACACGGATTTTCTACGCGAGAAAGCCTGGCCGGTGATTCGAGATGTTGCCGACATGTACGTTTCCTATGTCGAATACAACCAGACGCTCAATGCATACGAGACGCACAATCTTACCGATCCTGACGAGTATGCCAACCATATCAACAACGGTGCCTATACGAACGCCGCTATTTCCAAGACGCTAGAGTGGGCCGTTCTTGCGGCTGAGATTGTTGGCGCCCAGGCGGTGTCCAACTGGTCTGATGTTTCTAAAAATATCTATGTTCCGCGGACAAATTTCAGCGAGGATTTGGTAGCTGAGTTTGATGGCATGAACGACAGTGCGGTTGTCAAACAAGCAGATGTGGTGCTGTTGACCTACCCGCTCGAGACGGAGCTTGTGAATGGTACGGAGCAGAAAGTGTCGTTGGACTACTATGGGGGCCGGCAGTCTTCAGACGGACCGGCCATGACCTATGCAATCTACGCTATTGATGCTGCTCAGCTCGACACCGAGGGGACGGCGGCGTATACCTTTTTGCTGAAGTCCTACCAACCGTATTTGAGAAAGCCATATTTCCAGGTATGTTTTTTTTTTCTTAATAGATCAGAGCTAATGAGTAAAAGATGTCGGAGCAGGTTGACGACAATTTCTACACCAACGGAGGCACGCGACCGGCCTTTCCCTTTCTGACTGGACACGGAGGGTATGTTCAGACATGGGTTTTTGGATTGACTGGGTATCGTTTCCGACCGGATGTGCTGTACTTGGATCCAGTTGCACTGCCACAGCTTGAGCCTGCAGGGTTTACTGTGCGAGGCTTACACTGGGCCGGAATCAAGTTTGATGTGAGTGTAAATACAGAGGGTGTAACTCTTACGATTACCGAGGGTCTGGATGGTGATTCGATTCCTGTAGTTGTTGGGACCCACGATCCTGTGCAGGTGCCTGTAGGCGAGTCCTACATCTTTGAACCGCGACGTCCCGATTTAGACGGGGATGCAGCAAAAAACCTTGTTTTGGGCAAGCCTGTGCTTTTCCGACCTCCGGAAAGTACGACCAAGTATGACTCGCTCGACGGAGAGGCCGCACTAACTGACGGGTCCAATGTCACGGTGTGGCAATCGCCGACGCTTGCCTGCGACAAGTACATTTCGCTTTACTTTGATTTTGGTGGATACAAGACTATTAGCGGTGGGCGGATTGTGTGGACAGATGAGCCGTCGCGGTTCAGCATTGGTGCGGTTGAGCTTGAGGATGTCATTATGGGCAATGATCCTCGTACATGGGCAGTTGATGTTGCAGTCGACAAATCGCAGGGAGGTGTGACTGCCTTTACGGGATCGCTCAGCGCGCGCCATGTGGAGCTGCGTCTGTGGGTACGGTGTACAAACGGCAGCAGTGAAGATACGATTCGAATTGCGGGTGTTGAGTTTTACGATTAGTAGTAAAAGGCTGAATTTGGGAAGTTACAGCGTAGAGACGTGCCCGTAACAGGACAACAAAAGAAAGAGATGGACTGTAGGGAGACTTTATACCCCATGACAACCCCATGCATCATATTGGTTTAGAGGGTGTGGCGTCAAATGCTTGGCAATCATGATGGTGACTAAACACTTTTGAGAGAGTATAGAGTGATCGGAGGAAGGAGGGGGTTTGAAAAGGGGAGAAGAGGAGTAGAGAAGTGTGTTGAACAGAGGAGAGAGAGAGAGGGGGGAGAACACCCCAGCAAAACCGAGCAGCTATCCCCTACACACACACACACACCCGACCCCACGTAACCAAGGGCGCAAAGCCAAGTGAAGAGGCCGCCTTTCCCAGTCGCTGAAAGTTTGGCACTTCCCAAGCAAAGCCAACTGCCCTTTCCGCTTTGGGTTGTGGTGCAGAAGCAATGGAAGGGGCAGGGTGGGGCAGGGCGTTAAAGGTGGGAGGGGCAGATTGAAAGCAATGAGGCTGTCAGAGAGTCAAGAGCAAATCAATTCAATTGTGATTTGGCTCCCGCATACGTACACTACTGACATGGGCCTAAATGGCGGACGAGGCTTTTGGAAAAAAAACGCGGGGTAGTGGCAAAAGTTGACACACAAATTAATTTATTTCTTTCTTTCATTTATTTTTTATATTTAAACCCCAAATCTTCTTGTCTTTGGCGTTGGCGATACACACCGGATGGAGAAAGCAGAGACTGAGCACGTCGACGTTGTTGCGTCGCGGGATCTTGGAGATGAGGAGCGGGAGTTGAAGTTGGCAGAAGAGCAGGTGTTGTTTGATTACACGCCAGAGGAAGAGGCTCGGGTTGTGCGCAAGACGGATATTCATTTGGTTATATACCTGGCTGTGGTGTACCTTTTTTCGTACCTAGACCGAGGAAATATCGGAAATGCAAAGACTGCCGGTATGGCGACCGATTTGAAGATGGATGATGGACAGTACCAGTGGCTGTTGACCATCTTTTACATTACTTATATTCTCTTTCAATGGGTGAGTTTTGTTCTTTCTTTTTTTCTTTTTTTTTTGTTTTTTTCGTGGGTTTGCCTAACGTTTGCAGTTTACACTATGTTGGAGGCTGTTTCCTGCAAAGTACTATGTATGTGTGGTGGTCATTCTCTGGGGTGCCATGTCTACGCTACAGGCCTGCGTGACAAACTGGTCAGGAATTTTTGCATTACGTTTCTTTCTCGGTGTTTTTGAGACTGCGTACGGACCAGGTGTTCCTTACTTTATGGGATTTTACTACTACAAGAAGCAGCTTGCCTTTAGATGCGGCATGTTTGTCGCTGCTGCACCGCTGGGAGGTGCAATCTCGGGCGCTATTGCTTATGGCATCACCAAAAACAAGCTCGCAATCGCTGGATGGAGAGCACTCTTCCTCGTTGAGGGTCTGCCCAGTGTTGCGCTTGGACTGCTAGCGCTCTACGTCGTACCCAACAGCCCTGAGACTGCACACTTTTATACTCCACGCGAAAAGGAAATTGTCAAGGTACGCATCGCCAAGACCGAGGGTCGGGTGACAACGTCCAAAAAGCTTGTCTGGAGCGAGGTGCGCGACTGTTTGCTAGATCCCATGTCGTGGTTCATGCCTCTAATGTACTTTTCCTTCAACGTGTCGTTTGCATCGCTTCCGATCTTTATGCCGACCATCATCACCGAGATGGGCTACTCGTCGATCAACGCACAGGGTTTGACAGCTCCAGTCTACCTGGCTGGTTTCATCACCTGTTTACTATGTCCTCTGCTTTCGGATCGTTGGCAGAAGCGCAGCATGTTTATGATTCCCTTGGCCTGCACTGCTGGCGTGGGTTACCTTTTACTTGCCACAGTCAAAACCATTGGCGTGCGCTACTTTGCGCTTTATCTCTGCTCGCTTGGAATGTTTCCGTGTATTCCTTTGTTGCTCGCCTGGCTCGAAGACAACCAGGGTACACAGACCAAGAAAGGTGTTGGTATGGTCATGATGCAGCTCGTTGGTCAGTGCGGCCCATTGCTCGGAACCCGTCTCTACCCAGCGCGCGAAGGTCCCCGCTACGTCAAGGGCATGTCCATTGCATGTGGCTTCCTCTTCTTTGCTGCACTGCTCGCCTTTGCATACCACTGCGCGCTTGGATACAAGAACCGCAAGCGCGACGAACGCTTTGGTCCGGTCGCGAACTATGCTGGCGAGGCTGCAGACATGGTCGGTATCGAAGACGAGTCGCATCCTGCCTTCCGATACGTTCAGTGATGTTTTCAAACAGTTGTGATTTTAATAGTACTTGTTTTTCTTTTGCTTGTTTGGCTTGACGTAGTTTACAGTTGAAACTTTATAGTGCACCGACCAGCTACGTCTGTACATTTATGTTACCTGAATCAATTACAAAAGCAAACCAATAGACTCCACCACACACCACAGACTCAAATCCCAAGACACAACCCTACCCAAACAGAAAAATCAAACAAAAAAAGTTAAATAAGAGAAGCAAAAGAAAAACAAAACCCGTTCAAACAAACCCCTCCCTATAAAAAGGCAAAAAAAAAACACCACCACCACCACCACTCTGGTTCTATCACGTCGCTGCCTAAGACCGATAAAAGTGGGTAGGAAGAGGATATTGCGACGGCTGAGGCAGCGGAACCGTCCGTTGGACCGTTGCAGAACCGTGGCGTATAGCCTGTTGAGCATGCTGCGGCAGTTGCTGGCCGTCAGGCGACTGAAGGTCTTGGTACCGCTTTGACTGGCTCGGAAGAATACGTGGCGCCGTAGAAGTTCCCAGAACCTGCGGTAGTGAGCCGAGAGACGTCCGGCTCAGCGTGGACGCCAGTGAGGGCTGGCGCGGCACAGACAGAGGCATGGTGAGAAGACTACGCTGAAAGACCGGGTTGGCCGAGGTCTGAAACGGCACCGAGTCCACCTGCGAGGCTGGCTGGGCCGCTTCAGCATGGGTCGCGGTCAACGACTGCACGTACCGCTTAATTTCCGCAGGCGAGCCGCCGTAGGAAAACTCATCCTTCAAAATCCGAAAGAGGTTATTGACTTGATAGCCATCTTCGACGCACCGGCGAATGAATTCTCGGTGCTTCGACTGTAGCTGCTGCCCACGCTGCGTTCTACTCGCACTAGGAACGCTGGGACCAAGCACGTCATGGTTAGCATGTACGCCGTGAATGATTCGCACGCGCCAGCGACTCCCCAAAGTCGACGATTCGGAGATGGAGTGGCAGAGCGAGATCCTAAAGGGACAGCCCGTGCCGCGCGATCTACGCGGCCGTTGACCGTCTTGAATATCACTCTTGCGACCTCTATATGGGGTGCCGTGATCGCAAATCAGCCCAATATACCGATTCTTGATACTATTTCGGATAGACAGAATGTAGCCGTGTTCCTTGGCCCACTGCTGTACGTCGGAGTAGGCTTCACCACTAGTCGGGTAATCTTTAACAGGCGGCGGCAAGAGATCATAAACCGTCGCCGACTGTGCCGAATCGGGCTGCAGGGTTGGTAGTCGCTCAGGTGAGTGAGGTTTAGACTCCAAGACCTTTGGTTGGGTCACCTGTTGAATCTGAGGACTATGACCAACTTTACCCGAGTGTTTCACCTGCGAGTTATACGGCTCAGACTCTATAAACGTACGTGAACTTTGCCGGCCGAGAGCATCAGTGTGCGGCTCATGAGGTGATGACCTACTTAGACTTGGCGGGGTATTCTGAAGCCGGTACTGCTTGTTGTGAAGATGATTCTGCTGCTGTTGCGACTGTTGTATACCCGTTCCCATGCCTATTGCCGGTTGTGGCTGAGAAGGTAGGAACAACGTCTGCGGTGATACTATAGACGCAACACCATTCTTTATATCCCCCTGACCAAACGAGTCCAGCTGAGGAACGTTGTAGTTTTGCGGTAATTCCTGCGTCTGTATCTGCCGGTGGGATCGTGGTTCGGAGTTTATCTGCTCGGATAGTGGCCCACCGCCATAGATGTTGACATTGTGCGATCCAACCGGTACATCGTGACCCGACATTCTTCGTAGATTTAGACTCCTTAAGGGCTGCTGCTGTAAAAGTTGTTGTTGCGGCTGTTGCTGCTGCTGCATCAGCATGTGCTGGTACTGCTGTGAACCCAGTATGGCCGTCCCAGACTGACTGTCTAGCGGGGCCAGTGCACGCTGTAGAAGAAAATCAAACTGCTGCTGATATGGATAGTTTGGCTGCTTCTGAGCCGGTATATTCTGTAGACTGGGCGATGAATTTGCCTGGTGCACGATGTTGGGCAGAGAACTGGTCGGAGTTAGCAGATGGACGATGACAAACCGAACCCAAAGGTATATCGGTGAAAGGTAGAAGGAAGCAGACGTTAATCAGGCAGTCAAGAGGTAGATAGAGAGCAGTATTCTTTAAAAAAAAGCAAAGAATTGTACCAAAACAGACCTTTACCATGGTTTATAAGCACAGACCAGCTGCACCAAAGCATCCAAAAAGCCCTACTCAAAACGACAAATCTCGCCCCGCTAACAAAACCACAACCATCACCATCACCTTTGAAATTAAAAACAAGACTCACCTAATCTTATCGCTCATCGTTCGCGCCAGCGCACGCAAAGCGTCTTTCGAAGCGGCAAACAAAGGACAACCGCCGATATCAGCAACGTCAAGCAACCAACAAAATCGTCAAACTTCTCAAAGATAAAACAGCAAAACAAGCACAACAATCGAAAAGACCTTCAAATTAAATTGAGTTTCTTTTATTTTTTTTTTTTATTGGCTTCGTAGAGCCGAGTTTGACGCACTTTGGCCTTTTACTCTTTAAACACCCAAAACTTCTTCTAACAAAGCAATGAACGATATTTTAATATAGTTTCAAAGTCTTTTACCCGGCCAGAAGAAAAAAAAAAGAAGAATCGTCTGGTTTGCGGTACCCTGGAACCCTGATATCAGCTTCACCTGTCTTCCACCAAACAACCATCAAACAACCACCAAACAACCACCAATATAAACACCTTTAAACACCTTTACGCGTCTGTATTCCAACTGTAACACAAGAAAACTCTGATTTATCGCCGAATGGACACACGTTGCCCTTGACAACAGCCATCAAAACACTGCACGCGTCTCGACAAACGCGACTTCTTTGTTTAATCCCCGCGAATGACGGCGAAGCGCGAGAGTGAAGCGGAAGTCAGCTTTACGGTGCGCGATATTCCACCGAGCGATGCACTGCACGTCGGAGATAAGAGTCGGTCTGATGATGCGCCTGCTCAGATGAGTACGCTGCTCTCCCAGTCGACCATCGCTAGTAGCATGGCTGCAGACTCGCTCTTGAGCAACTCGCATTCTCAGTCGACAATGAATACCCGTCTCTCCTCCTCCGATAGCCTCAACCAACACCTGAAGCGGGACATGAGCGACCCGGCAAATCTTGCGGCAGCCTACAACGTTTACGAAATCGACCATGAGTTGGACGATAACTACAACGACCAGGAAGACCTTCGACTCTCGCTTGGATCCATTCTCGACGCGCGCTCAGTCCAGGGCTCCTTTCACTCGACAAGCTCTGCGCAAAACCACCCTGCGCAATCCGACCAGGTCGAGCCACCCAAAGACAACTACATCGACTCATCACCCCGTGCACCCTCGATTCCCTCGGAACGCTATTTTGCCGAGAATTTTTCGCGATCCAGTTCGAATTTTTCACGACCTCATTCGAACTTTTCACTCCCCCATTCGCAGGCGGCTGGCTTTTCGTCGCAGGCAGATACATTTTCACAAGCGCTGCCGCGCTCAGGGCTGATTGTCCATCCAGCGCAGCGCGATGCCGCCGTGGTCTATCGAACGCGGGCGCTCGATCCCTCGGCGGCACCGTTTGGATCGCTGCGCCAGGCAGCTTTGGTGCCGGTGTATCAGGACAGTGTTGTATCGCCAGGCATGTTTCCAAACGCAAACTCACTCTCACCATCGATAAATACCGACTCATTCCAGCCCTGGGGCGTACAGCCTCCAACTCCAGCCCTGTCGATGGGCTCTGCCGTGACCTCACCCAACCCCAGTATAATTGAGATTTCCGAATACCCCTCGGTGCCTCCGGTCTCTACAGATCTGCCGCTGCCACTCGCGTCACCGATTCCCAACTCTGCAAAGCCGTCTGAGGCCCCGTCTTCGCCAATTCTGAGACCGACAGACTTTTTAACACCCCATTACGAAAGGAAGCCACCCAGCCCTCGGATTCAGGATCTGTTCCGCGAATCGCACAACACACGAGAGATTGCGCTGGAGGACCTGGAACGGCACAACTTGCGCGTCGTCCACTCGAACGAGCTTCCCGAAGTCGCATACCTTGACGCGCGTGTGTGCTCACCTGCAATCGCCAAGACGCTGCTATTTTGCTTTATTGTTGTTCCGCCGTGCTGGCTTCTCATGGGCTTTGGGTACTTTGATGCCGCCGTTGGCCGCATTGATGCGCGCCACAAAATGACTGCCAAAGTGCTTGGGTTTGGAACGATGGTTGCGTCGATTGCAGGCCTTGTCATTGGTCTTGCCGTTGGTCTGACCTAATCTTTCTGTGGTTGTCATTTTTGGTTGTGTTTGGAGTTTGGGTTAATAGGAGCATAATAACAGTCATTTTTTTCTTGTGCAACACACTTGTAAGCTGTAGATGAGAACGCTCTGATTGAGTGCTTTTTAGGGTCTGAACACTGCGACTCCAGGGTACGCTACGCAAGTTATAGGAAGAATTATCGATTAAGCATGCCGATCCCGATGCCCCAGGTCTGGTCTATGCTTGGTAGCCTGAGGGTCTTACATCACAATACAATTTTGCTTATCATTCGAGAGTGGATTCTGCGACTTTTCAATCTCGGCGATGAGCAGTTCAAAGGCCTTGGCTGAAGACGAGTCAGAAGATCAGCAGCGGGGAGGTTGGGAAAAGCACTTACAAACATTCTCATTGTGTCGAGCACTGGTTTCGACAAAGGGACATTTCCACTCTAGCGCAAGGTCACGGCCTTCTTCGGTGGACACCACACTAGACGGGTTAGCTGGACGCAACCGAGAATCTGCTGGAACCTTACCGCTGATTGACCAGGTCGCACTTGTTACCGACAACAACCATGGGTATGGAGTCAGTGCCCTGTGTCGGTTAGTAAGCTTGACTTTTCTTTGAGGAGGAGGAGGTATTTGACTGACCGTGGTGTTGAGGATCTTGTCGCGAATGATCTTGATCATCTCAAAGGATGATCTTGAGGCTACTGAGTAGACAAGAACGTAGCCGTGAACGCCGATTGAATGTTTCTGGTTCATGATACTAAACTCATCCTTTGCCGATTAGTTGGGAGTTCCAGCCTCCCTAGGTTTCAGCCTAGAGAAAAGGCCACACAACTTACCTGGCCGGCAGTATCCAAAATCTCAGTATTGTAGTCAATGCCCTTGTAGCGGATTGTCTTTGAGAACTGGTTCTCGATCGTGGGGTAATAGCTTTCGACAAAGTGCTCGTCGACAAACTGGACCGTCACAGAGGACTTGCCTGGGGAGAAAACCGGTTAGTCGGATCACGCGCGCACATGTTTAAGTTACTCACCGACGGATCGAGAGCCGACGACGACGATCTTGCGCGCACGAGGAGGTGGAGTCATGTTGTGAGAGTTGAAGAAACTGCTGCACTGACTTCAACGGCAGAGCAGCGGACCACAACAGAAGCACAATGATAAGCTTGGGAGTTGATCGAATTAGATGAGCATCAATCTTATCTATAGGAATATACTGACACTCTGGCTCTTATCGATTCAACTTCCGTTTACGCTCTACGCCAAAGGACCATTCTAACTAATTATAAATTAAGTCTACCATAAGTCAAATATTCTAACCAGGGTTTTTGAGTTTGCTCTAACGCATATTGAACAGGTGGAAGAAGGTTGCAGCGGCAATGAGAGCGACAGCAACGACTTCCATAGAAAGTCCCATGCCCGCATAGTAGCGGTAGTCACCGGTGAGCACGGCATACTTGTTTGTGGACCCCCAGGGGTCTGAGCTGCTGAGACTAAAGGAGGACAGACAGGAATAGACACATCGCACAAAGACAAAAGGCAAAGCGGCAAGTGCAATAGATATCGTCTTTGTGGCTCCAAGCAATAGTGTTGGGTCGCTAGAGTGGTGCCTGAATTTTAGTACGGCGTCGAGGGCCACGATGAGCCAAGCGACAACAAAGATGATGGAGCCGGATTGAGCAAGGGCGACACCGGTAGCAGGGGCGTTTTCAAACTGACTACTCGAGACGGCAGTCAGAATAATACCAGCAAGAATTAAAAGCATTTCCAATCTTCTGATTCGCTTAAACAGCGATCCCTTTCCGACAATCGACGAGATCACGGGCAAGCGATCAAGTATCTGAACTGCCTTGGAATCAGTTTGAACCTTTTCATCTTCGTCTGGGGTGAAGTTCGCGAGCAAAAAGGCAAGGCATCGCAGAATCAAACCGAGGGAGATGGAGTCGAGGGCGATGGTAGCGATACCGAGACTCTGAAGAGCATTCTCCGAGGATCCCGTGTAGAGAGCAATACCACAGGCACCTCCGGCGACCTTGATTCCCACAAGCAGGGAGTAGAACACCAAGAGAACAATTAGAGTTTTGCGAACCCGATTTTTATGAGCGAGGTAACACATAGGCACCGCCGCGATCACACCAATACTGTAGAGCACAACCTGTGCAATCGAAAGATTTTCCCAGCCAGTCGTCATTATGTTTTATTGATGTTTGTTGATTTTGTAAAAGATTTAACCCCGAGGAAGTCGCAGAGTTATATATCCCGATCGGGCTGACGTAGTGCCACGCGTAGCAACGTAAGCCTCGCGAAACACAGCCACGCCAAAAAAATTCTTCACTCGATGCCCGAGCCTTGGACTTCAAACTCTTAGAGGATGTAAACGTCATGGGTCTCCTGGGATGACTTCTTGAATTATTCCGTACCTCAATTGTTCAAATGATTGGAAACCCACGTTAAGTGACGGGCCTTGAAAGGTGGGTTCCAGGGGCTCATCACTAAAACGTGATCTTCAGTCCTTACAGCGATGTTTTACTTTTCTACTAGAAGAACATTTTGGTTCTTTTGGAGGTTCAACTGTCTCGTGTATTCATTCTTGTCAAGGATCGGCAGAGATTGGCATCCCAGCTTTTCCATCGGCTTTCGACTCATGACGTTTAAATACCAGAAACGTAAACCAGATGGAAAAGCTTCACACGGGCATGCATACACAAAAGGTGTTAAAACTGCATCAAAACCGAGCAATACACAATGTAAAGCCTGGTATAGCCTGATATAAAGTCGGTGATACACGTAGAGATCTTTGTTAGATCAACGCTACATCTGACTTCACAATACAGCATACGCCAGTAATGTGGTGACTGCCGTAGCAGCGTGGTAAAACCTCTGATGCTACTGAAATTTGTTGGAAAGAATTATCAAATCAATAGATGCCTTTCAACCATACCTAATGAGTGCCCACCATCCTACCCAAGCGGCCCATGCATCTGAGCAGTTTGAGAGAGGTTCAAATCACGCAAGTGCAAGGTTCCAAGTACAAGCCTGAGATTGCCTTTATGGATATTGCAACCGGCAGGCGATTCCAATAGCTACAAAAACCTGGAGTCACTACTGCAAATCAACAAAATGCCAGGTACTGAGTATGTTCACCACCCACAGAGGGCAGGCGAGTACCATACTGCCAGACATAACCAATAATAAACGAATTTAACTTATTCTCTCACGTATTTTCTATCATGCACGTTACTGATGCGAAAGCCGGATTACTATATATTTTCATACATGCCTTTGTTTTAGTGAAATGAATACGAATTTGATATGTAAAAACAAAAAACTATAATACAAACGAAAAACAACAAGCCCAAACTTTTATTTCAGTCGTCTGCAGTTTTGTCCTGCTGCACTCGACCGAGACCTGTTTGAAAGGTAAAAAAAAAACAAATGTCTTTCAAAGACCACTCAAATAGAAACAACCCTTAAACCTATCCTTTAGAAAAACAATCATATGCTCATAATTGAACGAGAACAACAAACGAAGCCATAAAACAAGATGAAAGCAGCTTCAAGGCGACAGAACTAGCAGCACCAGTGTAGGTAGACTCTGTCGCGGCAAGCGTGGTAGAAATAGCTTCTGCTGCAGTGGTAGAAGCTTCGAGAGAACTAGCCTGTGCAGTAGTCTGTTCTTATGTTAGTACGTCTATAGTCCAAGAGAAAATTATTCACAAACCTTGGCAATGCCAGTTTCGGCACCAATTTCAGCACCATTTTCTTCCTCAGCAGCAGTAGCAGTAGTAGTAGAGAAAGGCAAAGTGGCAGCGTTGTCGACACTTGATTCCGATTCTTCAGCAGCAGTGGTGGCCGCAACAATATCAGTAGTCGAGCAGGGTATAGTGACAGTGACACCGTTGACAACTGTGACCGTATAGTCGACACCTGATTCAGATCCTTCAGCAGCAGTGGTAGCCGCTACAATATCAGTAGTCGAGCAGGGTATAGTGACAGTAACACCGTTGACAACTGTGACCGTATAGTCGACACCTGATTCAGATCCTTCAGCAGCAGTGGTAGCCGCTACAATATCAGTAGTCGAGCAAGGAACAGTAACAGTCACGCCATCAACAACTGTGACGGTGTAGTCGACGCCTGATCCAGATCCTTCAGCACTGGTAGCAGTTGCAGCATGTTCAGTCTCGCAAGGACAAGGAATGGTAAAGACCTCGCCATCGATAACAGTCGTGGTATAATCAGTGGGCTCAGCAGCGGCAGTTGTGGTGGTCGAACAGGGAACTGTGACGGTTGTACCGCTGATAACTGTAACTGTGTAACCAGAAGGAAGAGCAATTGAACCAGTCTTAGTGGTTTCAGCAGTTGATTTGTCGGTACTCGTGAGAATAGTAGAGTCAGAAGAAGCGGTCGCGGTAGCGGTCGAAGAAATGACAGGCTTTGTAGACGAAGCAACACTTGACGGCAAAGAAGACTGGCTAGCCACAGGTGAAATGTTCACATATACCAGCGCTTCATAGACTGAACCACCCCCAATGAACGTAACTGATCCCTTAGAAACAGAAATAAAAAAAACCACATCGTCCACAAGAGCAGCATTGCGCAATGAATATCCATATGGGGTTTCGTATAAGTAGAAGCCACCAGTACCAGTCTGGGCTCTCTTTTCAAGACCGCTTGTGGAAACAGTGAGGTCTCCGTCCTCAGACAAGATCAAAGGTGTGCCATTGGAGTATAGAACGCCGTCGTCGAGTATAAGAAGGGTGCGAGAACCTGGCGAAGAGGGGTCAGTCGAAACGGTAATAGAGCCATCAGCAGCCACACTGTAATCATAGGCACTAGCATTGACGGGCAAAGTTAGATTCTGAGTGTAGTAGATATAACCAAAAGTCAACGCAGTTCTGGAGACAATCCTGCCACTAGAGGCAGAAGAAATAGCCGAAGTTAGAATTGACGATGCTTTAGCAGTTGATGAAGTCGTATTGTAAGGCAGAAAAGACGACGAAGCCACAAAATTGGAAGACAGAGCAGTCGCCGTAGTGTTAGAGGGTGTCAATGAAGACGAGCTGGAAACGGGCAAGGATGATGCCACAGCCGAGCTAGAAACATTCACAGATGAAATAATCGTAGAGCTAGAAACGGCTGATGAGGCTACCGAGCTTGAAAGAGCCGACGATTGAGAGACAGCCGAGCTAGAAACAGGCAACGACGAAGAAGCAGCCGAGCTAGAAACATCTGCAGATGAAGAGACAGCCAAGCTAGAAACGGGCAAGGACGATGACACAGCGAAGCTAGAAACGGGTAACGACGACGAAACAGCGGAGCTAGAAACATGTGCAGATGAAGAGACAGCGGAGCTAGAAACAGGCAACGACGATGACACAGCGGAGCTAGAAACGGGCAAGGACGACGAAACAGCGGAG